>STHB01000005.1:1284251-1291751 GCA_018908115.1 Anopheles rivulorum
GGGCCAACCATTCGGCTGACATTGTAGCATTTCATTGCTCCCACCTTATACGAAAAATCAAGCCGCCCGGGTTTATCACTTTGACATTAAAAACAATCGCACAACCGACGCCAAAACGAAGCAGGAAAATTGACGCAACAAGATCGCAACCGACCCCACTCGGCGAACGGGAAAATGATCGCTTCGTAGGGAATAGAAAACGAAGTGGCGGGAAGGTGAGAAACTGGGGTGAAAATGGTGGATCGCATCCCAACTCACCCTTTTTCAGAGAGAAAGAGATAGAGACAGACAGAGGGAGAGATATAAAACAGAAGAAATATACATGCTTAATAAACTAGATGATGAGTGATAGTGGGATTTTCCTTTTGCTCTGGGTTTGTTTTGTTTTTATTTTTTGTTCACCTCTACCATCGTTCTACTCCATCTTGCAAGACTTAACGATGCAAAAAGTTCAACCGTGTTCCGTTCAATTGCGCCCAGTTCGAACGGTAACAGCAGCAGCCGTCTGAGACGCGTTGCGATAGGATTAAAATTAAAAACATCAGTCGAAGTGCTGGTTTGGGGCAGGAGAGAAAAAAATCAGTCTAAATTATGACCCCACCCGTTTAATGACCCACGAAGGTCTGGGGCTTTACATACTCACCCACAAGCGTGTGAGAAGCACAAAGCCGGCCCATGCAAAAGGTGGACATTGGCCGGCCCCGGCTGGACGCGGTGGTGAACAGGTGAAGAACAAAGGAGAAAGCATATGACGAGCGATCGAATCGCGAGGAAAACGATCGAGGGCGATGGCGATGGCGGAAAAGCTAACAAAGAACAATCCAACTGCGACTGCGGTCAGTGGTACGTGGTACGGGGGAGAGCAAAATCTTTCTCACGGCACGCGGTCATGTGTGTCTATAGTAATAATAATTCTGTTAAAGAGTCTTCAATTGCAAACCACTGTGTTTGCCACAGTGCCGATCTGCTGCCTTCTCGTTCGTCCCACTGCTGCCATGTCTCCTGCCCTATCTGTGGCTTTGATCTATCTCTTGACCGAGGGCCGAGCGGTCGGGAAGCACGGGATCCCAATCCAGAGCTTTGTGACTTGGGAAAAACTGACCACACTGGGGTATGACGCATAAAAATGATATTTATGAATTTGCCTTTCGGACCGCTGGTTATTAATACCGGCTGATAGCGTGTGGCGTATATGATTAATGCTGGCTCATGGTGAAACAATACAAGTCAATGAACGGCCGATTGTCGCATTTGCTGCGTTTGCTGCCTGTTTCGGGCAAGCTAATGTCTAACCGAATATTTAGTTTGCGTTTGCTTTTTCCTCTAAGCCAACAACAGATGCATGCGGAGAGAGAAAGAAACGAGTGACTGCAGTGGCAAAGAAAGTGATTGTTTTTTTTGCAAAGGCAAGGAAATCATTATCCCCAAAAGCTAAATCATGCCATCATCAAACACTTTCGCATGTTTCCGTTATGTTTAATGGATTTGTCAAATCGTTCGGAAAAACGTGTCGGAAAATCACTCAAACGCGCAACGGTCTTTCACTGCTGGGCGGTACCGGTCGGTACCATTTTTGCAATTAGTGAATCTTCAACCTGTTCGTGCACTTGTGGCCTCGGCTGTGCGTTCCAGGCAATTCTGTCCGTCAGGTATGGTGTCAGGTCCTTTTGGAGAACAGGACACACATGTCTTGCAGTGTTCTGTTTCTTAAGACGATCTCCGTTGAAGTCATCGCCGACGATGTACGGAAATTGGATCCCTCTTGAGGAACTGCTGTTCACACCAGCTAACGTCAGTCCGCACGTAATGCGCCAGCAACGAATTCCTTCCAAATCAATCAATCAACACCCTCCAACTTCGGATGACGTTCCGGATGACGTTCCAGGGAGTTTTTCACCCAACGGAGCTGTTTGCCCATTTCCACGGCCACTAATAGAGCGGAAAATAAGCCTGTTAAATAGAGTAAACGTTGTGCCGGGTTTTGGAGAAAGACGAAACCCGAAAACATTCTGTACGGCTCGGTCGGTGCAGAGTTGAATGAAATCGAAATGTCATTCTAGAGCCGACTCGCCTTGTTCTGGGTTTCCACGTCCACCGCGGGCGAGTTGGAGTTTTCAAAATGAAAATTGATTAAGACCAGAAAAAAAGGCACATTCAATGGTGCGCAATTGTGCTGGAGCTATTTGTCTTGTTAATCTCATCAAAATCGTGGTCGATCCGTCACGGTGACAACAAAACACCCGAATCCTAAACTAATACAAAAGTTAATTGGGAAAAACCAACAGACGAAACCCACGAGCGATTCGAAACGGATTCCACCAGCGACGCGCCATTCCAANGTCAGGTATGGTGTCAGGTCCTTTTGGAGAACAGGACACACATGTCTTGCAGTGTTCTGTTTCTTAAGACGATCTCCGTTGAAGTCATCGCCGACGATGTACGGAAATTGGATCCCTCTTGAGGAACTGCTGTTCACACCAGCTAACGTCAGTCCGCACGTAATGCGCCAGCAACGAATTCCTTCCAAATCAATCAATCAACACCCTCCAACTTCGGATGACGTTCCGGATGACGTTCCAGGGAGTTTTTCACCCAACGGAGCTGTTTGCCCATTTCCACGGCCACTAATAGAGCGGAAAATAAGCCTGTTAAATAGAGTAAACGTTGTGCCGGGTTTTGGAGAAAGACGAAACCCGAAAACATTCTGTACGGCTCGGTCGGTGCAGAGTTGAATGAAATCGAAACGTCATTCTAGAGCCGACTCGCCTTGTTCTGGGTCTCCACGTGCACCGCGGGCGAGTTGATGGGAGTTTTCAAAATGAAAATTGATTAAGACCAGAAAAAAAGGCACATTCAATGGTGCGCAATTGTGCTGGAGCTATTTGTCTTGTTAATCTCATCAAAATCGTGGTCGATCCGTCACGGTGACAACAAAACACCCGAATCCTAAACTAATACAAAAGTTAATTGGGAAAAACCAACAGACGAAACCCACGAGCGATTCGAAACGGATTCCACCAGCGACGCGCCATTCCAACTGCACCAGCACCCAGAAACGGCTCGTCCGGTTTATCGATGACTTGCAAAATAAATTTGAATTTACGACCAGCCGCCTGGTCGTTTGCCAGGTTGAGGGAGATGATGTTTTGGGAAAGTGTTGCCGATTCGGAACAGTGCCTAACGAATCGAATTGTATCGAAACCCCGAACCCACGACCCTTTTCTTTTGTTGTTGTTGTTGTTGTTGAGCGGTCTCGATCGACCGCTCTATTGTGACACGTATTGATCGATGAAGTGTCAAACGGACGATTCAATTTGTGGTCGGTTCCTTTACGATTGCTAATGAACTTATTAACGAAGGCCCAGCTGTGTGGAAGTGAAGTAGAAGCAGGAATCGTGTGGTGGGAGGCGAGACGTGGCCCTCATTCCCAGGCCATCGATTGACCAGCATCGTCATTTGCATTTCACTGCATGCGTGTGCGTGTGTGTTGCAGGAAGAGTCGATTCTGTGGCCATGTTCTGGCATGTGATAGAAATGACACAGCGCTAAAAGGGTTCTCTGCTGCGCTGGTGGCGTTTGGGAAGAAACCAACTGGAACCCCTTTCCGGGAACAAAGCCGAATGACAAACGCCGTTCCGGGTGGGGGGACTTCGTGGTCCCCTCTCCCACCTCCCTCCCTTCCCTCGCCAAACCCTTTTGCATCGCCCGACCAAAGGACTCGGTGCTTAACAATTCAATAGAATAATATAAAATTTATGCCAACGGATATCGTCGGCATTTTCATTGGGTTCTCTGTTTTGGGGTTTTATTCCATTTTACACATTCAACAGCCTGCTGTGGGCCGTTTCTGTGTTTTTTTTTCACCATTCTCTCTCTCTCCCAGTTCTGCCCTTCCATTTTTTCTTTTTTTGTTAACAAAACCCATCTATAGGAACGATCGGCAGTAGCTTAACCTTCAATTGAATAAACTGTTCGAACGACAGTTAGACACTCTAGGCGTTCCGCTCGCTGTTTATGTGACGGACTTAATTATGCTCAATATGCGGAATAAATTTAACACCATCGTCGCGTTTGCCGACAACATGCCGTCGGGGGTGATGGGGAGAGGGGAGGGGTGGGGAGGGAAGAAACGAAACGGAGAAATGGTGGCCAGTGGGTTGGCGGTTGGCACAAAACGCAGAAGGAAAGGCAAACAAGGTTATCCAATTTACGGAAGCGGGAGCCAAACAAACGCACCAAACAAAGTGTGGTACGGTCGGTACAAAACAAAAGACCGCACCAGTCGACCAGTAAGCCACCCCTGTACCAATGCCAGTGCCATGTCGCCGTTTACGGATGTGTCACCTAGCTGGTAGAGAAAGAGTGAAACAAGTGCTTGGTTCGATCGGCTGGCAATTGGATGGCTCGCTAGCTTCCGGATAAAACCTGTTCCCACCACCCAACCCCCGGGACATGATGATATGGTTTTGATGAGCGATTGGATAGAGCAACACCGCCATGATGTGTCCGTTTCCGGTTTGGTTGCTGCTTGTTTTTTCTCAATACAATTGAAACGAAAATAATAACACCACATCATTGCACCGCGCTGTGTGCTTTGATTGTTGACCCATTGAGAGTTGAATGACAAACCTAAGCCGGATTGATCGCTGGGGCAGGGTGGCATGGGGCGAACGGTGGTGGCTCAATGAATTCTGATTTTGTTTTCTAACCCCAAATGGGTTTCACTTCCGGATTCAGTGGGCGGAATGGACGCTTTTGAAGCAGAAATGTGGAGCGACACTGGCAATTCGGAGTTGTAGGGAGTGAGATCTCAGAATTCCATTCATTCGATCGAGATAGGAGAATTGATTATGAAATTTAAAGCTTTAAACACAAACTTGTTCTGAAGATACGAAACAAGATAAGAGTTCAATGTAAATATATAATTTCACCCATTTCCTTTTGTTATTTATTGCAAAAATGTTGTTACGTTGTTGTAGCTCATTTCTCCATTTTCCCGAGTGGGCGATTGCCTGCCACGTCCAGATGTCTCAAGCAAGGGAGAAACATGCTGCATTTTTAAAGTTCACAGCATTTTTCAATTTCACAGACAGTTTTTATTTCGGACTACCGTTTTACGCTTCCTTACACCCGAGTCCTTGCGGGAGAAAATACTTTAAATTCCTGCTGAACCTTCTGCAAAACCCCAGCCCTCACATTTCAATTCGTCACAGGCTGGCATTCGATCGATTCGCATTGATACAGCAAACACACATTGTTGAACGCGAATGCGAATGTGTCTGCGAAAAGGGTGTTTTGGGCGTTGGGTTTTGCGGTGCGCCCTACAATTTTCCAGCACCGGAATTCGTCGCACGAAGGTGATTGATATCTCCATCATAAACAGTCGTACCTCAGGGGACACACCAAACCCCCAAATGTCATCGAAGTGTTTCGATCGCTGTTAGCTCTTGTTTGGGTTGTGGTGTAAAGTGTATGTGTGTGTGTGTGTGTGTCCTTTTAACCCTCCCGGAAAGCCATATCTTAGACCATATCGGCGTGGCGACAAATCGGCGAAGCGTTACTAATGAGACAATTACTACAACTGTCTTCTTCACCGCGGTGCGCGACTCAAGCAAGTGAAATAGAAATATGGAAGAACAACGCAACATCAGCAAAGGGGGAAAAAAAGCTAAAGGCAACTGCATGTTGTTGTTTTTTTCAATCCTTCCACCCACTTCATTGTTGGAGGAGGTTTTCCCTTTTTTCCAATTTCCCAAATGACATCGGACGTCATTGTCGCAAAAGTCGCGCTCGAATCATTTCTCCAATGTTAAGTTGTTGTTGTTGATTGATGTTGCGCTGGCGGTTCATAAGTATCTCGCGTTGTTGTTGCTGGTAGTCGTTTTTTTTTTGTGTGTTGCCTGTCTTGCCATGCTTCTGTTTTGTACCGTGCCTCACGTGCCTTTGCCGGCTGGTTAGCTGTTTCGCTTTATCTGCTCGACTGCTTCCTATTATGATTGTCGCTGTCGTTTCGATTCATCAAAGGGTACCAGAAGCAGAAACTCCCGGGAACGCTTTTAACCGTTTGACGGAGCAGTTTGTGTATGTGTGTGTGTGTTTTTTTCTGTAGAGCTGTGAAAGCACCATACGTGACGCGTACGTGTTTAACGATGCAAAATCTTTCGTCACATCCTGGGCGACAAAAGAAAACGGTAGCACCGACGAAAAACAATAATGCCGTTTCCGTGTGCGCTTTCCTCAGTCTCGCTAGTCTACCTAGTCACCTGCCACGACCATTGGCTAAGGAAGGTATCCTGTCTGCTCATTATTGCCTATCAGCGCGGCAGGAACACGGTGGGCNTTTTTTTCTGTAGAGCTGTGAAAGCACCATACGTGACGCGTACGTGTTTAACGATGCAAAATCTTTCGTCACATCCTGGGCGACAAAAGAAAACGGTAGCACCGACGAAAAACAATAATGCCGTTTCCGTGTGCGCTTTCCTCAGTCTCGCTAGTCTACCTAGTCACCTGCCACGACCATTGGCTAAGGAAGGTATCCTGTCTGCTCATTATTGCCTATCAGCGCGGCAGGAACACGGTGGGCGAAGGATCGGCAAGCACGGAACCAATTCAAATATTTGTGAAAACCTTTTTTGCAAAGCGTATGTGCATCTAAAGACCCTTCGCACGGAGGTTGCGATGTATTGCATTCCTTATTACTACACACCTCGGGACGCAAGCCAGCGAGTCAGGTTTTTGTTTAGCTCATTCTTAGCACAGGAACTGCTGTACCTGTCCTGTCGACCGGTTTTTATTTAGCGTTCCATTTTTTCTCATCTCTCATTATCCTGCTTTTTGCATGGTTAAGTCGAAAGTCCTGTTCAAGTCAATCATTAGTAGCGCCTAAGGGACAACAGCAGCCCGAATGTCAAAGACTCAAGTCGTCCACAACGGGTGGAGCTTGAAAACGGGAAGCTTGAAGGAGCGGCCTGAAGTGTCTCAAGACTTTGTGCCTTACGTTCTGTGATCAAAATTTCTCAACTCTTTCGACAACTCATGGTCTTTATCGCCTCGCGTTGCATTTTAGTCTCCATTGCCAGTCGGTTGCTCTATCCTTCTCGCACAGTGTCAAGGACTTTTCGAGAATAATCCAGCTTTTCGCTGCAAGAAAGAAGAACACTCATTAATAGTAAAACAAACAGAATCACATATGGGCAAACATGAGTAAAGCAAGTGCATTTTTCTTTTGCTTATGCTGACAAAAGCAAAGTTTAGTGCAGCGGCGACAATGCAATTGCTACTCAGCGGAAAGGGATATTCGGTGGGACTTCTCAGGAGCATTACTTTTGAGATTTATCATTACTTTTAGACAACTGGACGAATTGTAATAGGGCTTTTGGCACAAGACTGGATGAATTTTTTACCTCACTCAATGGGATGCTGGTGCCTGATTGCACTTACCAAATTCCTCCTTTTCGTTTATTGGAGCTGTTAAAACACCTCAGCGCAAAGCCAAGCCAA
>STHB01000005.1:1296751-1364131 GCA_018908115.1 Anopheles rivulorum
AAGGAGGCACTCTCCAATCAACCCTTCGCTTGTAGCTTGAAGGTTTTTTTTCTTTTACGCCCCGAAGAAAGAAACTGTTGTGCATATTGAGCGAAGAATTCTCGACCTGGCAAGGCTCGCAAAAGGGTGTTTAATGCATTGTTTATTAATTTATTCCTGTTCCGTGCCACACTTCCCGTTCACTGCGTTTGCGTCTTTTTTCCTGGTGCGCTCAAGGACAGGACTGGATCACGATCACGTGCAATTTCTTCTGCTGACGCATTGCAGGCGCTAGCCAAGAATTCCTTCCTGCCATCCGTGCCACCATGCCCCAAGGTATTCCACAGATCCAGAACAATAAATTTAACGGCAGCAAAGGTGCACTTTCTTTCACGTGCGTACACTCACTTTCGATGCATATCGATGCGTGTAGCTGTGTAGCACCGGTATTAATTTATGCAGGTATCGAACCCTTCGAACATATACACATACAGCCCTGCGATCTTGAGGTCTCTAGGGTGCGTTTGCTGAGTGTCTGGGCGAAATATCGTTCCGTTCCGTTTGCCGTAAAGACGATCGTTCGAATCGGACACACGCACAGTTCGTTCCCAAACAGATGGGCTAAAGGTACAATGATTGAAGCTACAAAAAGGCATCGCCTGCCCGCCAAGACGGTGAAGAGAGAAAGAGAAACAAGAAGAAGAAGAAGAAGAAGCGATCCTCAACCGGAAGTGCGTACGGTGATGCCGTTGTTGCGATTGCCATTTTTACGCAATTTCCAATCGAATCCGTCCCTCGTGCCCGGCAATTATGCGCGTAATTAGTGCGTTTCGATTGATGTTGTTCGGTGCACCACAGCAGTATCGGTGCAAAGTCGAGGGTACTAGACCTGGCAGGAACCGGCTCCAAACAGGTACTGGGATGAGGGAGAGGGGATAATGCAATAGAACGCACACGACATGGCACAATGGATAACAGTTTCCGTTCGTTGTAATGCAAACTGTCATTCAAATGCACCGGAATTGATAGGTCCCACTGCACTGCTGGTGGTGCCCGGTCGGTTCTATCCATCCGTCTGATTGCGAATTTCCTCCCCTATTAGGGTATGGTTTGTCTATTTGCGCTGGTGCGCTCATTCATCCATTCATATCGATTGTTTTGTGCGTCGAAACAGCTCATTTGTGCTCGGTGTGATGCACAATGCACCAATTGGTGGACAAATGCGTTTTCACTTGTGTTTTTTTTTTTTTCATTCGCCCAACCATTCCCATGTACAAAATCATACCCTTCGTTTGGCCGGTTTTGGCGTTTGTTGGTAACATTGGAGGCGTGTGTCCCATTTCCATCGGCTCATCCAAAATTCATCTCTCCCGATTCATAAAAAAAACACAGACGCCCAAAAGTTGTCGTGTCGTCGGCGCATGGCCGATGGTAAAATGCCTTCACGTCCCTTATCTCATCGCGCACTGCTGAAACAAAGTGCAATTCACACATATCTTGTCTAATCAAAACTCAAACAAACCAAACATTAAGACGACCGGCACAAAAAAAAGAACACATGCGCCCGAAAACTCTGCAGAAGAAGAAAAAAATGGTGAACAAAAAACCGAAAATACGGCAAGCACTTCCCGCACCAGAGCCTCGTTGGATCAGCACAACAAAGAAAAACTTCCATCTTCTCCTAAAGCCCGTTACCTAAAGCAGCCGTTTGATCGTACGCTTTGCGCACCTTTCTTAAAAGTTGGCTTTCAGCAAAAATGAACGGCCGATTCATCAGCAACAAGACCGTTGGCTTTTGCCATCATTCCACCCGCGCAATGGACCACGTTCGGAATAAATTTCCACACATTTGCACACACACACACACACACACAGAGGGGCACCCCTGAACCGGACACAATCTCCGGCAATTGGGGTGGTTGTGTGCGAGAGTTCGATGGTTGGTTCCTGCCGGTCACATCCACTGCACTGCACCGATGAAACCGATGGCGCTCGTTGGGGGCCCCCATTTGCATCGCATTCACACCACGCATTCGCCATTCGCAAACATAAAGTGGTGTCTTTGGTCATCAAAATTAACCATGCAACTGCACCACCGTTCAGCGAGGTGGATGATGGACCCAAAATAATTAAAATAATCAAGTTTTTTTATATTCCTTTTATTGATTGCTGTTTTCTTTTTGTAAACAATTTTGTTGCTTCCAGGATGCACACCAGCCGTGGCGTATTGGTGTAGTTTCCCATCGACCGTACCACCCTTGGGGAAATATTTCCTTTCCATGTGCTCTGGCACGCCATCATAACAACAACAATAAGTACACACACACACACACACACACACACACATACAATGCCAAACAAATCACACAAAAGGGTGCTGATCAGCAGCGCTGGATGGAAGGCACAGTGTGCATAGTGTGCATAAATTAATGGTGCCTACATTAATCGGAAAATCACGCAAACCTTCTGCCATCTGCGAAAACGTATCGTCTCGCTCGCCCCAAAAACCAAACCCAATGAAAAAGGTATCAATTAAACGGACCAAAGGGACACCGGTTCGCTATCTGGAAGAATGCCCGTTGGCAAAGAGAGGAAAAGCAAGAAGGCTAAGCTAAGGAGGGGGGAAAAAAACTTGAAAAGGACGTGAAACGGAAAAAAAAACAGGCGAACGCACACAATCCTGGCCTGTTGGCCACCCGGCTGGTAAGCCGGTAAGGAACCGGGTTCGGTTCGGGCGATTCTCACCTTCCCGGTAACACGGAGGAATAAAAAAAGGGAATTCCGTTTTCTTTTCCTTCCCGGAGCACCCATTCGTCACATCGGTTGAGGTTGCTGTTGCTGCTGTTTTTTTGTGAGTGCTTTTACTTTTGACGCTTCGGTTGTTTAGATTAAAATTCAATCCTTAATTTGCATACCGTTCAATGGTGCGGCGCGCAAGGATGTATGGCCGTGCGTGCCTCGGAAGAATGGTGCGATACGTGGAACAGTTGGTGACGTCAAACCCTCGTTCAGCGAAGGGCGACCGGGTACGGACAAAGCATTCGAAAGGAAGCAATCAAGAATAAGGAATCGATCCTGATTTGCATATCTGTTTCGCATCGAGCTGAGGCGCGGAAAAGCTACACTATTCACTAACGAATACGACCTTCCACAGTCTACGAGCTCGTCCTTTGTATGAGTGCGAAGAAAGTACGTTTGATGCAGTTTGTTTTCGGATTGACACTTTTTTGTGTGCCTGTGCAATGAGCCCGTTGTTTTCAGCCCGAACAATAAAGCACAATCAATTGTGCGTTGCATCGGTTCAGAATCGGCGTGAGAAAACGAGTTTCCATCAACAGTTGCTTACTTTAACTTTAAACCAACAGACGATTACGGCTTTATATGCAAGCAAACTGAACCGAAAATGATAAAAGAAACATTCGTCATTATTAAAACATCACTCCGAAGCCAATCATCATGCCAATGGGTTGCTCGTGTGGAGGAGACTATGGGGAGGAACGAAAGGAAAGGCATCCAAATGATAAAGGCTGAACTGGAAATAATGCCCACCGCCTCCTCTTATCGGTGACGGCAAATCAGCAGAAACAGCATAAAAACCGACATATTTCCACCGCACATTGTTTATTGACCTTCGTGCGGACCGCGACACGCTCGCGACATCCTGTGCACCATGCACCCCGGTTTCTACGGACAGTTTGTGTGTGTATAATGTATGCTTTATGCGAAGGAGTAGCAGCACAAACAACATACGATACGATACGGCATGAGCACACTCATGCTGACCTGGTGATGAAGCGAACTGTCCACAGAAGGATAAAAGGTCACGCAAGCAAATAGTTGTAAAATAAAACGCTACCTCTCCCCACAATGGACACGGTGCTGGATCTATTCCATATCGATAAAATTCGTACTAACGGGTATGAGGGTGAATTCGTCGCGAAATGGTTCGTCCATCGATCGGTTGGCTGGACGTTACGTGACAGACCGCCATCAGCCAATTGGCACCGAACCATTCCGTGAGACATATGTCCTGCGGGTGTCGTTCGAGAGCTTCCGATCAAACCGTAGCCGTGCCGGTTGCCAACAGATCAATCCCAATCCGGACCGGGTTGGCACCGGCAAGACGCACAAATGACCATCCGTGGACGACTAATACACACGAACGCTGGTCACAAAAAAGCAACAACAAATTATGACAGCTTTATTGAATTTATTACTGCACATTTCCATGTGCGGTCATCCAAAGAGATGGCTTTGGTGAGGAGAGAGTGAGAGGGAGAGGGGGGGGGGGTACCGTGTAAGGACAGTTACATTAGCTCACCCCAAACCCCCAATGGAAGCAACACCATTGACCCCGCCATCAGTGGTGGGGTGTTATAAAATAAATAAACACCATAAGAACACACGACACAACGCAACATAACCACCACACAACACCAGCGCAATCGCCTTTTGCCAGCAAGAAGATATTAGCTAAAAACCCGAAAAATTGAAATTGAAACAGCACTTTTCCACGAACGGACCACATTTCGGCGTTGGTCGATTTGGTTGACCGACCGTTGACCGGTGGTTCGGAGATTCGTTCCCTCAACAAAGGGTCGTTTGCGACCACCCCCCCTCCCCCCCTCCCCCCGTCCAATGTTTGGCGTTTGCATTCGATTAATATCTCTCCCCTATAATATGTATGTGTGTATGCGTGTCCCTTTAATGGTTGGTCAGTTTGAGGCACATTTGTGTGTCTCTCGTGGCTCGGTGGCTATACATTTATCTTACCCGCACGATCAGTGCTGCCCTTCGAGCACGTCCGAGAGGAACACGTCGATGGACGGCTTTTCCGTTGCGGCAATTTCCAGAGTCAAGTGGTCAATCGATGCCGCATCGGAAGAACATTCCCTTTTCGCTCGTATTCTTCGCGACATGTACTCCACAAGGTCCCTGCACGGACCTTCGCCCGGACCCTTGTGCATTTGTTATCAACCATCATCATAATAATTATGCTTTCCTTTTTCTTCTTCTGCTGCTGCTGCCTTTGGGATGTATTCCCTCCTGCAGTGGAAGTTTTCTTGTCCAAGATGACCAACAAACGGGTCGATTCGTGCAGAGGAAATCGTTAAAAACCAACAAAATTGTCCTTGTGCTGATCGATCGTCCCGAGAGACTTGGGGCGTTGTGTTCAATGTCCGTGTCGCTACATGGAAAACATCTTTGTTTGTAAAAGTGTGGGAAGCAAAAGACGTCCAGGTGCATATAAACATTGTTTAATATAGCAGTAATATTATTATTAAATTAATTTCTTAACATCCGAGTATCGCTTCTTGGTTCTATTCAAATTTCTTCATTTACATACAAACAAACCAAGGAGTCGTTATATCTTCAACTCCAGTTTCTTCAACCGTAGCGAATACTCACATTTGCTGTGTGAAATTCAAGAATTGCTACAAACTTCGCTTTATGGATCAATGTTTTCGAATATATGCTGTCATTTTGGAGAACTCTTTTTTATTCCAGACGATCAAATGAGATTTCACTCAAATAGCGTCATAAACCAAATCCATAAAAGACAACAAATCTTCCAATGGTTCCCCGATGGGCAAACATTGCATTCAGCGTTCGTACCGACGACACTGATATCTGTAATGGGATCTCTCCTCTGCTGCAACATGCCATCAACCCCGATCGAAGCCGTTCAGCTCAGCCACAAAAACCACCAAACAGATGAATTGGCCATTCGCTCGCACTCAACCAAATCCGTGGCCACGGGTAACGTCTTCGAGTCTTCGAACACCAGGGGATGACAGTACAGTACCGATGTGTGTCTGTAGCGTGACTCAAAAGCCCAGGAGTTTCAAGGAGAGAGAGGGAGACACACACATACGCACGAAACAATCCGTCGAGGGGTTTGAATTTCGATTTCTTATTCTTGGCGCAACCATCATCACACGGCGAAAAACTGGGAAAAAAGGGGTACGAAAACATGCGCGCTTTTCCCGGCCAGCCAGGCCACATTCTGTCCGAATCGTTCCACCCTTTCTGTCCGGACTCGTTTTGCATAAATTAATCAATTGATATGGAACCGGGCCGAACTGAACGGATGGCGTTCATTCCCTTCGGCGGATTAGAAGCGTCTGAAGCATTGTATGTGTGTGTGTGTGTGCGAGTCCCCGATCGAAACGGGGAAACTGCGGGAAAAATGCTGCCTTGCTTTGCCTGGCTCATATTTCCGGATGTGAGCACATTTACATGCGCACGGTGCGTGGATGAAATTATTTGATCAAATATCAGATTATGAGTGAGCAAGAGCAACGGAAAACTAGTTCCGTCTCACCGACCGGAAGGGGCAGTTGCCATCGAAGGTCCTGCTTTTATTATTAGCCTCTATCTTCGTCGGCTCTCGTTTCTATTCAGCCCGGCCGGACTTTCCTGCTTCCTGCTTTGCAGCAAACGGATCGGATGCATCTGCGATTGCTGAGAAGCATTTATTTTTTTTTCGTTTGTATCGCTAGGATGGATTAGTAAGTACGGCGCAAAAGGGGTCGAATTAATGGTGACAGCAATTCGTTTCGATACCGAAATCAATTACCGACCGAGTGCTGCTGCGACCAGCTGCGTGGATGATTTGTGTGTCGCCAACAAACGTTTTGCCCCCTGTTGGACGGCTGGATGTTCGAAAGGGTTGTGTGGTGAGCTCAGGGAACGACCGTTCCGTGTGCGCGCATTTGAATCCCAACGTCGCACGGAAATGCGGCAACGTGTTGTGTTTTGTACATTAAATTCATCACAAACCTTTCTTGCTGTGAGAGATTTCGGTTTGGTAGCAGTCGTGTCCATTGCATGCTATCACAAAAATCGTAACCATTGAATTTTGGGCCCTTGCTGGCTTCATTGGCAACTTGCATTGTTGTGGCANCTGTTGGACGGCTGGATGTTCGAAAGGGTTGTGTGGTGAGCTCAGGGAACGACCGTTCCGTGTGCGCGCATTTGAATCCCAACGTCGCACGGAAATGCGGCAACGTGTTGTGTTTTGTACATTAAATTCATCACAAACCTTTCTTGCTGTGAGAGATTTCGGTTTGGTAGCAGTCGTGTCCATTGCATGCTATCACAAAAATCGTAACCATTGAATTTTGGGCCCTTGCTTGCTTCATTGGCAACTTGCATTGTTGTGGCAGGTAATTGATAGTTTGGGAATTCGGAACTGCACGAAACGATCGAGCAGAGCATTTTTCGGATAAGCAGCGGATCGATTGAGACACAAGTCCCAACCGAACGTTCGTGCTGCGAACCACTCATTGTGCTCTCGTTCGCTCACGAATGCACGAAAAAGTGCTGCCACAATTGCAGCAATTGCACGAAAATGCAACGATTTGCGGCACAAAAGGGCACGGGGTTTTGCCTTCACGCCGAAAAACCCCTCGTAAACTTAATGATTATCAAACAAATGGATGTGTTGCACCACACCCGGGAGCGCGACTGCGAGTCTCGTCCGGGCGACATGTGCAGAGCTGGCTTCGAACCCAGCAGCATGAGCATGTTCGAGTGCAAATGTTTATTGAATTTTCCCAGCACGCGGACTGCACCGCATCGAAGTGCACCGGGAACGCACATTAGCATGCACACACACACACACACCGAGAGCCCAAAATGCACCGAGAGCGAACCACTGCAACTGCACCGTAGATACAGCGAGATAATGAAAATCTCCTCTGCCTCATGTCTCACGTGTACTCCCCCGTACCATGTGGGTTATTAGTTGATAACCCCCTCGCCAGCTTCAATGTTGTCTCTCTCTGTCTCTCTCTGTCTCTCTCTATCTCTCTCATCGATGGGACAAAATATCTCCAACAAAACCGACCGTGCACGGTAGCTCATGATTTGGTTCATGCAACCAATGGCATTGCTACTGTTTCCAGCAAGATTATGCTGATGCTGTTGATGATGATAAGTCATTTGTTTCAGCTCCACCCCCTCCCATTAACCCACCCACCAACCCATTACCATCATGCCACAGTCTCACGGATCGTTATGTTTCGTTTCGTATCGCACTTTTTTTCTATTTTTTGCATATGCAATGTGATGATCATTAATGATCACTTTTTTACTCTGTCCTCCAGTGGGCAGGAGCTCGCCTCTCCTTTCCCTCCCACCCTTGCCCTCCTTCGAGCTTTCGAGTGAACCGATTTGATATGACAATAGTTTGGAAAATAAAACGCTTGACTCAATTAGTGGCATTGTCATCCCAGACAAGTTCTCAGCTGCACTTTGCCGCCCGGCAAAAGCCGTTTGGATGTGGAAGACAAGACATGTGACGCAAAGATAGATTTCATTGTTGTGTCGATGGCATGAGCTGTGTGGCAGCGTTAACCCTTTTTGCCGCAGCACAAAGCAAAGCGAAGCATTATGAGAGCAAAAGCTAGTAACTGAATAATTACATGCCTACGCTTCGTGTAAGCGACATTATGACAAACTCTCCTTCGCGGTACGGTTGCAGATCATCGACCATTATCTCAATGTTTATTACATATTTGTTTTATTACTGCGACATGTACACACCGGACTCGGCAATCATAAACAAAAAAAAACGATTGCCCTACCCTACACCGCTTCCACCTTCCTTCCTTCCACCGACCAAACCTCCCCGGGTGAAAATTCCTCCCCTCGTGCTAACAGCAAGCAAGAATGGCGACGACCGATCAGGCTTCAATGTGGTAGCACGCAAAAGAAAGTCACATCGGTCACCTATCCCTTTTGTCCATTTTGCTCGACCATGCGGCCTCGTTGAACACGACAGCTACGAATGTCCATGACTTGCGACTGAGACTCACATATTTCAGCCATTGCGCCGTTTCCAGCCATTTTCGTTGGCGTAAAAAAAAGGGCAGATAGCCGTGGCGCTGCTGTTGTTGGCCAGGGATACGCAATGATTGTAAGAAACAAGCAAAACGATTCACAATACACATTTCCCACGATCTGGGGTTTCAGCTAGGCCTTTCTTTCACTTAATAACATACTGAGAAGAGTTTCTCTAAAGTCCAAGAAGTGTTTTGTAGTAGTATGTAACGCACCATGTTTTGCATCAAATACTTACCAAAAAAAAGTCTCAAGAACTCTTCTTATAGAAGTGAACAAGTGTTCAAGATTTTGCTTCCATTTAATGTGTTGTTTGGAAAAGAATAGGAACTATTAGAGCAGAGCAGAGTGATCGAGAACCCAGATGAAGCAGAAAAGTGAACTCATCGCTTTCCTCTCATTCAAATCTTCGTTAACTACTCTACAACTGATAGCTAATACATGTACTAAACACTAAATTAAATCGAAATGTAACGCGTAACGCTCGTGACGCGTTGTATGGGCGCTGCTTGCCTAATTCCCACACCAAAACACACATTCAAACGAAACATTAAACCAGCGAAGAAGAGGAAGACCCCATTTGCTCCACTTTAACGGCAGCCGTTTCACCAGAACGTCTCAGAAAGTGGGTCATCTTTCTCAAGGCCACTGTCACCGGTAGCGATCGTCGGCAGTAATTTGCACCACAAATAACTTGTGCATTAAAAAATCGATCCACCGTGTGCTCTATTGGCCTGCTTTTTCCACTTCCTTCTCTACCAGGCTGAGGCGCTCACGATCGATTTCCTCGTTTCGATGCCGCGCTCTGGTCAGCTGAAACTCCCGGGAAATGTGCTCAGTCAGCTTAAATGCCGTACCGGCCTTCCACCTGCTACCGATTTAACTGACGAAAACGGTTAGAACGGGGCCCGCCGCATGAAATTGGATAGCGCAAATTGTTCTGCGTTTTCATACTGTTGTGTTCGCTTCTTCCATGGTTTGCATTCATAAACAAGCAATCGAGGTGCGTTAGTCGAGTTCGCACTGTTTGCAGTGCTCTGTTGTTGTTGTTGTTTTTTCTCTCTCTCTTTTGCCAGCAATATGTACAAAACACTACACATAGAATCGTGCGCTTGTTTTGGTCAACTTTAAATATTTTACATTTTTGTACGACTTTGCCATTGGAAAAAAGCGGTTCTGCAAAACCGGCTCGGTGAGTGAATGAAGCAAAACAAAAAAAAGAAGGTAAAAATGAACGAGTAAATAAACGTTGGCCAAATAAACTAGCCCGGCATGGAGGCATGCGCCCATACGCGAACCATTAACGCCTGCTGCTTGTCCTACACCAATGTCGCGGTGAACGAAAACAATAAGCAAGGATCAGCTAGCGTGCGCTACATAAGCCTTGGTTCAAAAGACACGACAAACAAATACCAAATGGAAGGAAAAATTGGGTCACTTTATTGACGGAACACAAGTCCAATTCTAGAGCAGCAGCAGCATTATGGTAGGCATTTTTTAGCTTTTTTGCAGGCCATAGCACACATTCTGTTTGATATCTACGATACCCTATTTGTGCTGCAACGGTGTATTTTTAAACGTCGAAAATGGGACACGTTTTTATTTAGTTTTGTTATTATTTTGGGTTTTTTTTTTTGTTACAAAACATCACTACTCTTGTTCAATGTACGAAAGAAAAACAACGACAGAAGGTTGTGTGTTTAAAAGCAGAAGATAGTGATGATAATTGGGTTTGATTTTCCTATTTCCTGGTTGAATTCATTTTATTTTTAATGAAAAATAAATTCCACTTAAAACAATTAAAATTGTGATAAAAACCACTTAGCACTCATGAGAAATCAATGTTAGGCAAATCACTTCGTTCCTTCATCTCGCCAAAGCTTTAAAATAAAGTAATTCTCCCCTTACACTATTTGCCCAATTCGCATCAATAATCATTCTCCATTTCCATTGAATCTCGTACGGGTTGACAAAACTATTCCCATCAATGAGTCCCTTTGCGCTGCCGAACGATGTTTGCGACAAACCATAATCCCGATCGAATCACTCGATTGGAAAATGTGATGCAACAATGCTGCAACACATTCGCTTCCTGTTTCCCTGTTTTGTTTGGCATTTTTGTCTGGCACANCAGCCGTTTCACCAGAACGTCTCAGAAAGTGGGTCATCTTTCTCAAGGCCACTGTCACCGGTAGCGATCGTCGGCAGTAATTTGCACCACAAATAACTTGTGCATTAAAAAATCGATCCACCGTGTGCTCTATTGGCCTGCTTTTTCCACTTCCTTCTCTACCAGGCTGAGGCGCTCACGATCGATTTCCTCGTTTCGATGCCGCGCTCTGGTCAGCTGAAACTCCCGGGAAATGTGCTCAGTCAGCCTAAATGCCGTGCCGGCCTTCCACCTGCTACCGATTTAACTGACGAAAACGGTTAGAACGGGGCCCGCCGCATGAAATTGGATAGCGCAAATTGTTCTGCGTTTTCATACTGATGTGTTCGCTTCTTCCATGGTTTGCATTCATAAACAAGCAATCGAGGTGCGTTAGTCGAGTTCGCACTGTTTGCAGTGCTCTGTTGTTGTTGTTGTTTTTTTCTCTCTCTCTCTGGCCAGCGATATGTACAAAACACTACACATAGAATCGTGCGCTTGTTTTGGTCAACTTTAAATATTTTACATTTTTGTACGACTTTGCCATTGGAAAAAAGCGGTTCTGCAAAACCGGTTCGTTGAGTGAATGAAGCAAAACAAAAAAAAGAAGGTAAAAATGAACGAGTAAATAAACGTTGGCCAAATAAACTAGCCCGGCATGGAGGCATGCGCCCATACGCGAACCATTAACGCCTGCTGCTTGTCCTACACCAATGTCGCGGTGAACGAAAACAATAAGCAAGGATCAGCTAGCGTGCGCTACATAAGCCTTGGTTCAAAAGACACGACAAACAAATACCAAATGGAAGGAAAAATTGGGTCACCTTATTGACGGAACACAAGTCCAATTCTAGAGCAGCAGCAGCATTATGGTAGGCATTTTTTAGCTTTTTTGCAAGCCATAGCACACATTCTGTTTGATATCTACGATACCCTATTTGTGCTGCAACGGTGTATTTTTAAACGACGAAAATAGGACACGTTTTTATTGAGTTTTGTTATTATTTTGGGTTCTTTTTTGTTACAAAACACCACTACTCTTGTTCAATGTACGAAAGAAAAACAACGACAGAAGGTTGTGTGTTTAAAAGCAGAAGATAGTGATGATAATTGGGTTTGATTTTTCTATTTCCTGGTTGAATTCATTTTATTTTTAATGAAAAATAAATTCCACTTAAAACAAATAAAATTGTGATAAAAACCACTTAGCACTCATGAGAAATCAATGTTAGGCAAATCACTTCGTTCCTTCATCTCGCCAAAGCTTTAAAATAGAGTAATTCTCCCCCTTACACTTTTTGCCCAATTCGCATCAATAATCATTCTCCATTTCCATTGAATCTCGTACGGGTTGACAAAACTATTCCCATCAATGAGTCCCTTTGCGCTGCCGAACGATGTTTGCGACAAACCATAATCCCGATCGAATCACTCGATTGGAAAATGTGATGCAACAATGCTGCAACACATTCGCTTCCTGTTTCCCTGTTTTGTTTGGCATTTTTGTCTGGCACAGTCGCAAAAGTCGAAAGCCGGCGTTGAGTGCGCCAGCGATTGAGCGATTCACAATATGCAAATTTGACTTATCCTTCTTAGCAAACCCGCTCGCACCTACCTGTTCCCTCAACGGAAGCACCGAAGCCCCTAACCTAACGGAGCCCATTATCGTTGGCCACATGTTTTCCTGCCTTGTTCAATATCCCACCCTGAATAGCCGATGATACCCGGTAAGCAGTATCGATGTCTATGCTGACAGCCGATTTCCCATTCTTCGGTCCTTTCGGTCCTTCTTCTCGATTATCGCCACTTGTTCGGCTTGTTCAGCAACAAGCGAAAACGACGAAGCAACAGCAATTCACACCGAGCTGCACAGTGGTGTATCAACACACGGGATATCGGTGAAGGGATGAATGGGAAAAACGCATCACGCAAACGGTGCCACGGGACCGTTGTTGACATTTTCACCCGAAGAAGAGCGAACGGGGGAAACAAAAAAAATCCGCACATGCAAAAAAACACAAACATACCGAAGGGTGGAAAACCATACCCAACGACCCGGCAGACACACACACAGACACAGACGGACATCAGGGGGAAAGTGATCGTTGAGGTAGAATACACACGTAAACAGCGGGATTATGCAAACTGCTTGATGGCATTGCCGGTGGTTTTTGTGCTTCATCGTCCTTCGACATCGACCGGCTCGAGAGCACTGGCAAAACTCTCACTCACTTACTCTTAAAAACGGGGTGGGGAGAAACAAAAAGGGATGCCCTTTAAAGTGGTATTACCGAAACGGTAGGATGCGCTGGAACCCGGGGGATTGATTGCATTCTTTTCCCTCGGTGTGGCTTCGGATTTGTGGCCTCGTTTCGGCCTACCGGGAGCGCAAACTCATCCCGGGCAAAATGGCAACAATTGATTATTTATTGACAAGAGGCTTTCTCCGGAGGGAGAATCAAAACGAGCCACATTCATCCCTGCCGGAGACGCTGTCGAAACCATCACTCGATATACGAGCATCATTAAGGGGTAGTATCATTTGCATCATTACGAGAGGTTTTCCCAATGTTTGCCATTCGTTCGGCGACTGCTGGATGGATGGATGGATGGATGGGTTTTTTTCCTTTCCTGTCCTGCATTGTTTTCTATGGATCTTTTGCCATTTTCACTCGGCATTCATCGCAAAAGCCATTCATCGAAGACTATGTCGATAGCTTCTCCCAAGAGGTGATGGGTTTGTTTGGTTTTGAAGAAGGATTTACGGAAGCCAACCAACCAACAGACCAATCTGCATCCTTTGTGTGTGTTTGTAAGGGATGGTTTTTTTGTTTGTTTGCTTCTTGTTAGCAAGAATGTCAATATTATGTCACGCGCGATATTGTGTCGATTAAGTGACATCACTCGACAAGGGGAATTGCGAACCGGCGTGCGATCAAAACTGCTCTTTGCTGCTTGTGGTCGTGAGAAAATGGTGGTCCATTGGTTTCCGGCCTGACCACGTTTGATACCGGGACTAAGGGGGAAGGGGTGGGGGGCTACAAAATGGCCACCTCGAGTGTGTGGCTGTGTCATTGAGAGACGAGCGCAGCTTTCTCGAAGGTAATAAAATTAAGGAAGGCTTTTGACTCGCTTGCTTGGCTTCTTGTGATCTCGCAGTCGCCGTGGCCGCCGGTGTCCACAAATGTTCCCCGAAACAGTTAAAGTCAGTCACGATACATATTGCTACCCCAGTCTCCCGTATCTTCATGACCCGTTCCACACACTGCAGCGGATGGGAGGAGTACACAGAAAATTAAACGACCACCAAAGCCATTAAATATAAGAGAAACAGCGAACGAACAGCAGCGGCGATGGCTGCGATCACCGAATCACTACGCAAAGCAAGAAATGACAACCAACCAACGACAGCAGTCGACCAACAACAAAAAATGTCGACGATGATCCCGGTGGTGGGATTTCGTATCTGAAAATACCGAAAATTCGGTGTCCATTGCGCTCCATTTCGAGGAAAGCCCAAAAGCCAAGCCGCTCCGGTCAAAGTCAAACATCATCAAATCGCTTTACATACGATCGCATACGGCTCGGCCCAACTCGGCCGTGAGAGACTGAGACGAGATGGATCGAAAGACCAAACACCGAACGAACGAACGATCGAGAAGAGGAAAATTACAGCCGCTTTTTTATTCACTCGCCCAGAAATGGAAAGCTGATCTTTCCCCGAGAGTACGTAGAAAGAAGGGGGAGCTTAATGCCGAACGAGGGAACACTTTCAACGAAGGTATTAGAAATGTCTCATCTCGCAACATCGTTATAGTTTCAAGGAGTTGAGAATCACGCTAGCAGTAGAATGATACGAACAATATACACCACATCAAATCATGTACTCTTGCTGCTACATATGATCAACTTTGCTAAAGATTCTTTGAAATCAGCTCCACCAAAAACCCATCCAGCACCCCGCGAACTCCTTATTTATGCTCGTCGCGATAAATGAGTTCTCCTCCGACGACGGACAGCAAAACGCGACTCCGAAACTCTATCTTGTCTGCACTTTGGATGATGCAGCCTGGATGGATGGGTTTTGCTGATGATGATACAGCAGAGTGACGCCGGACATGGAACAATGGAGCACATCGTAGCGAGGTAAGTCGATCATTTAAACCAACCGGCGAACATAAATTTCTATTTAAAATATGATACATATTAAATTATGTCCCTGATGGAGTTTCGAGGAAAGACAGATTTCGAGGGATTCTTATTTGACGAGAAAAAAAAAACAAAACTTCTCTCCATAAGAACGAATTCTTTTTTGTTCTGACCAGGTAAGTAAATGGGGAGATCAAGGCAAACACGGCACAAAACAAGGGCTAATAAACGGGCTCATAAATCGCATGACGGGCAGGTCTTGACCAAAGTAGGGAGGGAAGGGGAGAGGAGATGGGGAAGGGAGTGCCGAAAACTGCATTGTGGTCAACAAGCATAGGCCGTAATTGTTGAGTGGTGCAGCGATCCAGAGATTATCAGCCAGAATGGACAAGAACTGACTACGCGAACGTGAGACAAAGGTTTTGTTTCAAGACGATTATATGTTTTTCTTTTAAATTAAATCCACAAAAGAAATGATATCTTCTTCTTATGATTGTTGTGATTTAATTGTGAAACATTTCCATACCGTACTCAGGTGAATGTTTGATATTTCAGCCAAATCCTGTTCCTTCAAATAAATTATCCAGAACGATCTCACACTCTTTAGCTAAGCTAAATGATTAAAGCTTGGAAGTGAAATCCTTTCATACACTTTCACTCGTAATTTCTGCGCAAAGTAAAAAAATCTTCATTCGGTTAAATGTACCAAAGTTAGCGAGCGATCCAAATATCTCCGCCCCGTTTAGAGTGTGTGGACATAAATCTTGTCGTGTAAAAAAAATCGACGAATAAACCATTTAACTTTCAACCCATCCAGCTATCCACCAAATGCTCCGTATACGTGAATCCGGGCAGAAAAATCGTCACATGACATTATATTAGGCAATCAGCATCAAACGACCAAACAAACAAACAAAAAAAAGAACCCACCTTTCAAAGTGTCAACACTTTTCCGGGTGGTCAACATTCGCTTCGTTAGTTCCCTTCGGCAAGATCATGATCGTGAAGCGACAAAAACTAGTGACCATTCCCATCTCTTCTCTTACCGGGCATGTGCAGGACGGCATGTACATGTACATGCGACTAGGAGCTCGTAAAACAACGCACTCTGAAGAAATATCCAATAACCTTTCGGGCGGTTTAATTGACCGCCACTAGTACGCTCCGGTCCCGTCCAGTGTCTTAGTGTTCCTTGAGAAATCGAATGGCATTTCGTGGAACACTCGCGCGTAATCACCGGACACTGGCCGCATAACACGGAGCACATACCCACCAAAAACAAGACCCAGCCTGCTCGTCTAATACATCTAGTTTCCGTCGCCTAAAACCGCTCCAGCAGTTAATTAAATTTTGTACTCATAATAATGGATAAAGAAAGTCGTTAATAGGACTTAATTAAAGCCGCCAAAGCGAGTGCCGGCGCAGTTCGGTGGGTCGGTCAGTTTTTGGGGACTTGCTCGATGTGTCGGTAATCGACACAGTTGGCGTTTGCCTACGATCCTACGCTGCTGATTGATCGCAAAACACCACCGATATGTTAATCAACTTCCACCAGCGAAGACTGCACTAACAAGATTGACATTTGACATTCGACCAAACTTGCACCCGGGACGATTTGTAATGGCTTAATTGACCTGATTATCTGGCACGTTTCGGAGCCCCAAAACAAAACTCTGCGCTCCCTTGTGCGCCCAAACATCATCGCTTCCTAGTGGCCCATTCCCTACGGTAGCAATCCGTTTCGGGAGAGCTACAGCTCGCGCTCACGCACGCGGATCACGTACGATCAAAGCGCTCAGTCCAAATGTGCGCAAGCACACATGTCCTACGCTGTCGCTTAACGAGCCTTTCCGTAGTATCCCCCGCGAAACATTCGCCCGGAAAATTATCCGCTCACCAACATGCTGTTGGGCTGATCGATGTACGAGACTGAACCAGCCACGATCGTTTTGCTTTCATCTTGACCGACCGACCGCGTTGGCGAATAGGCGGCATGTTTCAGCAAGTCGTAAAGGGCCCGATTAACGATAGAATAATAATAATGCTGTTAAAAGCCGCGATTTGCGCTCGTTAACTTCACCGTAACCGGCGCCACCAACATCACTGCAATCTGATCAAATATTCTGCACGATCGATCACCGGCGTATCGATTTACAAAGTGATTAATTTCAATGCGTATCGCACACCATCAGCGACCATTTCGGCCAGCGATTCGGCACTATTCGGAATCACTTTACCGGCGCAGCATTTGCAATAAAAAGAGATCCCATAAAACCGTATTTTGCCTTTACGACACAAATGCTTGTACTCATGCTTGATTTGGATGGCTCAAAAACGATCAATAATGCGCAAGGATCGTGCCTAGTTTAAGAATGATTGATTATTGCGAGAAAATACGAATCTTATTGCTCGATTGCACATTTCAACTTTGCTTCGAATTTGCTCCGTTTCTTTGATACAAGCCGGTAAATATCAGTCGCGGGAAAGCAGTATCATCCGTTTCAGTGATTTCAGCTGTTTCGGTTAAACAACAAACGAACAAACCAAAAACGCGCCCAATGTGACATACTGCTACGTTACATATTTTCAATCCGTTTGTTTTTGTTTCGATGCACTCGCACTCGGGAGCCGAGCCGCGATGGTTATACGAAACGGAGTGTCAGCGGGCACTATTTGTTGATATGTTTAGCTTTAAAAACGCCCCACCGAAGACGGTTACGAACCATGCACCACCGTGGTGGATAAAGTTTGCGAAGGCGAAGCCTCAGTGGGCCGAAGCGAACAGGCGCTTCGTTGCTGACCTGAAGAACTTGGCCTGGAAAAGAGAAATGAGCATTTTGCTGACAATGCACAGGCCAACACTGCCTACCGGAAAACGCATCGCATCGCTCGGCTTCGTGCCCTGTCCGGGCATGTCCGCGGCTGTTTTGCATTGGTTTGGGGCCGCGTAAAGCGAGGAAGCCTACTTCTGGTTAAAAATATTTAACATTCCAATCAAGCACTCTCAGGGACGTTACCACACCACCCCACCACCACCACCGTACACTACCCGTAAACAACCCCCCAACGCGAACCATTTCGGGCAGGGCACAGAACATGAATCGTTAGATTCTTCTGACGATCGTTACGGTCGCTTTTTAACGGTCGGCAATAGCAACGAAAAACATGTGTTTATTGGATTCGTTTGCAAATTTTCGACACAGCCTTCGCTGTCAGCTACTCGATCCGAACGAATGCAACGCATCGTTTGCGGCGCGATCGGAAATGGCAAACCCGGCGGCAGCTCGGGATTCGTGAGTTATGGAGCTGTCATTAATTAGACACAAATTCCCGCCACATTAATATTCCGCGGTCCTAGCCGGGGACGGAGGAGTAACGCAGACACAAACAAATACTCACCCAAAAAGGCGTTGTCAGTTAACGACTTGCTTCTGATGCTCTGCTGCATACTTCATGCAGCAAAAGGAGACTATTTGCATGTGCAACGAGCGTGGGAAAAGGCAAATGCATTTTTTTTTCTCCTACATTTAATTCCAAACTTCTGGAGACCACCTTCCGACCACGGAAGGAAGTTTACGTTGTTTCGCCGACTTGCCGACAGGAAATATAAATAAAACACAAGCTTTGAAATTACTGACAACAATATGGCCCATTGCGCTAACCGAACGGTCTAGCACGATTGATCCGAACCACCATTCCACAACAGTAAAACGGCTTGCTTGGCTGCCTCAGTGTGATTGAAATTGGCTTCACCGAGCTGTCATGTTTTGCATGAGAAACTACTCGTTCTTCCTGACACTTTTAACACCGCGACAGATTTGTTCATTTATTAGCCCACGAAACCAGAACTCCGTTTAGACCAATTTGTCAAACATTCGCACTAGCACCACGATGACAAACAGACATAGAGAGAGAGAGAAAAAGAGAGAGAGAGAGAGAGAGAGAGAGAGAGAGAGAGAGAGAGATCATTTGTACTAGCATCGTCAGCAATAGCTGTCCGCTAATTACGGAAATCCACCGTAAAGCGCCAACCGATGAAATGCTGTCACCGGCCGTGCGCTAGCGCCATTCATATTTCACGCACTTTCACGTTTGGTTCTGCCGGAAAAACCCACTGACCTGGACGGCGAACCCAGCCCCGAAAACCCTAGCTAATCGATGAGCAATTGTAGGCAAAACGCACGAACAATGGGACAATCTCGCAGGATCTTGGTCTGGCGCGCTTTCACACACGTCACCTTACCAGTAAACCCCCCTACCCCCTACCCCCCCCCCCCCCCCACAAAAAAAGGTGTTCATAAATCATGCTGCTCCACCTATAAATAAATATGGCACACGAATGGCAACAATCGTCCGGCGTGTATCCTCGGTCGCTCGTCATGGCGCGTGGCACGTCATGTGCCCGTGAAGAACCTCATGTGACTCCGGATCGTGCAGCATTTGCAGCGAAACCGTGGCCGCATCTCCCGAACCGCCGACCCAGGCGCGCGGCAATGTGTGCCGATGCATAACGCGCGGATCGCGTCGCGACGCCAGTTATTACTATTATTACATTCCCGTAAACAGATGGACAAACTTCTCTAAATAGGTCTACCGGTCTCCCGTTGGACCGTGGGACCATCGTGGACGGTGGCGTTTGCGCTAAACCGTGGCCCAGTACGTCGGCTCTTCCGGTTAAGTGCGACGATTTATCTGGCGGCGAGTCATCGGCACAAACCCTCGGTGCGGACGACCAACGATGGGCCGTCCAAATCAGCGTCACTTTTGCAACATTCAACCGTAATCGTCATCATCGTCATCGTCATCGCTTGGTCGGTCGGGGCTAGTAGTGCAAGTTGCAGCTAACCGCACCGTGTTGTGACAGTTGGGATTATTAAACAGCAACAAATTCCATCAGTTTCTGATTTCGGGAGCCCTTTACGCATGTTCTCGCACCTTCACTGGCGTCGCGGGGGCACGACACGCAAAGGACGACGATGCACGTGTGCAGTGCGCTGCATGATGCATCTGCCGCCCGCTGCTGCTGCACACACGCGACCCACAAAGTGCAACGTTTATTTTGCGCTGCAGCCAATGTTGTTGCTGTGTGTTGCAACAGTCAGCTGTACACCTCTATGGACACGTGCGTGTGTGTGTGTGTGTGTGTACGTTTCGGGGGCAAAGGTTTTGGGGTGGATGCACACACGCTGCTGCTGACGATGGGATTTAACGGCGGTAAAGCCTCCTTTCCATCGAATGCGCTACTTGCACCTGCATCTTGCATTTTCCCCACCCAAATTCACACACACACACACACAAGGGCACTTGGCAAATGAGAATGCGACAGTGGCTTAGTAAAACATTTAATTGAGTTATGTTTGCGCAAATTAATATTTATACTTGCATAATTTATGTGTTGCAAATTTTGTCATTTATCGTGTCCACTGGATTGGTCGGTTCGCACCGACTGATGCCGTGCAGTTTGCCAACCTGCTTGTCACGGAGTGGATGACTTTTGCCAGGAAATATGTCAAACGAGGCAGGAAGGTTTCGACGCACCGGTGGAGTTCGTTCGGAAGCGCACACCGGGTTGGTGGATAGGCCCGTGGCTGACGAAAAACGGACGGACGGTCGGCCGTTTGGCATGGTATGTGAGCGAAGATGAGACTATTGAGACTTTGTTGGGCCTATTAGTGTGCCATTAGCAAGTCGACCTTTTTGGCTAGGCAGTGCAACCCGAACATTGGTCCGGCTTCGAATGGTGGTTGATCTTTGACGAGTATGACATTTCGCCCGAAAATGCATTCAGGCCAACTTTCATCGAGTTAATGAATTTTATTATAAGCGTTATGTAAATGTGGCCGCTACATTCCGTGCGCCATTTAGTCATACACAGTCGGCTTGAGGGTGAGGGTTGAATCCTGAACCGAAACCCAAACCAAGCCCTGCCAAGTTCCACGCTTCATTCCATCGCCGATCGTCGCCATATTTGTACGCAGCATTCGCATGGTGCAATAAAATCATCGTCAAGCGTACGTGGCAGCAATAATGGCCTCGCAGCCAGTATCTTGTGTCATCGCTAGTAATCGCATTGTTTGCTTCTGTTTTTACGATCCCTACCGTGCCCGTGCCCATGCCCGTTCACGTTACTTCGAGCTGAGCTGATAAGAATCCGAAGGCATTACTAACCAAACGATGATGGTCACCGCGACGACGACGATGACACGTACCTGGCGGGACCTGGCGAGCACTAAACGAAAAGTAAACGTCATTCACACTCATCTCCCATGCCACCGGAACCGTCCGAAAACCCACCCGAGCATGAGGGTAATAATGAAAAGGTTTACCACCCACTCAACCACCTCAGTGCCGAGTGCAGCATAACGAGAATCAGTGAACGAGCAACCACGGGCATGTGTGTGTGTGTGTGTGCGTTTTCGTCTTCCCATATCAAATGTACCCCCTTCGATGCGGTTCTCGGGCGGCGGATTACTTACTTTAGCCTTCACCTCTCGGTCGGTTGCCTCTCTGGCACAATTCAGCTGTGCGGACACACGCCTGTGTCGCTGCGGATAACAAAACCTGTAATTGATATTGTCAATTCAATCACTGTCATTGTGGAGCGGATCGCATCGGTGCAGTCGCCAGCCGCCATTTTTATCATCTTGACTTTGTCATGACGGCTTCGCACAACCAACAAGCACAAACATGTACATTTTTATACCTTCCCCCTTTTTTTTTTGTTTTTTGTGTTTTTATTTTGATAAGTACGTACGCTTCACCGGTGTACAAACACACACACCTTGCCTCATGCGTTTCTAGGGGTAGTTGGCAAGGGGTAGTTTGGAGTGGTGAGAAAGGATAGAACATTAAGTACCTTATGACAGCGATTATCATTCCAATGCCTCGGAGTAGCTGCAAGTTGAGCGAACGGTAAGTGACGTGACGCGATCTTCCATCTCGCACAACATCTCAGTAACTCAAACATTCAAAATAGGAAGTTAAGACAAAATGTATCTTGCCTTTAATTGTTTCCTATTATGCCTGATGTAAGAACATTCAGCGCTGTAGACTTTATTAACACCTCAACTATTAACAAATCGTTCGTGAACTTCATCGATTTAAGTAACTGATCATGAGTTGCGGCTATTCAAATCTGACTTTTTAAAAACACAAACCCAACACGGTTATTAAGGTCTCGTATATCTCCAAATGCGTCAAGGCTCAGTGCTCTCAAATTCAGAACCTTCTCCTCTAGTGTTGGATGATGTATCGTATGCTGTATCAGCTCATGGGTTCGTATCAGCAAACCGTCGTCCATGTTTACGTGATCCAAATGAACGCCTCCATGTTTGCCATAGGAACCGAACCTGGCACGGTGGATCATGAGCGAACGTACAGCAGGAGATGCTTCTCATCTTCTTCTGCGCACCTCCGAACAGGTAGAACACGGTGGCACGCAGGAATCTCGTCGTTCGTGTTCGTTGTCTTTCAGCGGAAAAAATACTTTGCGATCAAATATTGTATATCAAATAGTTTCTCGTCGTCATCATCGTCGTCGTCGACGGTGAAGATAACAATGTTGGGTTTTGTTTTACTTTTAGTTGATACCCGACATACCAGATCCGCTATCACACGTTTCGCCCTGGATGGCATTTAATTGCTGCCAGAGCACTGGCCTGTGCCTTGGAACACACACACAAAAAAACTCCGAGTGTCTTGATCGTTACTTTGCTTCTGGGAATAATGACTTCCCAAAGCTCTTCAATGTTCGAGTCAGGGTTTTATATCGTATGAAACCAAACTAAAATCTGTCCCCAGCTCTTTAACGGGGACGTTAACACGAGATAAACACCAATAATGGGATCGAACTACGTGCATGGGCCATCATCTACGGTAGCATTCCGGAAGGTGAATGATTATCCTAATTGATAAGGAACAGAAGCGCGAGAACACGACCGTCGAAGGGAACGGAAACACCAGCCGACACATCGGAAAGGATTCCCTCTTCCTATCGCTATCTCTGTCAATATCTGCTCCTCACTCTCTATGCCTTTCGAACGTACTAGCTGCTGTCACCGATTGCTTCGGTGGGGGTGCTATTTGTCACGTTCTGCACCGTTCTGCACACAACTCAACCATCTCCCCAAGGACATGCGCAATAGCGCAAACTTCTCCTCCGAAGGAGCACAATAGCACAGCGCGATCAAAGCGTTGGGGCAATAGCGAGAGATTGAACGGGCGAAAGTCGTCCGACATTCGGAGAAATGTCTTTCCCCACGTTGCACGACGTAATTTTGAACACGAACTCGAGTTTGAAATCTCACTGAATGTTTCCAACACCAACCGTTTGGGGGCGCTTCGGTCGGGTTGCATTGAATCGACATCCTTTACATCTCCGTGCTGTGCACACACCGTCTCGTCTAATGTTGGGCTTAGTTCGGTTCTTTTTATGAAAATGTATTTAATTTCTCCATCTAGCTGTGTGAAGAACTGATTACCCGGCCTAGGACAATATGACAACGGTCGAGCAGTGTCGGGATCGGATACGCTCGGAATGCGTCGCGATGCACACGGATCGAGTGCAGGCAAAGTGCACTCGACCGACTGCACCAATTTCGTGGAAAGCCCTCGGTGGACCGAACGTAAACATAAATAGAAACGGCAGTCGGATCGAAATCCACACCTCACCCCCTCCCACCCTCCTCCTCTCCCCCGGGGAGCTGACCTTCCCCGTTTCGGCTCGGCTGGCATTTGGCAGGCATCAGCATCTGCTTCATCAACATTGTTTTGATTTGTATCGAATTTTGCGACCGTCGTCTGGCGGTCGTCGCTCACGCCACCTCGGACGCACTCGGCTGACAGGTGCACATCACTTTCGCGGACAAATATGCAAAAGGTCAACGGGAGCGTGGAGTCGCGAACGGGGCTGGACTGCTGCGGTCGGAATGCGCGACGATGGCGTACGATGAACCGTGGAATGTAAGCAAACGCTCCGCTAATACATGATCATGTGTGAAGTAATGCGAGACGGACATTAAGACGGTTACATATCTGCCAGGTTGAGTTCGGTTTAGAATTAAAAGTAAAACACATAGTAGGCTATTGTGACACCTCCTTCAATAACTCTTCAAACTCTAGTTCAAATTCTTATGAGTTTTGTTTAATTTCGTTGAAATAATTATGACAATTTTAATCACAAAATTAAAGTCACTCAATGTTCTTAATATCCAACGACCTACCTGCACATGATTTGTTTCAGGTGAAATCAACAGTGAACAACGACAACAAAAACATCCGAACAATCACTTGTGAGCTTGTAGCGGTGTTGAGTTATTGTTCATTTTGATTTTTACTACATCACTGACCTCATTCTGCAGGTTCGGTTCGACACCGACACTGTGCAAGTGGCTGAGCGTGTGCCTTTAAATATTTGCCAAACAAACGCAGCCAACGTAGCCCATTTTTTATTCGCTGCTGCTCCCGCTGTTGTTGAGTTGTTTAACGCAAACGGAAGTAAAGCGTTACGTTTGAAGCATGCTTACTCACAAACCGCCCGCAAAAAGGTGTCTATATTGTAGCAGCTGGTCAGGCCCTTCCGTCCTGACCAGCTGGACGTAATCGTAAGCAAGCAAATGAGGACACTGCGGCGCACACCGAATCAGCGATCAGTAAATGATAATCCACCTATTGTTTATTGTGTCGCGCTCGTGGCACAAGGCGCACACATCTTCATTACGGATTCAACTCGAGCTGCCAACCGCCAGCGCGGCGGTGCGCTGTTTGACATTTGACGGTTATTAAAGTTAAAATCTCAACATCAATTCGAACACACTTTCCGTTCGCATCATTTAGCGCAGCGCAGCGCGGTGACTTTGTTTTCAGCAACGTACGGGAAAGAAATCTTCCGTGCACATGACACCTTCGCCACACACTGTCGCTGCTCCCAGCAATAGCACCTTTTCTGCTTCGTGTTCAACATGGCCGCATTGTCGTGATTAATTTTCGCTTTGTTTATTTATAAAGCTCGCAGGGAAGGCAAACACAACCCTTTCGGCGCTGGTTGGTTGGGCTGGCTGATTTTTCCTCACTGATTTCGCGAATCACTTTTCGCCCGGTCGTAAATTCGTCTTAGCTTCCCTTGGCCGCACCCGACGGTTTACCGGACGACGGGTTTAAAATGTATTCGCCCGTTGATGGTGTTGGTTTTTGTTTTTCTGTTGTTGCTAATTTTTATATTGTTCTTAAGGTAAGCGGGTCCGGGTCAACGCGATGGTGTGCGGATGTGCGGCTTCGCTATTAGTTATTCATCGAGTGCGATCTACGAGGGTGCGATAATGTGCACGGACGAGTGCTGGTCAGATGTTGTGTCTTGGATAGTGTTTTTAATGTTGCACCGAATGGTTTCCTTCATTGAGCGTGAGCGTTGTGTTCTTTCCGTGCTCGCTTTGTCGTTATCGTAGACCCAACTGTGTTGGCCAGTTGGGCACCTTTTCTTTTTTGTTTTTTTTTTGTTTGGTCAATCCGATAGTTTCCGCACGATAATCCGTCCGTTTGTGCTCCTTTTTTTTTCGCAAATATCACAAACCCACCCTTCCGTCCCACCCTTCCGTCCCACCCAACCCCCATTCGCTGGTGGAGATTTATACCGCAAGATCCGTAAGCTACCTGCTTTATGAGTCATACATAATTTGCTACAACCCTGCGCCCATGCCCGGCCGATTATGGACTTGTTGATGAGTTCAACCGTCCATTTCGCGAGCGAATTGTTTGCAACGTAACAAACAAACAAACAGCAACGGGAGAAAAACATGCCGCATTTGTTGTTTCCTTCACAGCAATTGATAGAGCAGGCGATGATGAGGATGATGAGGATGATAAAAGCATGCCGAAACGATGTATAAAAAGCTTGCAGTTAGCTTTCATCTTAAGCGTTACCGATTTCGGATACATTAAACATGCAATCAGCACGGGCCGGGCAGACATTACCATTTAGAACGACCACTGGCATCATGTCATGTCTTCCGTTTCTCACGCCTCGGAACATTCGACGTCGACGTCACAATGCAACAATCGATCACTGAATCGCGAAGAAAAGCAACATTCCCACGAGAGTCCCGTTTGACCCACATCGGGAATTGTTTTGAAATATTTCATCAATTGATTTCTTTCATCCCTTCCAACACACACGCGGAACACCTTTTGCGGAATGTTTTTTTTTTGGGGGGGGGGGAAGTTGTTGAAGCATTTTATTGCCGCTCAAATTAAGTCTGTCAACACGCTCGTCTAGCGATTGATCTCTACAAAACAGACACCACCTTCTGGTCCACCCACCTGCAACCAAAGGTAGGGTAGCTAAGGTGCAAATAGTGCCACCGATCGACGGTTCGGTTTTGGGCCATTTGTTTTTTCGTTTCTGACCCTAAAAGCACCGGCTTGGCGGTTGATGGAACTCATCCGTGGCAAGTGCTTCCAAGGTTCCGGGGTTGAAAGAATAAAGCTAGCCAGCGAAAGAGCATCGTCCGTCGAGTTAAGATCGCAGGTCTGCTGACAGAAGAAGCACAGCATAAGCCGTACGGAAACAACCTTGCCGTGTGTTGAATGGGAAAACACACCAAAAACAACACAAAGACAACAGAGTGCGACTCTTCTGGTGGTGCTGACTCAGTTACGTGCGTGACCGGGAAGGCGCAACCCGGCTTCACACTACGGTGTGAAATGGGATCCAATTAAAATTAGCATAAGTTTTGTACCGGGCGCACCGAAAGGAAAATGCACTTTTTTGTTCGACACTGTGTTAGCTACAAAATAGCGGCAGCAGCAGTTCAGTTCCTACGACACTCGGTCGAAGGCGATGCGCGCCTTCATAAAATACATAATGCATCTTTCTTTCCGCTGGGTGGTTGGTTGCACTTTTTTTTTACTTCTTTCTTGTTCGCTTTATTTCGCCTTCCATGCTCAGTGACCTGCTCCACCGACAGACAATTTCCTTCTTTACTTTTTTTTAAGGCGGCCGCCCTACCTTGTGTGCCAGATTTTCGGAAAAACATTTAAGTTCAGGTGCGTTTTGTTTGTTTTCCTTGTGAGCGGCACAGCGCAAGAAAATGAAGGGAAAAATACACACACACACACATAAACAAACACACATACATATTGCCCCCTCGTAGGAGCACTTTGTTTGGTAGCAGTGGGAAGGAAGTTGTCGCAATGTGGCCACTCTGTATGCTGAATGCACTTGAATGCACCCGAATGCGCGTCGGTCGCACGGAAATCTAGACAGATGTCTTTTGAGCGGTCGACAACGGTGAGAAGCTGGTCATCCCCGAGCATAATCGACAATTGCCCGATTCCCCCGGATGTTCTACACTTCCCGCCGGATGCTGATAACGCGACAGAAGAATAAACACACACACACACACCTACAAGAGGCACTTTAGAGCATATGGATGGCAGGATGTTTGATTATGGATCCCTTGCTGTCCCTGAAGTTCCTCGACGTATTTAAATATTGATCCTTTCTGTTGGGTTTTATGGTTCATGGTATGGCTATAAAAGCAGCTTTGGATGAAAACTAACGATTTATATATAAAAATGTTTTAGAAGCATAAAAGACGAATAAAATGAAAATTTCTTCGAAATACTTTAAACGTATGTACGAGACCCAGGAAAAAAGCTTCAACAAAGAACGCTTGAAACTTTCTCCTCTGTCTCGTCTATCTCAACTATCCTTATGCCGTCCAGCTCCATGGAAAAAAAGCTCTTTTGTGGGGACAAATTCTCAATCTGCCATATTTTAATCATCATTCGAGTCCGATTCTTTTGCCATATTCACAGTTTTGTCGCTGGTTTTTCTCGTTTGTGTGCATCGCACATCATATAATTTCGTTCGTTTGCTGTTCGTCATCGTTGCTCGGTTGCGGAGTCTTCCCAGCTGCATCCCGGCCTTGTTTGTTGGGCTTTCGGAGTAGTCATTTTTCCTACCCATCAAACTTCCATTGGATGATGTATGCCGTCAGGCCGGTTTCGTGCCACAGAAGAAGGACATAGTTTTGTTTTTTCGGAATGAACCAAAAAAAAAACAACAGCGGATTCACAAATGAAAATGGAGGCCCTGCTTCTTCTTCGTCTTTTTCTTCATTGCCACAGTTCAGTTCGGGGATGCGAAAGATTCGTGCGCGGACCGGGTCCAACATAAGCTCCAGCATTGGAGGATTTTACATCAGCCCCATCATCATCATCAAGTCCCGGAAGAAAGAACTGCGCTGCACTGGGTCTCCTTTTGTCTCGACCCCGAAACCAGCCAGCTAGTGTCAGGTGAAAAAGGTGCAAAGAAAAACAGTCTCATGTACAGACCATCTATTCCCATCTATTGAACCTTGCTGTTGCTGTTGCCCGGACCATCCGTGCATCCAGTCGACCAGACCATCTTCAGACTATGGCTGGTCAATTTCACTCCAGCGAAAAACTGATGCTCGACTCCACACGCAACCATACATACATCAGGGAGTTCGCATTCTGGCCCAACCAAACTAATGACACTATGCATCATGGCGCGCTGACATGGGCCCGCGTACTACCATGTTTGTGTGTGTGTGTGTGTGTGTGTGTGTGTGTGTGTGTGTGTGTGTGTGTGTGTGTGTGCATGGCATGAGTTCGCAATGGATGGCACTTTCGTTTCGCCGATTCGTGAAAAACCGTTTTGCCCACCGCGGACGACGACAGCGACGTGCCATGTGAACCCGAACCGTGGTGGATGGATCCGGCTTTTGTTGCAAAGGACATTAGCGCTAGCATTGGGAAGATGGTGGCCGGAATGCAGCGTGATGGAAACACCTTCTCCGTGATGAAGTGCAGCAGCATCAGCAGCAGCAGCATCAGTACGATGACATCCACTGATGCCTTCGACCGAAGGTAAAAGGACGAAAAAGTGAAGCCTTCCCTTCGGTGGCTCTTGCCTTTCTCCGTTCCAATTCCCTTCCTTTCGACATGGACGGGAATGTGCTATATCGTACGGTAAGATTCGCTATTAATAGGGCACAGATCGGAGAAACACGGAACTCGATGAAAAAGAAAGCCATTCGCCATTGCCGCCAACGTTTGGGGAACGCNNCCCTTCCTTTCGACATGGACGGGAATGTGCTATATCGTACGGTAAGATTCGCTATTAATAGGGCACAGATCGGAGAAACACGGAACTCGATGAAAAAGAAAGCCATTCGCCATTGCCGCCAACGTTTGGGGAACGCATGGGTGAACGAATGGAACACGGACGACACGGACAACGCCATCGTGCAGTGGCTGCAACAACGAAGCCGATGGGAGCGATTGAAGCTGCCTCTGGTGACAGAGACGCCAGGATGCAGGAGGAGAGGGAGAGAGGGGGGGGGTAGGGGTTGGAGTTGGACATCACGAGCTAGCCGAAGATAGCAAAGGATGCAAATAGATGATGTTTGATAATTATTATGTGCTTGCTTTCTGCCGGTTTTCTTCCACGAGTTCCTGCCATCGCTGCAGCTCGATCCTTCGCGTCTGATGTCCTTTAAGAGTGGCTATATATGAAAAAAATCGCACACACACACACACACATGCGGGATTGGGTTCGGCCGGAAGTGGAGGAAGTCGCTTGGCAGGTTTTGCCGTGCAGGATGGAACTAACCCGGACACAACAGCCCGGCGCAAAGAAACGGTGCGAAACGGCGAAGAAGCACATGGCAGGGATGGAGAGAAAAAAAGTAATGACGAAGGCAACAGCAGCGCGAACACATATGGTTTCTGGTCCCAATGATGAGAATCTGATGTTGATGCGCTTCTGTCGCAGCGCTGTCACACTTGGCGAGGCAAGCAATGTCCTCGGCGGCAAAACCCTCGGCAGCAACATTGCGCTGTTCCCATCCACCCGCCCCAAATAAAAAAAAAAGCATGCAGATGAGACGTTTTTCGTGGGAAATACGAAAAAGCCCGCCACCCAACCACTGATGACACCCCGGTTTGCCAACCGGCCGGCCGGGAAACGCTTTCACTTGGGTGGAATTGAAGCTTTTCGGAAGATTTCCTTTCGCGAAGCGCTCCCCGGTTGGATGAGAGTTTTTTATTTTTCTTCCTGAGCGTTCTGCGAACGTAGAGTTTTAATTTGGAATTCTGTTAAATGTGTTCCTCCACCGTATTTGTGCATCATTTCTCTTTTTTCTTTTTTTTTTTGCCATGCTGCTCTCCAATTGGGAGGTTGGTTTTGCATTTTTATTGCCAAAAGGAAATTGATGAGAATATTCTGATGATGGGTAAATAACGAGTGCATTCCTAAACCGCGACTAGTTTAAATAACGACCTCCAACACGGGCAGACGAGTCAGGCCCGAGCGCTTCACTAGGAAAAATATGAAGAAAAAGGTTCGCAAACGAACGTCAGTCTCTTCCAGTGCATGTCCTTGCATATGTATGGACGGGGGCCTTATCCTTTTGGGTGATGGGTTCTGCTATTTTCCCCCTTCTTTTATTTGTGCCATCCACCATCATGCAGATTTTTATTTAGCAAAATACACATATAAACAAAGCAAAACGTGTAAATATGGGGAAGAGCACAAACAAAAAAATGACAAAACCGCTGTCCCAAAAACGTTCCGCGCCATTCAATGGCTAGTGTTGGCTGTTTTAAACGATGTTTGTCGATCCAGATTGGAGCCAGAATGTTCGTCCTGTTTGGGATAGCATGGATGCTTAGAATGCTGGTGGAGCAACATAACTATTGTTTGCGTCCAGTTCCATGTCCACCAGTGGACATTTCAAATTCAATTTTTATCTTGCGATCGACCAGAGTTATTATAATTGCTCTCGAAGTCCGGTATCGATGACACAAACACAAGGTGCTTTGAACCATTTTTGTAACTAAACTTTAGTTAGAAAAATTGAAGCGAATTCGTACGTTTTTGTTTGCGGACGTAGCATGATGGGGGTTCTGGTTGTAGGTATACAGATGGGACACCATTCGGACGACACTTCCGTGTCTACCTACCGAATGCATTTCGGAATGCGATGGAACCGAATGAAAGCAAAAAAAAAAAAATCTCGAAACTCGATGCAAATTTTTCATCTCAACTCCACGGTGCAACGACGAGGTGTGACAGTATGTGACGCTTTGACCCATTCTCTTCTCCAAACTCTCATGAAGGGGATGGGGAGGAGCGAGGGTATGGGAAAAGAAAAATCAGATTATCTTTGCTGACTTTGGACGGAAAAATACGCTTCCTTTTTGTGTCATGAATTTCCACGTCCCCGTGTCAGGCACCCGTTGGGTCAAGATTGCATCAGGTTAGTTCGTAGCTGAGACCGAGTGCCAGCAGAAGGTGCAAAACAAAAAACAAAAAACTACCGAGACTGTCCATATTCCATCGTGAAATGAACTATTTTTCTCGCGTCACGAACCATTTTTGTTCGCGCCAATCTTGTTTCATTCGGTACCTTTGGTACTTGGACACTGCACAGTTGGAGATATTCGTCTGATATTCGCACTCATCTCCACTTCTTCCGATTGACTGTTCGCAGATGGACAGCCTGTTCCAGTCACTTCAAGCTATAAACTATAAGAGTATGTCCAAATTTCGTTCCAAGTTCTATTCGCTATAAAGTAAGTTAAATATTCTCAAGTTAGTAGAGTTTCTGTTAAGTTATTTATTAAAGTAATACGCCTTCAATATTCTGACAAACGCACCAATGTGCGGATATATTTTCTTTAATCTTTCCGTCCGGTGAGATGCAAAAGGATCACCGCACCGAACGTTACACCGAACAGTTTTGGAGTAATAAATGATGAAAAAAAAAGGAGCTTCACCACTCGTCCATTCTTCCGCCGGTTTCGGTTCCTCATGGACCGTCCCGATCCAACTACTAATAATGTTCGTAATGCATTTTTGCAACAGGAAAAAAAAAACACATGAAAGTCCGGGCCGAAGCTGGCTGGTAGGTATCCACCAGTTCTTTAGCTCTCCAGAAGGATATCGATTGCATTTTCCGCCGCGTAGCTACGTGCTGATTCGTGTGTCGCTCCTTCTCACTCGCACACTTTTCTATCTCATTCACACACTCGCACATCCTCACTCTCTCTTCTCTCTCTCTCTTCCTCTCTCTCTCTCTTCCTCTTCCATGTTCCATTTGGCTTATCAATCTTGCTTGCGGAATCATTCGTTCATTTTATCCCATTGCCTGCATCCCGGCTCGGGTTTTGGGGGTTTTGGTTCGCGTCTTCGCTCCAAAAATATACCAATTGCACCCCCAAAGTAGGGGGGGGGGGAGGGATTGCCGCAGTAGTGACGGGGCAAAATAAATTCTGATTTCCGAGGAATCCGGTAAAATATTAAAGCTTCCCATCACTCTTTTTTTCTCTCTCCAAAAGCCGTCCCGTGTGCCCATTCGTCTCATAAATCCCCACCTGCAGCCGCGTCCTTCCAAAGCTCTGATTTATCCTTCCGGCCATCCGTGTGAGTGGCATCGGTAAGGGATGGAAGTCTTCCTTTTTTTTCTTTTCTTTTGCTCGCTGTTTTCATTTTTTTTTGTTTTGCATCATTTCCCAAACCCCACCAAACCCAAACGCAGCTGTTGATGTGGATAGGTGCATAGCGCGAACGGCCAGAATGCCGCACACCACGGGATATCCAATCGAAGGTGTCAGTGTGTGCTTGTATTTGTCCTGTTGTTGGGTTGTGCTGGGTGTTCCGCCGCACATGGGCGCTGGAGCAGGAGCAAATGGCCAACGGCTGATGAAAGGATGCAGACGATCTAAGAATGATGCTGCATGCATGTCTTCTGCCTTTCTTTCCCTCTCTTTCTTCCTTCCTTCCTCCCACCCTTCCTCACACGCGCGTATGTGTGTGTGTGTGTGCGCACACGGTATCGCACTGTGCCAAAAAGGTGGGAGACTAGCAGCGTACATATTTATCTGCACACGGAAGATCCATTTCCACCCGGCTTTTTCCCACCCACCCCTACCACGTAGGACACCCTTCCCCTTACCATCGTCCAAGGGAAAAGGCGCACATGTAGTGGATGGGAAAAATTGCACACGAATCTTTTGCAATCAGTCGCCCCTCACCGCCTTCGCCCCCGTCACCACTATCTTCCCCTCCCCAGGGTGTCCCGCTCGCACGTGGCCTCGCTATGTGGCCGCGAAAGGTGCATGTGTTGTGTGCATTCCGTTGCCTAGTTTAAAAATACGTGTGTTTGTAAGGATGGTGTATCCCACAGCAAGGCTCCTGCCGAACGCAAAGAAATGGGCGGCTGAGTGGGTGGAACAGAACGGGAGAGAAAGAGAGAGAGCGAGCGAGGATGTGTGCGCGAGAAAGAGTTCGCAGCGCAGTGAGTCGATGAAGAAGCGAGCGAAGCTTTGCATTAACAGCGCCCGTGATAGAACTTCTCTTGCTTATTTTTTCGCTTCTCTGCTAGTTGTGTTGCAAGTTGCAATAAGGATGCTATGGAGGGAAAAAAAGCGAATGCGACAAAAGAAAAAATCAGGCAAAGCACAACTACTTCTCCTCACGATGCTACTAAAGCACGGCACGAAAGTGGGCAAACGAGCGAGAAATAGCAAGAGAGAGAAAGAAAGAGCAAGAGCTATAGAGAGAGATGGAGAGAGAGAGAGAGAAAGAATGAGAAATTGGCGCTGGACCCCATGGAGCAGAGCGATGGCGAGAGAAGCGCGCGTTTCTTGCCGTTTCTAGCTGCTCGAAAGATCGGTTCTCGGCGGCGAACGGCGAAACCCCGTGGACGGTGACATATGCGACATAAAAGCACGGCATCGTCGTCGTCGCCAATGTGTAACTGAACCGGTACGCGGGCGGCCGTGGCACCGTGGCAGCACACACAGCCGAAACCGGCGACCTAAGGCGATGCGAAATGGATCGTGTGAGTTGTCGAAGAAGGGGAAGGTCGTAGGGGGTGGTATCGGTTGGTGAGAGGGAGGTGGGGGCACATATTGGTAGCCCTAAAAACGGTCACGCGAAAGGGTGCGAACCGTGCGACGCCGAGAGTGGTCGCGATGGCGCGCGCGGAATCGCGACCAAATCGTGTATTGAAAAGGCGTGGCTAATCGACTCTATTAGTATAAGTGTCGATTCCGAACCTATACATATGTATGATGATTCTCCCGATTCTCATAAAAATCCGATCCGATCCGCTCTTGCTGGGGACCGTTCTTTTTTTTTTCGTTTTTCGTTCGATCGGTTTCAGAATGCTTGTAAACGTTGCTCATCGACCACCGGACAATTGCATTACTCTTGATACATCGTACTTCGTAAAACACATCTGTTGAGAGTTATTTACTTGCAACAATCGATAGCCCTTAAAAACAAGATATATTTTTTGTAACTATTAAAACCAATCTCCAAAGTCACTCACATCGAACGCAATTTAATCGAACAAATATTCAGTTCACATGGTTCGGTGCGAAACAGGTAAGTTGATGTTTACAGTAAGCAAAACAAAATAATGAGAATAAAAAAGCGTGCCTCGCGAAGGGGAAAACGAAGCAGACACTCACTCGTTCGCTCGTTCGTTCGTTCGTTCGCTCGCTCGCTCGTTCGTTTAGCGAGTGGCGAAATTCAAAGATCTCACTGCCTGCGGCGTGAGTGCTCCGGACGTCTCACTATAGCACAGAAGTGGCAGTGGCACGAATTGAATTTATTTTACTACACATTGTAATCGGACGATAAATAATTCCTTTGGCCCTTACTCACACGCTCGCACCGAATCGCAGCCAGCGCACGGCGAATGAAGATTTGAACTCAGCAACCCAGCAGAGTCTGAAGCGGACTGTTTACCAATCGAACCGAAATAAGACCGCCCCTCACCATTTACCGAACCGGTCGGCAGCTTGTGAGAAGGTTATGCTTGGCGAGCGCTCACGCGCGGCTCACGCGCGGCACTCACTTTCTCACGCACCGTTCACGAGCGGCGCACGAGCGCGAGAGGGTGCGCGTTTCGGTGCGTGCGAAAACGAGACCACCAGCGACAGCGGCCGTCGCACGAGGCAAAACAAAGCGGATTGGGCTGAATAGGATTTACGCTGAATTTTAGTCTATCTGGAATTTTATACCTGAAAACATCGTTTGCGACAGGGGCATCTCGATGCGTTGTTCGCCGACGCCGCCAAAGCCGTTACGAGACGATTTCGACGACAACGACAACGACGACGACGACGTGCGTGCGTGCGTGGGATAGAATTTTTTTTTGTTTTGTTTTTTTTTTGTTTTGCTTCGTAATAATTTCCCGTTGTTAATTTTGTTTTTGATCATCCGTTGTTGTTGTTTTTCGTACCATTGGCGTTTCCGTTTGGCGCCACAGGACAGGCTTGGCGGATCGGTCCTTCGCAGGCAATCCGCGATCGATTCGGGAACCGTCCGTCCGTTTTGCATTTCCCAGCTGCGTTCCCGAGTGCGTGTGTGCGTGTGTGTGCTTCGCGGCACGATCAATCGATGTGTGCGAACCGTTGTGACTGTGTGCGATGCAATAGAACCCAATAGAATAGAATAGTGTTGTTGTGTGCGGAATTGCACTTTGAAATGCATCTTTCATGTTCTTGTTGTTCCAAAACAGTGACCCAATAACGTATGCAGCCCAACTACATTGTATTGCACTGTGATCAAACGTTTCCCTCCGATACATCACACTTACACACACACACATACACACACGCATGGCTACACACACACACACACACACACATTCGTCGGCTAAAGCTAAAGTGAATCGTATTTTGGAGGTGACGACGAATAGCAGAAACGCGATTTCGGCAATGTAAAATGACTAAATGACGATGAAATTAAGCACATCAAAGACGACCTAAACAAGGCGCCCAGGTTGATTCCCCCCCCCCCCCCCCCTCCTTCGGTCGGTGCAATGCAAAGCTGCTGCCCAAATTAATTTAATTTGGCGCCGACCCCCTCCCCCTCCCCTCACACACACACACACATACAATCATACCGCCCGCCAAAAACCAAAACAAATAGTGATCGACACAGTGCTGCAGTTTTACGATACCTTACGGAGGGGGCTTGAAAAAAAGGCCCCAATAAGATGTTTTGTTTTTGTTTAATGTCAGTTTTGTTAACTTTTTCGGTTCGCTGTTGCCGTTTTATTTGATTACAATCATTGTTGTAGTTTCGCATTCGGGATTTCCGAGTTTTTTTGTTTTCTTGTCGGTGATCATCACAACGGGCATCGTAAAGCCATAAAAATCGATCGAAAGAAAGCAATAAATGTGGCGTGCGGTTGAGGTGCTGGTCCGGTCAGCAAAGCAAATCAACCGACCGACCGACCGACCAGCGTTAACGATTTTCGAAGAGCAAATTCACCAATTTATTGCACTTTTTTTTCTTCTGTCTCTTTCGTTGCCGATTGCATTAATTCTGCATGCAAGCAGCCCGAATCGGACTGCATTGCCTGCGAACGGGTCGATATAAAATTCCAATTAATCAAATTTTTCGAACCCAAACCATTCTTTCCAACCATTTCTCGACTGCAGGCTCGGAGGTCGTACGCGGTGTTTAACGTTTAATTTAAATTGATTTGGTGCGGTGTTTTTGTGTTTTGTGTTTTTGGTGATCGTTTGTGGTTCGTGCTTGTTGCTAGTGGCTCGGTATTTGAACCTGAAGCGGTGAAGAACGACATTAGCTGTCGTGCAATGCGGTGAACAAAATACGTCCCAACGACTCATCGACTCAACGTGTACGAGCGTGGTTCCAGATCGTGCTGTGTCCTGCAAACAGATGAGTGTTTTGGTGACCACCGGTAGTGAAATGCGTTCCGTTCCCAACAACGACGACCGCGACCACACAAAAGCACGAAAAACAGCACCATGTAAAAAAGGTGTGAAGAAAGATGGCAACGCGCATTAGAAACAGTGTTTAGTGATGAAAAGAAAAGCTCGTGAGCGGGGAAAGAAAACGATTGTGCGAACGAGCAGGCCCGGTTGGTCCAAGCCGCTTCCAATCAAAGTGAAACCGAACGCAAGCCAAGGCAAGCGAGTAAGTGTTTCGTGGTGTTAAAATTTCGCAAAACGTAGTAAAGCAAGCGAGTAGAAGAAAATTCGAAAGAGAGAAAAACAACAACAAACAGTTTGGTGAAGTTTCGGTGCGAAAAAGGTGCATTTAAACACGGCTTCCCTCACGAACGCCACCACACCCGGTGCGGAGGGAGCAGGTGAGACAGGTGGAGCAGGTGGTGGTGAAGGAGGCGTAGGCTTTAAGCAGGTGGTGACGAGTTCCACTGCCGCCGCTTGCACCGTGCTAGCACCCGCTGCAGTCGCTGCACTTCCCACTGGCCACCGAATGCAGCCGACCATTCCACAGAGCACGGGAGGCAGTGATATGGACCTCCCTGCCGTCCAGCCTATGGATTGGTTGTTCAAAAAGGAGCGCATCTATCTGCTAGCACAGTTTTGGCAACAGGTAAGCATCGGGAGCTAAGCACATACACACCCTGCACGACTCGGTCTATCCCCTTTAAGGGAAGTCAACGTGTCGTCGAACAGGGCGCCATCTTTCGGTGAATTTCGCACTAGCGCCGTTTATCGTTTGACCCTTTTTCCACGATCGGAACCCAGCCCAGCCTTCGGCTGGAGTTCCGCTTTAATTTGGATTCATTTAAAATTGATAATTTTGCACGATGATACCGATGACGACCACCAGACAGGCCTGGCTGATGATGATGATGATTATGGCGACATTGTCGTCTTGAGAAAGGGCCCCCATCGCCCGACTTTGCCGATTGTCCTTGACCACATTCTTCGCACCCCCGGGGAAGGAAAAGGGTAAGGGGAAGGAGAAGTTGGAAACTCCTTTCGGCTCCTTTTCGTGGACACGAGGACCTGCAGCATTCGCATTTCGCGCGAATCAGTCTGGTGTGTGTGTGTGTGTGTGTGTGTTATGTTTCACATTTTTCCGGCCTATTGCGCGGTTGTTGGCCTCCCGCATAAGCCGGCTCGCTTGCTTGCTGTGGCTGGTAGGTGGGTGGCACTGTGCGAACCCTTTGGAACTTTTCACAACCCACCCCACCATACGCACCCAGGAAGGAGTTCATCGTTGCAAGGGTGGATGTTGCTGTAATGCCCGCAAAGCCCGGATTGCGGAATAGACACATACACACACATACACACACTCCCGGGGATGATGATGATGGCAACGACGACGACGACGACGACGACGAGTCAACATGATGCTGATCAGGGTGGTCTGTATTGGGCCGAAATCGGTGACCGGTCGGCCTGGCGTGGAATTTAAGTGTTTACACGTTGGGTGAAGTGTTGGGCCCAGTGTCAGGGCGAGTTCTCTTTCAGTTACTTGTTGTTGTTGTTGTTGTTGTTGTGCCGGAAAGCGGAAGTAAGGAAACGGACCATTTGGGCGAACCAATGGTGAATTGACCCCGTGCTGTTGATATCGGAAACTAACCCTTAACGTTTCGTTAATTGAAAGGATTTTTCAACGTCTCGTGGATGGGCCAAGTGAACAAGTGTTGTCATCGTTTAATAAATCATTCAATTGTCTGTTTAGATGAAAAGAACTAGCTGTTATTATTGATTCTTATATCACTTTAAGATGTTTTAAAAATTAAAATCAAATTCGGTTTAGAAGAGACAGTATTGGTTCCTTAAACAACAGTTTTTGAACAATTTAAAATGAATTCTTTTTGTTTTCATTGCAAAAGTAATCCAATTTTTCTGGCTGGAACATGCCACCACACATTCAAAAAACACCCTCCTCATTTGTGCAACAATTTCCGCAAGCGCCACAAACACCGACGGCAATTTGCACAACGTGCAGCTCGCCGTCACACAGTCTTGCCTCAACAGCACTGGGCGCGTCGAACGCGTGCGAACAATATTTGCGTTTATCTTTCTTCGTACTAGCACGGTTTTTTTGTTTTTAAATCTACGACATGTGTTTGTTTACGGTGATAGTTCCTTTTAACAAATCGTTCATCTAGAACACTCGGACGGTTAACAACAGGCACAACAAAAAAAAAACTCCGGCCATCAATGTTTGATGTAAGTAATGCTCGTGCGGCGTTACCGCTTTGGATGGCCGGTAAGGATGAAAACACCGGCAGACCCCAACCCAAAACAAGATAACTAAAGTGTGTGTGTGTGTGTTTGTGTGTGGTAAAGCCATGGCAGTGATGTTTAGGCAGTGGTTTGCGTGTGCTTAATTTATGCTTCGGAACACGGCGTTAGCAAGCCGTCAGCCGTTTTCTTCCAGCTTCAGCCACTTATTAACGCTCTGGCTGGTTGCTGCCGGGCTGCTGTTTTACCGGGAGCATTTGGGAATGCATTTTTCGTGGTCGATTGAGTTCTCCCCCCTCCCTATTTTTGTGTTTCGTTTGTTCCGAACGAAACTCGTGCCTCGATGCGTGTTTACTATTCTGTCCGGGACTCTGATCCGGGGACCAATGCATGCGATTCTCGTTCGATTCCACCCATTCACCCATTGAAGGATGATACAATTGGCAGTGTGTCTGCTGGCTGCCGTGTGTTGATCTCATTAAAGGTTTTCGATTCGATTCATGTCAATCCCGCTTCCATCCATCAAAGACGGACGGTCTCTTCGTTCCGTTGGTTTGATTGAATGTCGATAGCCAATAGACTCCACTCCACTCAGGAGGGTTTGTTTTTTTTTTCGTTGGTGTTGTTTTGATACCGGAAATTGTAATTACAGACCATAAAAGGGGCAAAGGGACATCGACAAATGGGCGGATGAAAAATAGACGCTAGTTGCACCGGAGAACCATCAATCTCACAGAACTATTTGCGTCGAGTTGTTCGGGGATTTCGTTCCACAAAATTTCGTCTGGACACGAACGCTGTCGTGCTACTGCTTTCGAAAACGATTGATGGATGTAGTGAAAGGGAACCGCGGGAACACAAATTAGTACCACCATATAGTGTGTAGCGGGCGGCCGGTACAGTTCTATCCATTTTCCGGTTCACGGTCTCAAGAATACGTCCCAAAAAGCCATCGATTGGTCTTTCCCGAAAAGTCGGGAAGTGAGATCAAGAAGGAGACCAGCATCATCAACCATTCCCACTGAATAACAAAAAGCACACGTGGATGGTGGCTGCCAGTGCCAAAGCCACGCCACGGTTTGGGAAAAAGATTGAAACACTTTTCAGCTCGGTTTCGTCATTAATAAATAATCAAATTCTCGTTAGGCGACGCCTTTCATCTCCATACGTTCCAGGGGTGAAGCAGGCACGAGCGGTATTCGATTACTATCAGCCGGGCAAAATTGTGATTTGGCAATCATAATTCCGGTGCGCGATTTGCCTTCGATTATTATTGATGAGTGAAAATGTTGGAGTAAAACCTTTTTGTTTAAACGAACCCGACCACTGCGGTGTGCAATAAAATTGCATTAAACGCTGGGCGAAATGCATTGGATGATGATTGGTGATGATTGAAGGGTCGCTACCAACTGGCAAAGCGACAAACAACCGTAACTTTTTACGCAAAAGCCCTTGAAGAAGCTGCAACAACTGAACATGTTTTCTTTCACTCAATTTCCCAGAATATCTTCCCTCTTCGACCATATCTCTCGCCTTGGGTTGTTTTTTTCTTTTCTTCTCTCTCTCTCTCTCTCTCTCTCTCTCTCTCTCTCTCTCTCTCTCTCGATCTCATTATCCCAACCGGTATCGAGGCGAAACCATAAATTGATTAATCTATCGACATTTGTTTCAAAAGATATGCTTTTGATGCCTTCCCCTGCGCTTAATGGAAGCCCCCGGGAATGGGCTGCGTACGTGCGGTGTGGACGGAAAACCCATCGCTTCTGGCACAGTAACCGTGAGTGTGTTAGTGTGTTGGCAAAATAATCTCACCAAGAGTGCTATAATCTTGATTCGTCGACGCATCGGGGTGGCCAACAAATTGTGCAGCCTGCAATGTAAAATCTGATAGCGAACACCCAAGCATCATCCGCGAGTGCGATACAAAATGACAAAAAATGCATGGAACGTTCGCTCATTGTGTCCTTCCAGTTTCGAACGCATACTAACGCAGCAGCCGACCAGTTGTGGCTAGTTGTGCAATGTGCATGCACTGTACGCACCGGGCGCACAGAACTGTTGCGGAAAAGGCGAAAAGACGAAAAACAAAAATCATCATCATTATCTTGCATCCCTTGGCGATTTGGTTTGCGCAGTTTTGCGCTCTTCATTGGTTCACCGCCACCAGCACCATGCCGGGATGGACACGATCAACCGACTCCCAACCCACAACCCCGTTCGCTTCCATCCTTCCCATCCTCAACAGCCATTGCGAGAAGCTGCCGGGTTTCGTTGGGAAAATGTATTGGTAATCATCATTATTTATTATTGAAATTGATACGATTTTAATAACACGTTACCACCGTTACCGGGACGATTGAACGGTGCTGGCTAGAACGGTCCGGGCCGGTGGTGGATCGTGGCACGATCGTGAGGTGGGTGTCGTCGTTCATGGGCCACGGTACGCAACGAATTCTGGTTTTCCGGTCGTCCGGATCGATGCCGAAGCTGCACCAAAAAGGGAAGCGTCCGGAGATCCGGATTCGTCGAACGAAATCACCATCGATTGAAGTGGCTTCGATCACATTAACACACACCGGACCGGGGCCGAACGGATCCATTGCCCCGTACACGCAGATGATGATGAACGATCGATGGGTGATGAAGGGCTGGGGAGTGGGGAGGGGCCAAGGCAGCAAGTATGACGATCAAAGATGATGGATATCGCCCGAAGGCCCGCCAAGGACCTGCGAACCTGTGTGAGTGCTGCGTGTAGCTGGCGACGCCGGTACCAAGCCAAGGCTTGAAATAAAATAAATAGACGCTCATTTGTTGCTGCCAATCGCTTCGCTTTTGTACCGCAGTGATGCGCATTCCGTCGATCATTTGGCCGACACGATCGATTAAAGCACCAAGCAGGAGCACCATTTTGATGGGTGTGCTCGGACTCCGACGTTTTCTTCGCCGACGTTTCCCTATTTGCGGTTTCCGCCTTTCCACGCTCACCATTCCGTGGGTTGGCTGTCGATATCCTGAGGGGATAATTGGACAATGCACACACACTCACACACAGAGACACACATGTACAATTGTGAGAATACAAAGATACACAGATGCCGTCACAGTGGTAGCGGCCGGCCGGTCGTGCCTTTATGATGGCAAATTGCCGATTTATGGAGAGCGGTGTCGAATTCTTGCAAATGTTCCACTCGATCCGGTCGCGGTCAACATTGAACAGAATGAAAAAAACAAAAACACACACCAAAGTGACTCCAAACGTTGTGGCGCCGTTGGTGTTATAAAACTGTGAATGCAAAACTTGCAACTGATACCGACTCGATTCGTCTTCGGTCGGGTTTGGCCCGAGGGAGTTGGTGGTTGATGGAAGCCCGTCGGCTGCGGTTATGATTAAAAGCAATTAGAACCAATCGACAAGTTAATTACTTTTCATTTGAATTCCATACCGATCCGTGTCTTTCTAACGCGCCCTCGTGCCCCCAGCGCGTGTGGTGTTTTCGTGTGAAAGCCTCGTACACTGGCACGATTGGTCGTGATCGGTGAGATGCTGAGCAGACGGCCGCAACTTCATCGCGTATGGGAATGATGTGTGCGAGCGTGTGTCTACGGCAGGCCTTGGTCACTCGAGTACATTTGCTCATAAATAATGCTTCCAATAGTGAGTGTCGCCCAGTGTCGGGCAAGTGATGCACACAAAGCAACGCAAACGATGACCAGTTCGATTCGATTCACGCGCTAGACACACATTTTACTTGTGGCTAATTAAATGCTTCCAATGATATGGACAGTGCTCCGGAGATGGGAGTCGTTGAAGAATTGGAGTAAGAGTTCCTGCTTGTACGTGTCCTACCAGTGTCAAAACACTGCTGCACCTAAAATTCTCCAAACAAATTGAAGAAAATGATCATTTCCATGCTTCCAATGATATGGAAAGTGCTCTAGCGATGAGAGTCGTTGAAGAATTGGAGTAGGAATTCCTGCTTGTACGTGTCTCGCTAGTGTCAAGACATTGACGGACCTAAGATCCTCCAAACAAATTGAAGAAAATGATCATTTTCAAACGCTTCTTCGTCGGGTATTCCGGGTCGTCCAGCATGATTGAAATGATTTCAGGTCAAAGCGATCATTCCGGGTGGCCCGGCAGCGTGACATCTACTTACCGAAATCGTTCGGAACCTTCAGCCCGGAAATTAAGATCACAATCAAATCATCTCCACCCGTAAAACAAAACAAGAAAAAAAAACGTAAACAATCCCACAACCACCCAAGAACGTGTGATGGCCGTTTTATTAGCAAAACCCGGCACCAGCTCACATTCGTAATGGTCCGGAAGCGCACAGAAGCCGCTGGCGAAGTTTTATGTACCCCTCAGCACATCGAACTTCACGCCATCCATCGAAACACACGTGCTGTTGTTGTTGGTAGGCCTTAGCACACGCAACTCGTGTCGATCGTGTCGTCGCTTGGGCGACCGGCGTCGATCGGTCCGCGGAGTTCGTAAGGCTGCGTTTCCACGTTTACGAGGCGCTTCTGTCGACCGCGGGGTCAAATCGACCGGAACGCATAATGTGATGGTGCCGCCTGAATGCTGAACGCGCCCGGTCGCCGACTCCAACGATTCATCCGTCTTCTTCTACTGCTGCTGCTGCTGCTGCTTCTACCCAGCAGCATCTGATGCAAAATTTCTTGCCCAATCATGCCGCTCATCTCGCACGCAGTTGCGTTTGCTAGCCCGTTATTATTAGAATGTATATTTTCACCTCGTTACTGTCAGGGTGCATTTCAGCGAAATTATGCTCCCACCAAAAAGGACGCACCGAAAACAGCGGATATAGATTGTGTGCCACGTGGCCAAGCGCGGTTTTGGTGTCTGGCTCCAACGATCAAACATATTATGTTACCGGAGTGTATTATCTTTTTTTCTTCTGTAGGCTTAGGCTTGTGATGGTTGTTGGATAAAACACACCATTTCACCAGCATGCCAGCACACAAGCCACAAGGGTGTGAACTTCCATTATCCAGCTAATTGTCGCGACACTGTCCCCTCTGGGGCATCCATTTCTTCCCATTCGCCTGGCCGCCTGGCGGTGGTGGCGACGACGGCGGTTTCACCAGACGTTTGCAGTGACAAGAAGCTGCCTGCAGAAGATGCACATCTAATTGCATTCGCTTCTAATCGTTCGTGACAAAAAGCGCAGCTCCCGTGAACGCATGATCGTGCACTGCGCGACATGCACGCCACTGTCCGCTACGTCGAGCCGACATTTCGGGCTGGCTATCGCGTACATTTTAATCGCTTTTTCACACCACAAATACACAAACGTAAGTCGCTTATGTGATGAGCTACTATCGTGGCTAGGCGCTTTTTGTTTTTTCCTGTGTCCACCTTCACCGAGTTGCGTTTTGGCACACGCAAAAACAAATGGCCAAATGGCCGAAATGGTTAAAGTACACTCTATTTTGCAGAATAGAAAAGATCGGCCACACTGCCGCTGGTGGTGGCCACACATAAAATGTGGGCCTTCCACCCTACCACCCGTCATACCGGGTGTTCAATGATTTATGGTGAATACATTTTTTCTACCTCACATTACGCGAAATGGCGTGCCGTTGCATAGCATAAAAAGCCGCAAGCATCGAATATAAAAACCACCCACCATTTGAGGTCACCGTTTTCGGCCGGTTGTAGTGTGTGTGTTTGTACGGGTGATTTAAAGGTTTGTTTGTGTATGTGTGTGTGTGTGTGGGTGGGTGTGTGCGCAGATTGGTGGCGCTTTTCCCTCTCCGTTTTGCAAGCGAAGGAAAACAATAGATAATGAATTAATTCAGCGTAATCATACAATCAGCAGGATTACACTCTTTTCCACCCAAAAATCCTCTGCCACCCACCCCCCGGGGGGTGGGTGGTGGGGGTACGATTGTGTTGATCAGCCAGTAACGGAGACCACAACCCTTGCACTCCACCCACCTCCCCCCCCTATTGCAGCTTCTTCTTCTTCTTCATAGCTGGACAGTTCCAATGGCAAATGCATAGGACACACACACACACAATGGAGAAGCTTTTAAATAAATTTAGCAAATTACGCCCAAAAGTGAGGTGCAGCTTCAGCTTCAAACCACGCAAAAAGGTCCTACTCCTACACACGACCGACCGGTCAGTTTGGAACCGTACGAACCAACGGAAAACGAGAAAAAAAGACTCCAAAAAATAACAAAACCTACCGACGAGTCACAAAACGTGCCTGATTAATATCTGGAACAATGACTTTAATTAAGCCGCCCGCTTTCGAGAATTTTTAATTATTGGTTAATAAATTCAGCCACCAGATGACGGACGCTCGCCTGGGTCTCGAGCGCGTCGCGGTCTCGGTCTCGGCTGCAATTGTGAACCGTGATCCGTAGCCATGTGGAGAGCCTCCGCGTGCATCGCTGTACGGCAGTATTGGTGCGTCGGTGGGATAAATATAGTTTACTTTTTTCTGTTTTTTTTTTTTATTTTTGGGAGGGAGCAAGACACACACAAGATGCCACAGAACAATGCACACTTGAGAACCGTTGCGATTGTTTTCGAGCCGCTTGCGAGGAGTTGGAAAATGCGTCGGTGAGCGTTTGTACGGATTGCGGCGCGATATCTGCACAATCTGATACGAAATTTCATGGCTGTGAGGCAAGAAAGTGATCGATGGTGAGCATTTTGGGCTGAACAAAGCCACTGAGAGCAGGGGAGACCGCCAGTGTCGTCAGCATTATATCATAAAGCGCATAAAATATGGGATTGCACGAGTTTGCTCGTGCCCAAACCGTACCCAAAATGAGGTGGCATTAATTAAAAACATGCAATGTTTGTGCTCGTTTTGTACTCTGTGCTCTGTACTCTGCAATGATAACATTCTCCGGACCACCGAACGCTCGAAAACTGGGTGTCCGAAAAGAGAAAGAAACGATATTCTTAGGCATTCTGGAATTCTTTCCCTTTCAATGTAGCGTCCGACAACTTGCATGTTGCTCCGGGTGGTACAGATAAGAGGCTAGCTATCGGCATGGCGCTCGCTACACCACTTTATCAGCCACAATTGCATGGAAGGAAGTGAACAGATAAAAGACCAACAGCACAACAGTACAGTGCCCGGTTTGCGATATGCGATCGGCAATGCGACTCCCTCGGCTCGGACGCACTGAATTGAATTCATCTCATTAGCAAAACAGCTAGACAAAACCGTACCCTAACCGATCTTCAAGACGATCGCATAAAGCATACATGTGTGTGTGTGTGTGTGTGTGTGTGTGTGTGTGTGTGTGTTGCTACTTTGCGTGAAAAAATGAAGATTAAGGGAGTCCACCACCTCTTTTCCACCTCATTAAAGCGATCTTCGGCTGCGGCGTGAGAATTTGCCCTTGGTACGGAGGGTTGCACTCTCACACACACACACACACACACGTGCACGTTTTGGTTCCTTCCTGCTTCTGTCTTTCTTCTTCATTAGCATACGGCCACAACGGAACAAATTTACATTTTCATACACTTACACACACACACCCATCAACCGGGTTTTGTATCGAGATAAACCAAAAGCGGCCCAAAAGAAAGGGGTCTCGCACGTGTGTGTGTGTATTTTTTTCTCTATGCTTTTTATCTTTTAAGAACCCCGACGACCCGAGAAGTTACTTTTAGCCAGTTAGTTTGTCCGCTAAATTGCCTTCAGCCAGAACAGCTGTCGCGACTGGACTGGAAGCCGCGGCTCGCTCAACTATTCAACGATAGCTCATAGCTCAGGTTATTTTTTTTTGTTGTAGTTGATGTTCTTGCTGTTTTTCATTGCTGTTCATCCAATTTAGCCGCCAGTCGCTGCTAATGTCCTAACGGTGTTAGCGGCTTCGGTGGCTTCTGGGAAGCCAAACCGAACGCAAGCAATGCGTGTGGCAGAAAGAAAGCATTGAAACAAAAAAAAAGTAAAGATGCTTAAACAAGCCCTTCTCACCACAAGGAGGAAAATATAAAAGAATAACAACAAAAAACCCATGCACCCATGATACCCCACGGGCGTATTAATTACCGCCACCACGATGGTGCAAATTAATCAATATATAATAAATGAATTTCTGTACCATCCCCTGTACGGGAACTACAGGGTAGAGCAACCACCGAGGGGTTTGCAACGAGACTCGCGATGCTCATTATTTTGTAACACGATCTTGCCACTCCGATCGTGCAATCTTCTTGACGGAGTTAAATCGTCCCAAGGTATCTAGAGGAACGGGTGTGCCCGCAGAAGTGAAACAAACGCAGGAGAAGAGTAGAAAGAAAAAAAATCTGTCGATGACGCCGATTTAGGCGTTTAGTTTGTTTGTTTGTTTGTTTAGCGTGCCAGCAGCGGTGCGGTGCTTCTGTTCGACGTACAATTTTACGATCGAACCATCGCGACCAGGCGATCCAAGATGCAGCGTCGATCGTAAAGCAAGAAGCGGAAGAATGATGTTTGCTCTTACGGCGACTCTTACGGCCACCCACACGGTTGGACCGTTGTAAGCTGAACCTGGCGATCACTGGGCCGTTTGCACTGGCCTGGGCCGATGTTTGCTCGCGTTTTGTCCGCACAGAAGCGGGAAAGGCACGCTAATCGGGTGTAAAAATGTGATCGAAAGCTGTTACGCGCCATCGCGTTCAAATATCAACAACAATCGACCGGATCGGGCCATTTCTTGCCCGGACCCTACCTGGTACCGGTCCGGTCGGTCGGTGTTGGCCGCTAGGTTGAATAAAATTTTTATTGTCATCCCACGACCGATGGTGATGATGATGCGCCCGATGGTTTGGCGCGTTTCTAGTTTGTGGTTGATATCATATTTTATTTTGCAAAACTGAAAATAAACCTCTGCCTCCCTTTCGCTGCACTCACGCGGCACCGATCACGCAGCCATAATTTACAAAAACAGAGCGACAATGGTCGAAATACACACTCACCGATCGTAAAAGTAAGCGACTGGGGTGTTTATGTGTGTTTTTTTTGTTTTTTGGGGGGATAAAACACTCCCATCCTGCTCGTGCGCGAAGTGCTTTAGATTTTGATAAACATTCGAACGAACTGATCGAACCTGTGCCGAGTGTCGCAAGTTGGGTGTTGCGCGCCCGAAAAAACAATCGTTCTGGGGGCCGCGCACCGATCGACGAATTCACCTTGCGACCTCGCCACAACAACCGAAGCGAAGAGGTTGAGAAATGAAATGAAATAAATTACCATTACACCTGTTATTAGAAATCATTCCCAAACCTCCTTTGGGGAGGGGGAGGGGTGGTTTGAGGAAGAAGGGTGTCCCAAGTGTGGCCTCGCAATGTATCCCGTATCCCACCATCCATCCATCCATCCATCCATCCATCCGATCGATGCGATTTGAAGAACAATGCTACCCATTTTTCGATGGGTCGACCGACCCGACCCACCGACTTGCTTAAAAACGCACGGTGGGCAAGCTATTTTTAACGCTGGGACGCCTCAAGCCGTCGACGCAAACGCGTTCTCGAGCGGGGGACTCAACGAAAATCTCCGAGACGATGAGATTTGTGTGCGAGCTGTAACCGGCTTCAGCCGGGATCAAACATGCGCCCAACCCGCCAACGGAACGGAACGGAAGGGCCATAAATTGATGTTCGAAATGACTGTCACCAACCCATCACACCCACACAACCAGAAGCGACCAGTGATATGTGTGTGTGTGTGTGTGAATGGTCATGCAAGTTGGATGGGAAGTGGTTCAATCATTAGCCTTAATTGAAACTTCCGCAAACGAAATCAAATCCCACCCCGATTCGATGCCATTCGATGCAACTCGATCATATTTTTCCCAGCATCGACATTGTGGCATTGCATCATCGGACCTCGGGTGGTGGTAGATCAGTCATTTGTTTCTCTCTCGCTCTCTCTCTCTCTCCCTCTTTTTCTCACAACCTCACAACCAACTGTTTGCATCAATCGATCGAAATTGTCGAACGGCCATTAAAGACATTAGAAGTTTTCTTGTTGGGATCGTATATTTTTTTCCTTTTTTGTTTCTCTCGTTCCGTGCCCGTCGATCAGAAGCATCGAGAGTCATTCGTGTCTTGCACACAAGACGATGACGAGCGCTGAGATGATCGAAATCGAGACGGAAGTGCTCAATTGTTCGGGTTTCGTGTTGTGGAATGTTCATAAATCCCACTGTTGGCCATGACAATCAGGAACAGCTACACACACACACACACATGGAGGACGGAAACGGTAAGCATACACACACACACACACAATTTGGTGACGTGTTGGAAGTTTTGAGATCACAAAAAAATGAAGTTGAAGAATTGCTGAATGTTTGTGAAGTTAACATATTGAGCAACAAAACATTTGCCAGTTAAAATACTTCCATATGTCTACTCTAGCCTCCTTTCTTCGACCTCCAAAATCACCCTCGCTTCCGCAAAAGTGTTCCATAGGGATAAGTTGGCTGTTCTTGCAATACGCAATAGGAAGAGTTTTAAAACGGAATCCCGATCTCGTCTAAAGCGACTCCCAAACCATCATCTTCCGTGCGTGCGACGATCGGGTATCCAAGCGGATCCGTTGGAAAACGGATGTAAATCGAGTGCGTGCAGTCTGTGTGTGACTGTTTGCGGGACACCCGGGGATCTTTTCTTCTTCGTTCTTTCGCACCATTCCCATTCCATCCCATCTCGCAGTCGACGGATCTTAATCTATAATCCATACAGTGCTCACGGACCCCGGGGCGTGGGTTACTCAATGGATCATTTACGTCCGCCGGAAGAGGTCCGACGTGCGACGGGTGTGTGGAGCAAGGGGAAAAGGGCTCTCCCCCAACCTCCTTTAATTCTCTCCCACTCCCCAAACCTGTAGGATTTATATGATTGCATTGCTTCTGGTCACGAGAGGCGACAACGGTGCGAAATGGGCAAACATCCGAAAAAGCAAAGTCGCCGGTCGTCTCTGAATCCTTCCTTCAGGGGCAGCATCGCACGACGATACGCACAAAGATACGCATCGTAACACGCATCGATCGTGTCGAAAGAGAAATGCGTGTCGAAAAATAATACAAAATAACCCGAACGACCGAGCACCAAGGCTTCCAATTCTTTCCGGCACCAGAACACGGATTACTTTGGGGATGATTTGTTCCCCCCTTTTTGCAACCCATTCACCCCCCGCTCCCCTGTTCACCATGCCAACTCTTTGCGAATTATAAGAAAGTGGTGGGACAAATAATCGATTGCACACCCGCATCGATTCCAGACGAAGACGCTTGTAGTGTGTCAGTGTCATCCGGTGGGCATTGCTGGCTGGCTGCAAGATGACGCCGAGGAAATAAACCTTCATACGTTCCAGGGGGAGAGAGGAGGGGGTTGTTTTCGGCTGGAAGTGGGTGGAAATGGACATATTTTGGCGACAAAACCAAACAAAAAACGGACGGTTGCATGAAAGAAAGAATCCGAGACCGGATTTAAAGACACAAACAGTAAGGGAGAGAGAGAGATAAAGTGACTAGTCCACGCACTCTCTTTCTCTCTCTCTCTCTCTCTCTCTCTCTCTTTCTCTCTCTGTGTCTGGGGTGTGTGAAATGGAGTGAGAAAAATTGTACGAAATGTTCATCATCGCGTCTTCGTGCCGTTTGTGACAACGGTTTCTGTCTCGCATGCGGTGTATCACCGATGTATGCGAACACAACGGGCAACATAACGAGCGCGACGGGACAACATGTGGCGTTTATTATTATTGTTGCTGTTTTCTTATGCTGCTGCGCTCACAGACGCCGTGTATGGCTTTTGTTGCACGTTTTCCGATACGGTCATCCCGACCAGAACGCTCCAAAGTGGCCCACAATCGCCCACAAACCACAAACCAATGATGCGCAATTGCTCACGCATTACCTTCAGGCGTGTGTTTACGTGTGCATAATCTATGGCATCCTCAATAAATGTACATACGTACGTACGAAACTCTATCAAAAGTGCGCGCGATCACATAAATCACGAATCTGAATTGACTCTAATGATAACAGAGCGCTTGATTGGCTTTGAATGTCTATTTGCTGTTGCGCTGTACAGCAGCAACCGGCAGAGCACTCCAAATCCAAATCCAAACAAACAACCATACCGAGGGAGGAAGGGACAACCAATCGTAGCTGATAAAAGCGAAATATATCGTAACCACCGTCAAACACAATTCATCCCGCTGCCAACCGGTTCGATGCCAATAGCGACGGACAGGCACGACAACAACGGTAACGGCACAGTGATCCAAAAAAAGCTGCCAACAGATAACGCTTCTTGGCTTATCCGGGGGGGTCATAGGTTTAAGGGTTGGGTGGAATGAGCGGATCACCGAGAAGAGGGTGGTGGCGGTGGTGAGGAATTCAATTGGAGAAAATCATCATCTCCGCCGCCAATCGACGGCGACAGACAGGGCGACAGTGTTTTGTAAAACCGGATGCAGTGGCATCGTAAAGCAGCGAGAGTGACGAATAGCAATGAGTGTGGGCAATTTTCTAATCAAACCGTGAACCATTTTTCGGGCAGCCGCGTGCAAAGCCATTGGATTGAACAATGGCCAATGCCCATCGGGTCAGATTGAACGCTCGTGTTTCCTGCCGTGCGTAAGCAAACAAATTGAACCCGATATTGATTGTGCTCGGATGAGTACTCGGGGATGAGCAAAACACAATCCTAACCTATACCACCACCGCCCTCGAAGAGGCCAGCAATTCGGTGGTGGGCGAAATGAGTGCAATATTTTTGTTAATAATAATAGAAAGATTTATTAAGCTCATAAATAAGATGGGATAAGGATCCGTCCGCTAGGGGTTAGGTGGCCATTCGCAAAACGCACCCTCGGCATCGGGTGCCACATGTATCGGGATGCCCGGCGTTCATTAGTGTCGGGGAAGTCTGGGAAGTCTCCATTAGGAAAGGAACGCACGACGGTCTGCAAAGTTTTTCCACACCCACGGGGGTGGGGGTGGTGGCTTATGTCTTTTTCCTGGGATTGAAGGACAGGAATCGAAGAACAACTAGTAATGATGGGTTTATTACTCGGTTGCTGAAAACGGGTGCAGAGGTTGCAGATAATATCCCGAGCGAGTGAGGATCACATTATCGTCCTAATGAGATAAATAAGCGATGATAAATCATAGATTATGGCTGATGCTAACGCTCACTCATCAAAGTCGCGAAGCGTTAATGTCTTCGGTGCGCTTAAAGTGACCCCGGGCAAAGTGTCCATTATCCTTTAGCAGTATGAAACCGATGATGGGGTGTTTCGGGGTAGTGGGGATGCATGGTGTGTGTGTGTCCTAGTTCACACTTGTACAAACAAAAGCGAAATGCACCTGATGCGTGCCCGGTGCCACAGTTGCAATGGGGACGAACTTTTTAATTGCACTCCAAAATGCAAACGATAGCAAAAGTAAACGAACTCGGAGAAAAAAAAAACACGGAACACACACACACACACACAAAATACGCACTTCTGTGCGCACGTGGGATGGGGTAGCGTGCGTAACGAGCGACCGTGTGTGAACGCGCGCAAAACGGTTCAACACCCAGCTGGGCCTTTTGCAGTGCAGTTGGCCTGCAGGCGCCTGGGCGATTGTTTTTTTTTTTTTTGTTGCTGCTTTGGCCGAAATAAAATGTAAGGGGAAAATACGCGTGTTCTCTCTCTCTCTCTCCTTTTACCTCTCTCTCTCTCTCTCACTCTCTTTTGTGACGTACTGCGGTAACCCACTTCTTCGCACATGCCAGCTACATATGGTCAAGGATGGAAGGAGTCCGGACACATGTGTATGTGTGCAGAAAAAAGGGGAAAGTTTCTAATGGGATGTAATGGCCTTTGACACACTTTTCAACCCCGTTGATCTGCGCTGATTACACTCGTTGGAACGCTTGTTCGGGTGGGAGCATTGGAGGTTTTCGGGTTCGGATGGGAGGCTTGTTCGGGGAGGGGGTAAGCGAGCATTGGAAAAATAGAACGAAGCGAATGTTTTGGGGAGGTGAGTCCTGAATCAACAAGCAGCACATATGTGGGTGTTGTCCCTCTGTCAGGATACGGCCACTGTTCGGACACGCCAGTAACCACTTTGGAGAAGCCACTCCAAACCCACAAGCTCAACACGCTCCTTTTCCTGGTGTTGGCCAGTATAAATCAATGCATGCTTTATCTATTTTCCGTTGTAAATAAGCACGGTGTGGATTATTTCGCTTGACGAGCATTTTGAATTTCATGAGCTGGAGGTTTGTTTGTTGCAGTTGCAACGTGTGTATCGGCGAGCAAAGAATCAATATCGCAACGGCTGAACGATTTCGCTCGGTTACGCACTGCACCTTGTGGCTTGTTTTAATATACATTTTCCCGCTTTATCTAGCAGTTGGCATCGGTTGATCAACATGAACGCGTCTGCCTCGCACTCGTACCTACCAACCGTTAGAACTTGTCGTTCGAACAATCCGATTGCAGATAATTATTTATAAATAACTCATTGAACACGCTTCAGGTGAGGTGAGTATTTTATTTTGCTTTATTTATTTATTTTTCCAAACTCACACACACACACACACACAACAAAAAAATCATTCACCGACCGATGATAGTTCGACCGTTTGTTCACAGCCGAAAGCCATCAAATTGCCCCTTTTTCACGGCGTTTTTTTCCCGGAGGGAAAAAGGCTTCCTCGTTGCGTTGCGTTCTCCACTAAAGCCACACCGTAGCCTAACACGCACAGGCATTGCTTTCGCGTGCTGAAACACCATTTTACATCCGTCAAAACTCGTACGCCACCGACATTGCAAAACCGAGCCGGGAAATGGTTTCCTAATGCAAAGCGTTGCACCGTTGGCAGTGATAAAATCAGCGTTCGTACAAGAACACAAAAACACACACCCCTCAGAACAGTGGCACAACATTCGGTGAAGCAGAGACCTACGATACCTAGGTGCATTGTTAGTGAAGAAATAAATTTTAAAACTAGAATAACTTCCAGTAGAATGGTGGCGTTATCACAGCCGACCAGTGACAGGACACAATGCGTGCGTGAAAGGTAACCATCGCTGGAATTATCGCCTTCTTAAGCATGTTTAAGAGTTCTGTATAGATACAAGATTAGTAATTGATATTCAATAATTAATTTCCCTGCTAAAAACCCTGAAACCGAACGCACTCTTGTTGCGGATAATGGGTTTTCGCACCCGTTTACGCGCTTTCACGCATTCCGCAAACAAACCAAGAGGGGTGTGTGTGTGTGTGTCGAGTGCAATCAAACAAAAACACCCCTAACCCGGCCCCCAAGGATGCACATCACGAAGGTGTGCATTGTGCGTTTTTCTCTCTCCTCCTCCCCCCCCTGTTTGCTTTTCCGCCAGTTGCGAGTGTCCCAAACGATCGAGGAGGCTTAATCGGGTGGAAAACGGATTGAAAATTGATGTAATTATCGTTCGGCTTCGAATACCGGCCACGGTTCCGCCGATGGATGTTTATTAGTCGTGAACAGCAAACGGCTGTGCCAGGCGGCATGCGATTGTGAGATTTCATAATTGCGATAAAACTGTTTTGCCGCCAGCCGGACGTTTCCATTTCGCCCTTTTTGCATTTTCCATCCCATCCCGCGGACGTACGGTATTGGGAAAATGACACAATTGCATGTTGGCCCACAGTGCGCTCACTGTGTTTTCGAAACCTTACCGAGCCTTATTCCAATCAATGGGTACATAAATAATGGTTAATTATAAATAGTCCAGCGTTTATTCGTTTTTCTTTCCTTTCGCGTTTGTTTTGCGGCACCCAACCCGGCACCAACCGGATTTTCGAGGATTCGTTGGATAAGCAAGTGCACTCCTGGCACAAGTTCTCGCAAGCGAACTCTTTGACCTGCTTTTCCTTCTAAAAACCCCACCTGGTTGCAACTCTGGTTGGGTCGGTGTGTCTGTTGCAGCCGGAAACTTGTGTCCCGTTTTGCCGGCTCAAGCGTCAGACAGCTCTGTTTGCCGACCAGCCTTTTACCCCCGGCACTCAGGGACAACTGCTTCCGCCTTCACTGGCACTGGGCAGCGTTGGAGTTTTTTTTTGTTTGGCCCGAAAATCGAATCGAATCGATTCCCAAGACACGGATCCCACCAGGCGAACGGATAAATCCGACCTCCGGTCACGCTTGCAGACAGGCGTCATTCATTCGCTTTTTAATGAGCCTTTGCATTTTAGATGCACCAAGCAACTTTTTTTTTTATTCGCATTCTGTTGAGACCAGTTGAGCAGTGATGATATGGATTTGCAATCATATTTTTCACATTCAATAATCGCTACACGAGCACGGCGGTGGCCTCACCGAGCGGCGTCTGTTGCCTTAAGAACACTTCATTTAGGGCTCAATCTGTCGCACATAAACCATTTCCTTTCAATCGTCTCTTTTTTTCTTCCTATGGACAGGAATCAAAGGAAAGTAATTTTCCTTCACTCTTGAGTTCCCATTCAAGAAAGAGGAGTGATGAAAAAAAGCGTAGAAAAACTATTAACTTCCGGTCGTGACAGACAGGATGCACTTACTGCTCGAGGCGACCATCTCTCTCTCTTTCTCTTGCGTTAGGTTTTCTTTTCACTTTTCTCCATTCATTCTCAGCTTGTTCTTCTTGAGAAGGATACAGGGAACTCTCGGATGCTACCCAATTTTGATGCCATAAATTAAAGTTTATTGTTCGAATGCTGTCAAAAATGGTGTGCCCTATGGCGCATTATGCGCATGGCAAAAGCTTCCGCGTATCGCGTTGCTTATCCATATTGATTTAATTCGAGTAGTAAATCCCTTTTTCCGGTTTCGGCACTATTCTTCTGCCGCCGTGACAGTTGCTGCTGAATAATCGCGTCCGTGTTTTTTTCTTTCCTTTTTTTCATTTCGCCCTGCTTTGGTTGTTCCATTTTGTTTCGACACGGAATCGGTACCGCCGCTTTGCATCCGCAGCAGGGCAGACCAAACCGGTTCCTGTTGCCGATGGTCGCTTCCCTCGGTGGGTACATCAACGTGCAAGGATGGCGCCATTCCTGGGCAACGGGTAGATTTGCGTCGAATTTGTCCATTTGTTCGTTATCCGTTTGATTACCTTCGGAAATCATCGGGGTAAACATAACAGCCCTGCACAGAGGGAAACTCGGGAGTCGGAGAATCGGTAGGGAAATGAGTAGTTTTCCATTGGAACACAACGCAAGAGCGGTCGCACATTCGGATACTGTTTGTACCGAATCATGGAAGAATCCGCGTTTGTGGCGTATTTACTGAAGGGCTCGCCCAAGGACGACGTAAAATAACAGGGCGGAGAAAACTAGTTTCAATTCCCACAGGCCTCGCGGAGAACGGTCTCCTTCTCTGTTCGATGATCGTTGATAGCGAAACCCATCTCCCTCGATGTCGATGATGCGTCGAGGTCGTCACTCCGACGGTGCCTTCTGGTGCGTTTGTGGATCGGGATTAATAAAACATAATCATCTGTCTCCCGGTCTGGCCGATGTCTCCCGGAGATATTGGAAGCACGAGCGCGAGATAGGAAAACACAAATGTGCCAACAGACATGAAAAGCAACAGCAGCGAATGATTTACAAACGAAACCTCGTGATAGTGTGTGATAGTGAGTGTAACAAGCTGTGGGGTACTACGACATGAAACAAAAACAAAAAACCAAACCCCAAGAAAAACATGCTCACTCACACAAAGCCTTGAAGCGAGTTTTGCAAAGAGTGAACGCGACAGTCGATAATTTATCATCTTTCACATTACATCCCCATCGACGGATGGTCCCAGGATGCGGATGAGCTCGTTTCGACGAGCAAAAGTCGTGTCTTGGATCTCCAAACCAAACCAAAAAAAAACAACCGATTCGGGTGACCATATGCTCCGTAAGCGACAACACATCGTGGTCGTGGCCCTAAAAGCCATTTCCCCATGACCACATAATCCTCCAAACCAACATCCAACCAACGGCGTGAAGTTGTCCTGCTTTTTTTGGTTTGGTTGGTTTCGTTTGGCGATTGTTCTCTGGCCATTCCTGCTTCCATTCACATCAATTCCGCCTGCTTCAGCTTTTAGCAATAATCGAGTCGAGTTTCAGGGAGGCTGGTTGGAATGATTTCATTCGATGCCCGGCACTACTAGGTCTGCTCGGTACATGATCATAATTTATGACCATTCGCGAGCGTCGTACGGCGTATGTAGAGAAAAAAAAGGCATCGACCTATTAGCACCCGCCACCCGGTTGATGGTCGTATTATTTTCTAATAATCGTTCGCTATCGACTGCTGCGACCATTCCTGCAAAGAGCACGCCCGTACGAGATGAAAGCGAATCATTCGATTCCCATCCTCGTCTGCTCAGCAGAGCAAAGGCGAAAAGAAAAAAGCCAGAAGGAATAAATTTCATGGTTTTAGTGGCTTTATTCCTTTGTCGATGTTCTTTTTATTGTACGTTTGTGGTATTGCATATCGCGCGACCCTTTCCTATTCTATAGCGGCCTTTTTCCATCCTCCGGAATGGACTACCGAAAATCCCGAAAATCGGGAAAATGTATTGATGATCATGTTTTGGCCGTAAAACGGAGGGAGCAAGCCTTTTATTACACATCCACGCGTGTTCGTGCAACTAGCAGGCAGCAAAAAGGGCCACAGGGCTTTGTATTAATTGATTTGTTAAGGTCCCGTCCTCCACGATTAATGCTGGCGTCGTGGGCGTGAGAATGGAGCAAGTATTTTTCACATTCATAACTTGTCCCCGTCGAGACGAAGTAAGCAACAAAGAGAAAAAAAAGAACGCAGTAAAAAAGCTATCTTTCACAATGAATTTCAATACATGTCGGTGCTGAAAAGTGATATATCAATCATCATTCCATGGTCGCCTGGCGGAACAAAAACGTTCGCGTACCCAAAGTGTGCGTCTTTTCGGCGAAATACAATAAACAGTGCTCCGGATCGGTCGAAGGCTATACGCCGAAGCCAGTGCCAGAGTTCTGGGAATTAATCAACACAAAAAATACACGACACCCAGCCACGATCGCGATTCACGTGTATGACTCACCCGGGAGGACCTGGCGCATCAATACAACCACACCAAGACACTGTCGACTGAGATCAGACCTCATCCCCACAGATAAAACGACACTTTCGGTTGGTCCGGGATGGCGTACGGTGTTAATGTTATTATTTTGTATTAAAATCTAATAATATTTAAAGCCACCGCCGAAATCGGGTGACAAGCTGTTATTGCTATTCTTGCCGCCCTAACGCCAGCTAGGTCTCCTGGTGTCCTCCTCTAGACAGCACAGGCCTGGAACACTTTAAACGACGGTCGATTCTGTGGCGTTTGAGTTGCCTGTTGCAGCAGCACGGCATTCTCGGATCACATTGTGTGTGTTTTGGTGGGGACCGTGTGTCGAGTGCAGAAACCCGACTAAAATCCGCCTTTAAATGTGTGCTTCCGACGCATCGTCCGAATACTCTGAATATCCGAGAAACGGCTCCAAACCAAAGCACCGAGGAACTGATGGAGTAAAGTAAAAGCAAAAGTTTTACAACATCCACCAACCCACCCACCCCGGGCGGCCTTTTTCCCCGCGCGATAGTGGTTCCTCCGGAGCTGGAAAACTTGAATGGTGCTGCCTAAATGAGCTGCCTTACATACACACACAAACACACACTTCAATGGCCGGAAGAACGCTAGAGCGCCACATATGCGTACGCTTATTATGGGAACTAGCTCGATGAGCCGAAGAACCGAAGCGCAATGTGGTAAGGTGTGTACCAAAATTAAAGTACTTTTTGCCGGTTGCCAACGGAAAACTTTTCCCCACCCATTACTCCATCCTGAACGTGTGTGTGTGTGTGTGTGGAGGAAAATCTCACTTTCGTTCTAATGAAATAATGGGCGATGACAACGGCGCTAGAAACGGAAGATGACAGGCGAGTTAGTCGAATGTCATCCGTTGCGTTCCGTGTGTTGCATCGCGATCGGTGCGGAGAAGGATTTCAGGCCAGTGAAGGAGGAACCTTCGCCCGTGCACATTGCACACCAGGTTGCTAGTGAGGTAGCAGCATCTGTTTTCCTATGGCCAGGAGAAGATAACACCGAGAAAGAGAGAGGATAGAGCAGGCGGAAAGTACGCCAGTGCATGCCGATACGTTGGTTTCGTGACACAGAGGCGAGTGATGGCTGAACGAGCGGCCACCGGGAATGGTGGTTGGGTAACGGACGGATGGTTAAAATGTTGACGAAAAGTTTCGGCATTAGTTTTCATACTTAAACGAGAGCATAAACCGGCTTATACTGGGGAGTGCCAGCTGACAATGACAACAGTTGAAGGCTGCTCCGGTTTGTTGCTGCGAGTGTGTTTTATTTTATCTTTAAATTCTCCAACGCGGATCGAATGGAAAACGTGGCACAACCATCAATGGGGAAGTATTTAAAACCTGCTGCACCAATGGTAGTAGTAGTAGTAGCAGCAGCAGTAGTACTACGCAATGTAAAAACGTGGCTCGTGCTTGACAGCTTTAAAGCGAAGGTTTTCGTACGCACTTGCACGCACATTCTCAAACACTCGGTTGCCTGCTGATGATGATGATAGAGTGGTAGTGTTGGTGATGTACATACTATAGCAGCACACATCCACCAACCAGCGTAAACAGTGCGAAGCTGGTGTCAACAACGGCAGCAGCCGCTACAGCGGAAAGAAGATCCACACAATTAACATTAAATTTAACGATGAAAGTATTTTAGTCGGTTCGGTAAAGGAAGTACCCGGCCTCTGTCACTGACGGATGAGCAAGTGTATGGGACGGTGGTAGTGCGATGGCATCAGCTCCTTTTCTCTCGCTCTCACACACACGTGCGCACACACGGCTAATGATTAGGCGCCGAAAGCAAACTGATCGAATTAGTTGCCTCGTGCGTGTCGGTCGGTGGCATCTTCGATGCGTTCGATGAATCGGAATTAGTGTCTGGAGGATCCATCGCGCCGGATCGAAAAAGGGTCGGAAAGATGTATCTCGCGACAGGTGTGGTGACGTTTCCTGACAGGGACCGATCATATTTCTCTGTGTGTGTGTGTGTGTGGTGTGTTTTTTTTTCTTGTTCATTTTTATTCCCCCCCCGCATGTTGCATGAGAGAATTAATTAATGGATGGAAAATTTATATTTATATGAATTATCGAACCGATCGGATCGATGGCGTGTTATTTTCGGCGGAATGTTTCTGCGGCTTCCTGCTTCGCCGCGGACAGGTGATTGATATCGATCGGACCGCGCAAAGGTCAACCACACGCACCGGTGCTTCGCAAATGAAGCGAACCCAATCGTGCTCGTGTGCGTTCCTTCCTTCGTTTGCGTGTCGGTGTTTCGACGTTTCTGTTGCGTTTTGCGATCATGCGTTCGATGAAGCTCATGCTGCGTGATCGTAGCGTCACACAACGATTCGATTCGATCGATTTACGGTGTCTTCTTCGGGCTGTCGCAGTGACGCTCGCATCACCGTGTGTGTGCGTGCGACTGCGTCGCAGCCGTGTAGCAGCCATCATCTGCTTTCAATTTGGAAATTTATTGCTTAATTTCGGTAACCCGGAGTTACCCTGCTGCCGCTCATAAAGTTGGGACACTTTTCATGCTTGCCATGTACCGCCGGCATTCCCGTCCCTACGCTCTTTCTTTTCCTTTCGTTCTTTGAAGCTTGTACAGCGTTATTTTTTATCGTATTTTCTTTCCACTTGTAAATTAGCTGTCGAACGGCTGACGATACCTTCGCTGTCGATGGGAAGAAAATTGAACCAGAAAGTGGTGAACGAACGTAGCGCAAGAGATTTTCTCCCCCCCCAAAAAAAAAAACCATAAAACGGCTGCGTGCGTGAAACGCCAAGTGAAATATGTGTATCGTCGCAAAGATACAGGCTATTTAAAACCGATACCCATACAGCGCACACAGGGCCAGGCATCATTTTTTTTTCGACTCCTGCTTCTCCTTCTTTTTTCTCTCGAACGGTCATGGCGCATCAAAGGCGCATCGAATCTTCAAAAATTGACACTTTTCACGTGTTGTCATCGGTGGCGCACGCACACGGCAGTGGCGATGAAAAGGAAAATCGGTCAACATCGGTCTGGATGGGGTTGGTACTGGGCAGGGCAGGGAACATGGTGCAACATAATAAACCCACACACAATTTCTTACACGCGTATCGTATCGTTCGTAATGTAGGGAAATCAAACACGAACTAAACCGACCGTCCCTGGGAGCAGAAGCAGGGAAAATCTTTTGCATCAAGAATGGCCACATTTCGTCGATCGATTTATTAGTGGGTGCTACTCGATTTGACAGCAACCGGGAACGCTCCTTTTCCTCACTTTCCAGGTTGAACGAAACAAACGAAAAGCGACAGGGTGGGGGTAAAGGACAGCCACTACGGCAGAAGGGACTAGACCGTAAAAATATAGTTGTCGTTTTGATTTCGTTTTTCTTCCCTTGTGCCCGAAACGACTGTGTGGCAGTTCGATTCGTCGTCCACGGGGAACGCAAACTACAGAAAGAAAAAGGAAAAAACAGGGGGAGAGAAACACACAGCACCACCACACGAAGCTAATGCTTCTGTTGGCTTCTGTTGCGGCTTCGAAGCCGGACGGGAACGAACGACGAACCGCACGCTGGTGATCGTAAAAACAAGAAATTTATATTTATTTCCAATAAATAGTGGGAAACGATATTTATGAGCATCGGGCACTTGTTTCTCGGCCCAAGCCCAACCACCCCTTGTGTCGCTGTTCGATGGATTTCTAATGTCCCAATTCCCAAGATGGGGCAGGTTAAATTTGGTGGTGTAATTTTTACATACCATCCACATCATCGTCGTGATCCGGTGGGCCTCGGGGGGTGGCCGACCCATTGTAGGCCCCCTGTTAGTGGGAGTTTCGATGAGAACATTGTGCACGATTGAATAGTTTCGGGATTCGGTTGGTGTTTCGTGTTGGAAGTGTACAAACACGCGATTTGATCGTTGCTTTACGTACTTCCTTCTTGTTCTGCTGTTGTGGCCGCGATTGATTTGATGGCAGGAGCTTTGGTTTATTCGAATTTAATGGACCATTCTTTCCATCGAACCCGATCGAAGCGCCGCATGGTCGATGGTTCCGTTGGTAGCAGGCACACCAATGAATCGTTTAACCTTCCACCAATCGGTCATTATCACACCCATGTGTCAAAGTTCTCAAACGTAAACAATTTCCCGGTGTTTATTATTTTCTTTGTTTTGGGAAACAAACATCTCGTAAAAGAATTCGCTTCGAAATGTGTGGCTAAGAGTTTGGGACGAACTCGCTTGCTAATGTGCAACTCTGCACATGTCATCTTCTGAGTGACCTTCACAAACAAATTCCAAATACGATCAGTATCAGAAGCTCGTAAACATTTAATTAAAGCCACTCGTTTTCTTCGTTTTTGAATTAAAATGACATCAGAAATCAATAAAATGCAGCCACCACAGTTTGTTTCGGCTTTCGGGAAAGAGAACAAAACCACTCGTGAACATGCGGACATAACAATAGCACATTGGTGCGTTGGATGCGGGCGAGCAATGAACTTTTACTGATTGTTAATTAAAATTCATTAGGAAAAAAAAGGCACACAAAATCCTCCGCTTCATCGCCACCAGACAGTGCCGGAGCGGTACTTGAAGCCAGTGCACACGGAGCTGCTTAATGATCGACAACTCCTTCGAAGATGGTAGCAAAATCTGACGAAAGGCGCTCACTCCATAGCTCATCATCAGTGCCCTCCGTCCGGTACGGTGCATTGATCCATATCCCTCTGTGCGCTGAGCTGCGTTGGCTGCGAATTCGAGCGATATCGGTAAATTAATCTTTCGATTTTTACGATTTATCGTTACACTCCCACCCCAAACCAGCTGTTCCTCTTGTGTGTTGGCTGTGCAGAACACAACAAACACCCCAAGCACAGTGGCTGAAAGACATCAAAGAGATTCTTATCGTGCAACGGCTTCCCTGATATGTTTGCTTTAAGGCTTACGCGTTAATGGGAGGTCAGAGGTGGGGAGGACCGCGGGGAAGCGACGAGCGAAGGACACTTTCCGCCTTTTCCCGGTGGGTTGACGATGATGATGATGATGATGATGAAAGGGTTTGTCGTACAATCAATTGATTAACCTGGCATACCGCCCCAGTTTGCCGAGCAGTTACCCGTTCGAAGATTAAAAACAAACAAAAGTATAAATCAAAATTTGTCCTCCGATGAGGCGGTGTTTCGTTGGTTGTTTGCCGGTTGTTTGAGCGTACGGTGGTTTGACAAGGGGATCAACGAAAGTTGTGCCAGCTTAGCCGGTGGCAGAACGGTAAAAGCTGATGCTGCCACCGTAATGGGTGGTGTATTACATATTTTTTTAATTGATTCCTTCGGTAATCTCTTGGCCAATCTAAATTGGCCAGGAACGGCCAGTACGGTTATGCTTCCCTTCTCGGTTTTTGCTAACATGCACAAAGATGCGGGTTCAATTCAACGACTTCCGTCGTGGCTAATGAGGCAAGTGCAAGGACCGGGCACAAGGGTCACCCACTTGGGGGTTTTTTTTGGTATGCAACTGCACCAGGGCGAGACTAGGTGTGTGCTGCACGCAGATCATTAGAATGGATGCATATTCAATCGCACAAATTCCTTTTTCCTCGAAAGAGGGCCAGAACGCAGCCGGAACGCGTCTGCATCGCTTTTCATCGCTGTTCTGTTCTCTGGCCGAGTGTCTTCAGTTTTCACTCCGGCAGGGGTGCATGTTTGCTGATAATAATGACCTCGATTGCGATTGTGTACCCGAGGGAAAACTCCGGCGGGTCTGGCCAAATATGAAACGCGCATTTCAACTGTTGAACCGCATTTCATCATCACGGCCGCCCGGTTGCAAGTTGCCAACTAACAACATACCAGTCAATGATCTCTCCCGGCATCTCGCGTTTCGCTATCTCCGTTCCTCCAATGCGCTCATTATGCAGCATTAGTGGGGTGTTTGTTAACCTGATGTGGATCAAAATCATTCACGTGATTGCCTCCATGGGCCTTCCACCGGTCCCCATCTCATCCCACCCCAGCCCAATCCCATCTCTTTAGGTGTTGTGGTTTTATATTATTTCCACTATTTTTCTTGCTTCCAGCGCGACTTACACACAAACACACACTCACACATATTGCTGCTGGTAATAAGCACACAATGGAAATAAACATAAATTATTGCAGCATTATGTTACAGTTTTCCATCCTCCTTACCCACCTTCTTCCTCACCCTGTGGGCCGTGAGGTGAATTTGGTTTTTCTTCGTTTCTACAGCTAGTGCCCACCCACAGCACACACACACACACACATCGGCATACCTTTGTCGCTTTCGTCGAGCACGAGCTGTTTTTCCCACGTGGAATTTTCATTTTTCTCACCAAGTTTCTCCACCCACCCACTACACACTTCCTTTCGCCCGTTCTAGTCGAGTGGGTTTTTTGTGCGCGATCGGCCACGATCGAAGCGGCCACACTGTTACGTCAATGTTGTTGTGTTGTGTCAAGCGAACTTTTGCTGGGTGAGGCGAAATCTTCAGCTCTTGCGGGAGCTACCTTGTGATTATTATACTGTCCACAATTATTTAAACAAATTAAACTTTTGCAACAATTACCCATGAGTTTATCAACAATTGTTGTGAGTAGAAATGCCCTCCTGTGACTGTAAAATACCCCAATTAATTGTCACCACTTCCCCTTCAAACCATCTCATAACTTTGCGAAAAAGTCTAGAAAGATCGACGTATAAAGACACATTACGTTGGTTAAATACAGAAATAACAACAAACCCGAGACCAATCCCTTGGCACTGCTCATGCCAGCATATGGTTTGCTGTTTTTCCCCCTGTTGTTTTTTTTGCGCAAGGTCCCATTTCATCCCATTTGCCAATTATCGAGCCTTCAATCACTGATTAATGATGATATATTGACTACTTGTTGGCCGCAAAATAAGGGGCTTCCGTGTATCAATTTCTGCAAACAAGATCGGAAACCCGAATCGCCCAATTTCCCGAGGCACCCGACAAGCAAAACAAAACAAACAAAAAAGGCAACAACACAAAAAACAACCGTATCCCAACCAACATACGACCCTTCGGAACTATTCCGTTGTTTAGGGAAGATATGTGTGTGTGTTTTGTGTGTTTTTTTATGTCGTTTGCAAACATTTCACCCGAAAATGTTCGATACTTTCCCCCTTTTCGTTTACGGTTACGGGTTTGGCCCAATAGTCCCAATAGGTATCGAAATTGGATGACAACCAAACTGCTACCGAGCCGGTCGGTGGAAGTGAGAATGAGAGTCCCTTCACAACAAATGCCGTCCAATGATGCCGGCAGCCGCAGCGGACCGGAACCACGACAAAAAGATCAATAAAACTAGCACCATTCCAGCAATTGATGATGGCAGCACAATGGGCCCGATTGACGTTCGTCCGCAGGTCGCTGCGCTGACCCCTTGCATGAGTCAGGAACGGGAACGGATGGTACGAATCCAGGGGAAGTGTATGCATTGGCATTTCCTTTACTTCCTTTCGGCTCGGCTGTTGTACGAGCCACAGAGCTCTCGATCGTGACAGTAACCGTGAGGTCACTTAACGCGTGGCCACTTGTCACCGATCACTAATTGGCATCGGTTCCATTCCATTGATCATCGACAGTAGGGTGGACTTCAGCAACAGCCAAGTCGATGATTGTAAGCAATTTTCGTACAATGATTCTCCGATTGTTGTTGCTTTGCTAGAATATTCAATGACTCCGTGTCGGACAGGTTCCCAACAAGCAAGAAAATGGAAATGGTTCGAACCTTTTTCTCCTACATCCTTATCCTCGTGTCGTTTATCTTTCAAATTTGTGGCCGATGATAGTTTTAATCAAATTCCTATGCAAATACTGGTCAACCGAACCGACAAAAGGAAGGCTTTCGTTTGTGGTCTGGTATTTGATCAATGTTGACCCCGTGGTTTTGACCCTTCGCCAAACTGCTGTTGTTTGTGAGGGATTCCTTTGTGAATAGTTCACGGAACTGAGCCTGTTGTTTACCATTCATGGCATTTTTCTTTTGCCAATATTTACCCGCCCGAACGCCAGAATCGAATCGAACCGGGAACCCTCTGTTAACCCCGGAGTAAAATCTTTCTTGAAGAATTTCCACTTCCGAGTGAATAGTTTTACTCGCCGGGAAAAAGGAATCAAGTGTCGAAGCACGGCAGAAATCTCCGTGCCACAGTTTCGCTATTTGCCCAAGAGAGAAGAGAGCAGCAGCAGCAGACAGGACATTCTTAAGCATTCTTCATTAATTTCCCATCGAAAGTTTTCCACCCCTAGCGAGAAGTGACTGCTTAAAGCGATACCTTTACCAAAACTCTTCCCACATGGCACCGGGCATTAGCACCATTAGTTCTTAAAGACACATGCACTCATCCTCGGCAGTTCCCCGAGATGCGGGACGTGTGTAAGTTTCTTGGAGAATTTATGGCCCACAGCAGGCGTTGCGGGCAGGAAGAAAGTGAAAGTATTTAGCTGTGATTGTTTTCCCTCGGCAAAGTAACTTTTGGGTTAAAGTCCCGGCATTTGTCCCAGGGACCGGACCTTGGGCGAGCGAACTTTAAGCGAACGTTTTGCCTGGTTTGGAGGGAACGTACGGTGCTGGTGGGCCATTATTTAGTTCTTTCCCATCGTGCGTTCAAAAGGTCAGGGTTACTTAAAAGATCATCAACTTGTTCGTCGCCGCAAGGAGTGGAGTGTCACCCGGTCCCTGGGCAGGATGTCCGGGAGCAACCGGAGACAAAGAAACTCTGCTACTATAAACTACGATGCGTTGTCCGTTCTTAAGCGCTTTCTCGGTCCTCACTACATGTTCCAGGGAGTTCAGCTCACACTGCTGCTACTGATGATGATGATGCTGGTGCCTCAAAGCAAAACACATCCTGCCAGCACTTGCCAGCAGGCCCTCCGGAGCAAGGGCAACAATCAAAAGAAGGCGCCCTTTTCCGAATGACGGGGGTAAACACTTTTGTTCTACGTCCACCCGCGTGCTGTGCCGGTCCGGTGTGTTTATTAAGGAAAGAACGACCGGACCGACCGAGTGGACTTCCGACAAAGAAAGTCTCATCACACCCAGCTGGATGCCGACTGGTTGCCTTAAGCCC
>STHB01000005.1:1364333-1418087 GCA_018908115.1 Anopheles rivulorum
TTCAAGGTTGTAAAAGGCCCAGTGTCGAAAAACACCGAAAGGATTCTTCTTCTCTTCGGCCGACGACGACGAAATGTTTGCATTTGAAAACGGGGGAAGACCCGACGACTTTAAAGCCACGGAACTTTCCATTTTCTTTGGCTGCTTGATGGGCCGTATTCGTCAGCCGGTAACAACTTCTGCCGACTGTCGTAATAAATTGTTCTTAATTGCTTTGACACGGATTTGCGCATAAATCAATAAGAATTTAATTTAATTTATTATACTCTCGCTCTCACCGCGAACGTTGCGCGCGCGGTGTTGCCCCTTTTGTTTCGGCGACGACGTTTAGCCTGACTTTCCCTGTTCCTTTCCATTCGATCGATTTTATCCTTGATTTAATCCTTTCTTCCCGCACACACACACACTAACACGTCCTTTTTGCTGTGGGAAGGAACAGAAGAATCGTCTTTAAACTGTCACTCGAATGGAGCATCTTTTGGGCAAATGAGCATTCGGCGTGATTGAGAATAGTATCTTCCAATTGGTTTGGTGGTGACATTTGTGTTCTGCCTTTTTGTCGGGGCCTTCATCGAGGGCCACTTTAAGTTTCCCATTTCGAGGCTGGTTTTTTGTGTTCCGAATTCTGTACGGGGAGAGCGAAAAAAATGAACCGATTTGCAACAAGATAATTAACAGGGAATTAAATAAATTAATAGGAAAACTTTGGCCCAAGCACTTCCCTCCTGAGCTATCCTCGAGTGCTTCGTACCGTCGTTTGTTCTTTAACTTCAGCAAGCCAATAATTCCCATCTTCACCCTCACGCCTTATCACGTTTCAAGGAAAAACCCGATAAAACCTACATCCTCCAGGTGATGGTTGTCACCTTTTAAAGCGTCTTGCGATGTCCGCAAATGAAACATTAAATCCTCCGGTTTCACCAAACCTTTTTAGGCAAATTATGCGCCACCTGTATTATGGGCCTGTGGGGTTTTGTGGGAAAAATCCATAATCAAAGTCATCGGAGAGCTGCTTTAATCGCTTTTTATCGAGAGCCCAGAGTGCCATAAAACGTATCTCCTAGCCATTGGTTGTCAACGGACGACTCACGCGTCTGGATCATTTTAAAGACTATCTTGTCGCTGTGGTGTCGCAAGTCGTTCGATAAGCTGCAAGAGAGTCAGGAAGGAGTGCGCTATCACCCGGCCAAAGTTTCCCGTTTCCTAGCTGCTAGTCGTCATATTTTCGGATAACCATTCTAATAATTAAACAACCATCACCACCACCATCATCAGCCTCAGCAGCGGTATCATCGCGTGGCCTGATTGTAGGATTTTAGAGCAGTATCATTGCTCAAAAGAATGTTGAACGGGTTAGAGTTTGTCCACGGCCAAAAACGGGGGTTTGGCTACATTTTTATCATAATCATCATCATCACCATCGCCATCATCATTGTCGGCGTTGTCATAAAGCTGAGCATCATCGTCGGTGGCAAAAGTTATTCTGTGTCGTCGTCGTCGTCGTGCTTGTTGTCGGGGTTGTGGTGCAGAGGAGACACGGCAACATCAGCCGGCAACACCCACACAAGTACGGGAAGCTGAGGATCGAAAGGACGTGGACCGACGCAAAGGCACTGTGTTTAATGGCCAAAAATTTCACCATTAAAGTTTGAACTTGAAAAACCTCAACCCTTGGCGGCAAGAGATCGGGCCCACTCGACGAGTCCTTTAAGCTTTCCACACCACAAATATCGACAACCCGAAAGATCCCAGGCATCGAAGAAGCAAAACCCCACCAACAGAGGACATTTGNGGAGACACGGCAACATCAGCCGGCAACACCCACACAAGTACGGGAAGCTGAGGATCGAAAGGACGTGGACCGACGCAAAGGCACTGTGTTTAATGGCCAAAAATTTCACCATTAAAGTTTGAACTTGAAAAACCTCAACCCTTGGCGGCAAGAGATCGGGCCCACTCGACGAGTCCTTTAAGCTTTCCACACCACAAATATCGACAACCCGAAAGATCCCAGGCATCGAAGAAGCAAAACTCCACAAACAGAGAACATTTGTCCCGCAGCAAATGGGCGAAAAAGGCACTCACAAAATCTGAAACGCTACAATTTGGCGACTTTTGGTTCACTCTCAAGTGGTGTTTTGAGGTCTCTTTCTCCGCGGAAGTTCTTGTGTTTTGGATTGGAGTAACAGCGAAGGAAATGTACATTTTCTTTCCCATTTTCGACCACTTTTTTCTCCATTACTTTAATTTTCGAAAGCCCATTCATTAACGCTCCGCGGGTAAATATTCTTCCCGGGGCCAGGCCAGCCAGTTCATTGCATTTTTATGTGTTTTCTATCAAGAACGGTTGTTGCCGTCGGGTCGCTTTAAAGTGCTGAGACGACAACGTCGACGAGACACGGGAGTTGTGGGCGAAACATTTTACGTTAATGAGTTACGGTTCGGCCCGGTAAACGTAAACGGGACGGGATCTCCAACGGAGGAAAGTGAGTGTGATGGGCCACGGGCAGTTTTCCATCATTTCCATTCACACTGCTGCAACAACAGCTGACTCCGTTCCGTTCGTCGTCGGCGGTGGCGGCGGCATCGTGGTTGTCGTCGTCGTCATCGTGGTCGGGTTAGTGATCTCAGTGTTTTTCGCCGGTCGGTCGGATAAGATAGTAATGGAGTAAAGGGCGCACTGTGAACGTGGTGAGATGGCAACACAAACAACAACATTGACGACTGGCTCACTCGCACCCGGCCTACTACAACTGTGTGTTTTGTTACAAATATTAGCGCACATTGAATATTCTGCCCTTTTTGGCGGACGAGACGAAGGACGACGTCGACGGCGACGACTTGGAGGACGTCGAGGACGTAATCGTTTAGTCGCGAAAATGTGTACCACCGAATAGCACCGTCGTCGTCGTCGTCGTCGTCGGCGGTGGCTGGTCTCGCAAAAACTTTAACTTGAACCGCGCGTTGTGTCGAAAGGCATCGGCATCGAAGCAGGCGAGAATACTTCGGCTTTAACCATAACGCGCGCGGTACGCTCCAGCAAATTGCCGCTTTATCAAAACCGAGCGTCACTCGCACGCAATTCTGCCCACTCTCCCTTTATGTCTTCGCTCGCCTTGCCTTGCCTTGCTCGCATGTGGTTTTTCGACGCTGACGCGCGTAGTGTAAAAACAATGCGGCGTAAACCGCGTGTTAAACATATTTGAATATCGGTTACGCTTCTTCGAGGAACCACGTGGCGGCGTCGGTTGGTGGGTGGTGTATCATAAAATTTCATCACCTTGCGCCTTGGTGGTAGCCGAAACACGCGGAACTCGGTGGTTTTGATACCACCAAATGCCGGTGCTGGTGGCTTGCACCTCGATTTCCGTGGTGCTTCGCGCCCTTTCTCAGTTGCTGTGCTGGAGCACCCACAGGGCTTAACACCTTTTTTTTTTTTACTTTTCGGGATTCCTTTGCGTTTCCGCTTTGACCTTTACAGCCGTTCGGCGGCGGGCATTTCCGACCTTGCGAGCAGCTGCAAGCTGCAGAGGAGATTAGTGGATGTGCGTTTTGTTTTTCCTTCGCTTGTGTTTATCCCGCGCCGTGAAATGTGTAACACCGTGCAAAGCAACGGGAATTTAAGGTGAATTTAGTGGTGGTTCGCGAACTTTTGCACATGTGTTTTGCAGGGGAAAACGGGGATTTGCGTAGAATTGCATCATGGAAGACTCCACAGAAAAGATAGAAAAAAGAAGAAGAGACCCATGTCAATCACACAGCTAGGCACAATAATTGGAACAATCGAACGGTTCCTCTCAGGAACAGCTTCGAACAAGGATCTGTTTTAAGGGGTTTGCAAGTTTGAGGTCAGATGCTGCCGGGCGAGCGTATCTTACGATCGAAAACCCAAAACCACACCGATACGAAAGCAGGTCAACAGAAAGCAGAGAGAAAGGAACATGTCTGCACCATATGTTGTCATCTGGCAGCGGCCGCAACCAAAACAGGATCAAAAGGACAAAGAAGCTGTTCTTTTTTTCAGAACATTGCAGTCAAACAAGTCTATAACCACTTGAACTCAATACTCGAAACATTTTAGAGTTTTTTGATGAATTTATCAAACTGTTCTAATCTTTTAAAGCTAAAACAAAGTTTAAAATATTACCACACAAACACACATATGGAAACCATTTCTCAAACCTCTTGCCATCTCTCTCCCAGTCTCTCTTATGCTCTTGTACCTTCCATTTGTTGCACTGAAAGGGGTTCTTCTGTTTACGCGCGGCTTGTTTGTGTGCCGATAATTGACCTTAATTTCACCGCCTAACGAACGGGAAGCGATGTGTACCAATCGGAAATGTGGAGGAAATTCAATTGAAGCATCACCAGCGCTGTGCTGATGCTGTTGCACCAGAGGCCCGAGCCGCGATGCGTTGTGCGACTCGATTAAATAATTCCACACCGTATCAATTCAATAAATCCAATCAAAGCTAATTGAGGGCTGGCTCGCGCTTTCGCTCGGATTCGATAAAGCCGACGAATGACGATGGGTTACGATCGAGTGCTTCACTGTCACTGGTTCCGGATGGTTGATTGACGTGGGAAACGGTCTTTATCATACCGAAGGAAACAGTTTACCGCACTGTTCAATAGATTAAACTTGTGCTAAAAATAAAGTTCAAAGATGCTGCTATTCAAAATTGAAAGAATTCTTAAAGAAAGAGGTTTTCTATCCACAATCATACGTAAATTACATCCATATGGTTCTAGCGCACCCCTTTGCATCGTCTCAATCGTAATGAGGCAGCTGCATCGTTCGATGATTTCCAGAAGTAATGTTCCGGTTTCATGTTTCTCCCAACAAAACCAACCAGCATCGGTTTCGGTTCTGGACGGTTCTTCACGCCGTTGAAAAAACTATAACGATAAATAACGAACAAAACGAAAAAACAACACCAAAACCCATCGAACTCTTTCAATGTGATGCCTTGTTTGGAAAAAAAAGACATGCGTCGTTGTCACTTGGGCCGCGTTCTTACAGCCGACTGCTCATGCCGGTGTGATCCATAATATATGGATGCTCATCCATTTCCCGAACGCCTGGTTTGCCCATTTAAAGGTTGAAACATTCCACCTTTTTTTGTTGCTTTTGCTGAAGCAAACACAGCAGTCTAAAACATACAAATACACCAACCTCGTGCTGATAAATGCTTACAAGTTACGCTTTATTTTCACTTCCTTCGCACGAATCGAAAGATGCTGATGGCCATTGCTTCTGCACACCGGAGGCTTTCTCTTTCGTAAAGCAAATCGGACACACACTTTATCAGTTTCGCAAAAAAAAGAAAATGGCGTCATTCGGTCCCCCCAAAACACTCCCCACACTGACCAAAGCTTCCTGCTGTTTTTTTTTGTTGGGTCTTTGTTTCCCTTTATCCAAAGCCAAAAACCCCCAGAAGCGTATGAAAAATTCTCATGAAATGAAAAATTGCTTTTTTACTTCCCTTTTTCCTTCCAAATTTTTCTCGCCCCAAAAGAGGGAGTGGATGGTTCGAAGGGTGGAAATAATGCAAAAAGCCCTCGATTTCTTACATCCCCCCCCCTCAAAAAAAAGAAGAAAAAAACCGTCATCACTCGAACGGTTGCCATTTTCTCGTCGATGATAAAAATCTTTCATTTTTCTATAACGAACGAACGGACGAACGGACGAAGGCCAGAAGTGAAGCTGAGAACAGCAATAAGAAAAAAAACGAATTGAACCTTCGTTCCCATTTTCCCGCTTCGACTCCTTCAGCACCTGACAAAATGGGGGGAGGATGGGAAGGAAAAAGGCCATCGGGCATGGGATGTTTTTTTCTTTCTCTTTTCGCAAAAGAAAGGAAGTGGGCAAGCCAGCGAAAAAAAAATCATCATCATCTCGGGGCTCCACACGAGTTCCTGGGCAACTTTGCCATTTTGCAACACATTCTCTCTCTCGCTCTCTCTCGCTCTCTCTCTCGACGAACAGTTAGTCTTAGACACACCCTTGCCCTCATCCCCCCCACATAAGGGGGAAGGTAGGGTGCGCCATTTCTTTCTCCTGTTTTTTTTTTTTGGTTTGGTTTGGTTTGGTTGCCGCCCTTGCTTCGATGATGTTCTTGCACATCCATTTCGTTCGGTTTGAAGGCTTCAATGCCCTTCGCCAACGATTGCCCTTTCTGCTCGAAGGATGAGAGTTTTTTTTTCGTTTTGTTGGTCCATTTCCGTTTTGCCTTCCACTGTTTATGTACCTTCCCCCCCCCCCCCCTCCTCCCCAGTGAATCATTCCTTTCCTGCTCTATGTACAATATATATCGGTCGAACCGAAGCAAAGAAGTAACAAAAAAAAGCTCCTCGGACGATGGATGGATCACCCGGTATGGGCCATCCATCCCATTCGCCCGCGTATGTGTGCTTGTCCTCACCCAACCCTCCCCCTAACAAAAAAAAAGAAGCGCCCAACCCATCCTTATCAGTGGCACGGCAAGGGTCTGAAATGATATAAGCCGAGCGAGAGAAAAGGAATACAAAAAAAAGCGCCATCCGAAGCGACACGACGATACGATTGGAAACTTTCTATCATCAAGTATCGGTTGATGGTCTCGATTCGGTCGAAATAAATAAATAAAAAAAGTCCTCCCTCCCCCTCCCCCCGACCGACAGCCTTTGGATGGTCCACATCGGGGAATGTGAGGGAGCCCGGGAGACCCAGGGAGCAGCTCGTTATGTAAGACACGCTTCCTCTTTTTTTCTGGAGTTGTTATTGGCGTTGCTATTTGCTGGCCTCCCCTAAGAGGGCCACCTCATGCGCTCCAGAATTTGCTCACGTTTACAGCTCTCCTGCTCTCACGTATGGGAGGACAGCAAAGAATTGTGTGTGAAAAAGAAGCAAACACCGAAATAAAAAAGCAAACGAGTCTGAAGGTGTACATAAGGAAAAAGGAAAAAATGGAAATCTATTGATGGAGGTGCCTTTGGGGGTTTGAATGAAAAAGCCCCATCCCTTACCCAGGGAGCGGTGTAGCGGAAGATGGTGGGGGGGAGGAGATTAGAAAGGGAAGAAAATGAAATAAAAAGAAATCGATGAGGGTGGAGCCACTGTCGCCTTATCAGTAGCGACGTATCGTGGAACCAGACGATATAAATTTTATTTCATCGCATCGTCGTCGTCCTTTGGCTGTCGTTGTCATCATCATCGGTCGGTGCGTTGCCTTTTGTGACCCTGTACCTCGTGCCATTGTGCTGGTGTTTGTGCTGGGTAGCGGCGAATGGATTGTACCACAAGAAGCCATTTTTGCGAAGCAAAAACGCCCAGGTTTTGGCAAGCTTGTGGGCAAAATTATCAAACCATTTCATCCAATATGTTCCTTTTCTGATAAGTACATACATTCAAACACACACACATACGAGTAAAAAAATGTTCACCAATCGTTAGCGTCCGTGCGAGCGGTTCGATTATTTGACGAACGGCGAGTAAATAAAAGCTTCACTCAAGAAAAAGGGGGGAAAACCAAGCGCAAAGCATTCAAGGATAAAATGATACTGAGATGCGAAAGGTAGAGAAAAAAAAACGAGAAAAGAAAACGAAAACACCCCACGGTTGAAAATATAAAAGAATTCCTTCCGGGTGTGTGTGTGTGTTTGCTCCAAAGCTTTGGAACAAAAGCGCGAACAGGAAAGAGCGAAAGAGAGAGAGACAGCAACACAGTGGAGTGGTTTGCTCGGTTGGCGAGATCTCATCTTTTCCCTTCGAACGGAGCTAAATCAATATAAAAGTGTATGATTTCGATCTGCTCANGGAGGAGATTAGAAAGGGAAGAAAATGAAATAAAAAGAAATCGATGAGGGTGGAGCCACTGTCGCCTTATCAGTAGCGACGTATCGTGGAACCAGACGATATAAATTTTATTTCATCGCATCGTCGTCGTCCTTTGGCTGTCGTTGTCATCATCATCGGTCGGTGCGTTGCCTTTTGTGACCCTGTACCTCGTGCCATTGTGCTGGTGTTTGTGCTGGGTAGCGGCGAATTGGAAATGGATTGTACCACAAGAAGCCATTTTTGCGAAGCAAAAAACGCCCAGGTTTTGTGCAAACTTGTGGGCAAAATTATCAAACCATTTCATCCAATATGTTCCTTTTCTGATAAGTACATACATTCAAACACACACACATACGAGTAAAAAAATGTTCACCAATCGTTAGCGTCCGTGCGAGCGATTCGATTATTTGACGAACGGCGAGTAAATAAAAGCTTCACTCAAGAAAAAGGGGGGGGGAAAACCAAGCGCAAAGCATTCAAGGATAAAATGATACTGAGATGCGAAAGGTAGAGAAAAAAACAACGAGAAAAGAAAATGAAAACACACCCCACCCCACGGTTGAAAATATAAAAGAATTCCTTCCGGGTGTGTGTGTGTGTTTGCTCCAAAGCTTTGGAGCAAAAGCGCGAACAGGAAAGAGCGAAAGAGAGAGAGAGAGAGCAACACAGTGGAGTGGTTTGCTCGGTTTGCGAGATCTCATCTTTTCCCTTCGAACGGAGCTAAATCAATATAAAAGTGTATGATTTCGATCTGCTCATCCCTCACACCCCACCAGCCCACAACACCCCTCTCGTGGCCAACCTTTTTCCCATCCAACATTCTTTCCCTCTCATTTTGGCATGCTTTTCCCAAGCTCCAGTTTTCCTCCCAATCTCGCGCCTTATCCCACCTTCCCCACCCACCCTGGCAAAGCGCAAAGATGACTTTGCGTTCTTCTACATACGCGCGCTGGTGAGAATGTGTGTGAGCGCTCAAAGTTTCATTTCTTTTCATCCTTTGCCAGTCGTCGTGTTTTTTTTTCTTTCTTTTTTTTGTTGTTTCTGCTCACGGTTCTTTCTTTGGTTGCTTCACGACCAACCAACCCCCCCACACACAAACACACACGTGTCAGCTTTCATATATAGCACATAATTCCTTTTCAAGCACATACGCGACTTCACCTCCATCCTTCCCACCGCTTTTCATCTTCTTTCTCCTTTCCACCTTCCTCCCCCACCTCTCCCCTTCGCTACAACCATTTGACTCCTTCCTTCGCGCAGCTGAAAATGATAACGATGGGTTTCGAAGTGATCGCAAAATCGCCTGGCGCACACATATATAGGACGAAACGAAGCTTCCAATACTTTTTTCCCTTATATGCGCTTTTCCGAACGAACCGAACCGAAACCTGCTCGCTGCTACGGCGCAACCTCGCTACCCGTCACGGCTCCCATCACCACCCTTCTATCTACCCCTTACCTCTCCTCTTGTATGTGGGCTGACTCGGTGGCGTCGAAGTGGAAAACGCGAATTCTGAGCAATGGCAATCGGCGATGGCGCGCAAGAAAAACGAACGAACGAACTAGCAAGATCCGGACGGAACACATCGCGCTAAAAGGGGATGCGCTTTTTGCAGACCGAACACCTCTGGCCGTCACCATGGTTGGTGTTGGTGCACAAAGTTTTTCCGTTTTTCCTTTCCCTTTTTTTTTTGCTCCCAAAGTTTTTCCTCACTCACACACACACACACACAGCCACTTTGTTCGCCCTCGTCCACAGAGGATCATCGCAGCGCAAAAAGCGGGAATGGTTTCGGGCCAGGGGGGTTTTTTTCTTTCCTCCCGATCGTTAGGTGCAGGGCATCAAAAAGATATTAAAATGGCTCATCTCATCTTGCCCACGGATGGGAAGGACGAAATGGTCGGGCAAAAGAGGCGAGTAAAGTTCCTGCTCAACAGTGCTGAAGGTGTTTTTTGCATTTAAAGAGTTTCTTCGGCGAAAAAGAATAAAACATGGGAAGCAAAAATGATCAAAGTTTTCTTCCTCTCACTCTCCCCCCTACCTAGTCGTTACAACCAGACAAAAAGGCCATTTTATTGAAGTGCATGAAACGATTCCCACGAATAGCTGTGAGTTCTTTGCAGCTTGTCTGCCTTTTTCTTTTGCTTTCGTTCCGTTGCAACAGTATTTCATTCGAAATAAGCAACTTGCTCTTAATGCTCCTTGCTTTGCTGCTACAACACACACACACACACACACACACACAACCATTGCGGAAGCTTCTCGAGTTCTCTCCATGGAACCCATTTTCCGGAAGTGAAGAGGTGGCGAGCAAAAACCAAAAACATAAGCAAAGGCACCGTCGATCGAAGGAAACATAAAAGCTTTATCAGCATTGCATGTGTATGTGTGTGTCTGTATGTGTGAACGGTTTGGGATGAAAATGAAGAAGAAAAAATTTGCTCCGATTGCCGTGGACGAAGACGAAAGCACAGCGAAACAACTTCCCTGTTCGCACACCAGCAATTCGCACACATTCAGGCAACTACCGGATACAGCATACAGGATACAGGATTTAACGGAAGAAGGATGTCAGAAGAGAGAGAGAGAAGGAGAAAGTGAGAGAGAGAGAGAGAGCGAAAAAGAAGAAGAAATAAGAAGAGGGAAGAAAAAAAAAGGAAAAGGAAAATATCGGAAAACATGCACTTGAGCGAACGGCCGAGATATTCGTATTCGTATATCCGAACGCCACTTCTCAGTGCCACACGAATGCGCACCTTCCTCTACCACGTCAGCGCTAAGAGGATACGCCGTATCGTTGTATATGTGTGTGTCGCAAAAGCTCCCGCGTGGGGACCGTAAAAAGGAAGAGATGAAATAAATAAGGAGCAGCAGCTGGAGCTGGAGCTGGAGCAGAAGCAACGGGAAAAAAAATCCCATCCCGATAGTGGTTCGATTCTTCGATACTTTCTTTATCGTTGCGCACGTCGCGTGCGCACATCCTTCGTCGTGTGCATGGCCACACAACGGTGGCCACGACGCTATCGAAACGGGTATCGCTGTCTCTCTGTGTGTTTGTGTGTGTCTAACACGTGGAAGAATATAAGGAATAGGGTGGAATGGTGTGGGGTGGGGTGTTGCAATGGTGTTTTCTCATATGCAACCCGAGATCCATCCGACCGCCCCATCGAAGTGGCAAGATAAGCGGGAAAAAAAGCATGCGTTTTCCATCGCGAGAGTGAAAGCGCTCACAATCGCTCTCTCGCTCGCTTGCTCTCTCTCTCTCTCTCGCGCTCACTCACGTGTGCTCCGCCAGATAGGGAAGGACAAAAGCGCGCGCGTAGGTGTCGCGAGAGCCCATCGATATGTATCGGAATTGAACGTCGATTGCCGAATGAAGGAAAAAGAACGAAGCAACCAGCCTGCCGAAGCTGCTGAGAACGATCTCAGGAAGAAAATAAGAGAAAGAAACGGGTTGCACGCAATTTCCACACCACACTCGGCCAGGAGAGCAACAAGGAGGGAGATAGTGGCGTACGAAGTGAAAGTGAGAACGGAAGGAACGATTGAAAATGTTTTCGATATCGGTGCAACTGCGCGATTTTCCGCTGTTTTCTTTACGTTCTTCTGGTTGGAGAGCGAACCGCTGCTTCCGTTTTATTTGTTGCGCTTCGGATGTGCTTCAATCGCTGCCAATACACATTCAGCTGCAGCTTTTTTTTATGTATCCAGAGCGTGCTCTCTCTCTCTCTCTCGTTCGCTTTGTTTCGTTTTTTATTTGGTTCCGTAGTGTGCGAGTACATAAATCGGGTATCGAAACGAAGAGAATAAAATACGATCGTGTGACTGCAGAGAGAGAGAGAGAGAGAGAGAAAGAGAGAGAGAGCACGTGATGGGGACGCCCGGCATTGCATTCGCATTGCTCCGGCGACATCGCTCACCATGCCATGGTCACACCGCGCACACCATCGATGACGTTTTTGGGGGTGTCGATGTCACCTTCTCTCACATACCCTCTTCCCCCTCTGCTAACGAGGGTGGATTATTTCCCCATCGCCGACGGGTATTATTATTGTTATTGCTCGTTGCTCTCGTTGCGCTTCGAAACGTTTTTATTTATCATCGTTCACAAAGGTGGCGGCGATTCGCAACATCGACGAATCCGAATGCGGAGAACGTTTCCCTCACCCTTGCCCTCCCCCCTCACCCCTCTCCACCCTCCCCCTACCCAACCCCACCGAAAAACGTTCGAAAAACCGGTATACATGCATATGTACATAATAAATCGATACTGTTCGGTTTTGTGTGTTTGGTGTGCGCTTCTCGCTTGCACCGGGTCGGGTCGGGGCTCTCGCTCACGCGCGTTTCGCCATCGTCGGTCGCAAAGGCGGAGCAGTATCGTTTATTGGTAACGCCTCTAACTTCGATATTGGACCATCGTTTTTTTTTTCCTTCATTTCCTTTCTGAGGTTTTTCCCGTTTTATTTTTTTTTGTTTTGTTTTCGCTTCTACGGCTGCTTTCTTTCTTTTCGCACGGTTTCGATTTTTATGTGCTTTGCCTTGGATTGCATGTGCGCGGTACACGGAACACGGCTTCGTGGTTCCCGTTTTCCCGCAGCAGCAGTCCTATCGAACTTGTCGTCAGCTTCCGGTTTGCACACGCACACACATACAGCCATACACTTTGCTGCATCACATTGTTCCTTAACCTCGCAAAAGCTCCCACGAGAGCTGTTGGTTCTGGGGCAAGAGCGCTACCCGGAAGGATGGCGCAATGGCAGGCTGAACCGAGCTGAACTTTAACATGCAATATGAAAGGAATTTAATTTATGTTTCAGTTATTTCTGCCTCACCGTTTCTTCGGCCAGCGCCAGTCGTGGAGGTATTGTGGAGGGGAGAAGGGGGTAGAGGAGGTGGACCATAGGAAGAACTTTTGGTTGGGCTGTTCCCGCTCATCAGCATCGAATTGGTCTCTAAAAACCAAAAAACCGCGCTTCTCTAGGGGACGGTTCGTAATTTGTTAGCAACTGTAAGCTTCCACTACTACTGCTGCTGGTGCTGGTGCTGCTGTTCTGCACGGCTGTTGTGCATACTGTTTAATACCATCACCGGTCTGACCAAAGAGCCCAAGCTGTCCCGAAAGCGTTTTGTTTTTTCTTTCCATACTTTTTCCATGTTTCGTTCGCCGTTTTTCCACATGTTTCACCAGCGAAGTGAAAGAGCGAAAAATTAGTGGTCCCAACACTAATTAAACGGTCGGTCTGTGTGCCTCCCGGGTGAACCTCCCTCTCCCCCCTCCCCCCCACCTCGTCTCCCCCTCTCATCCGGATTGAGCGTGAGTTAATTTTATGCGGTTGTTCAATTTTATGACCTCTCTCGCACTCTCGCGCTCATGCTCGTCACAACAGATCGGGGTGGCTTTTCGTCTTTGGGTGACCCACCCTACCCACCCCCATAACCTGTCCCCCCCCCTCCTCCTGCTGTTCAACAATATGGTAAGGGCTTAAAGCTTTGCGGTGGATGGCCCATTGCAGTTGTTTTGTTGTGTTTTTGGTTGGTCTTTCGGCTGCTGTTGCTTTCTTCGTCACCTTTTTTAACGCTTAACGTGTACGTCGCTGGCGCACTTTTTCCTGGTTTTTGTTTTCCTTACTATTTCCGTGCCCAATTTCTTTTTATCCAGCACCGATACGAGGGAGGCACTTTTGCGCGTAGCGTGTCGATTTGTTGACGACGAGGTGAAAATTGGTTAATTGGAATCCATTTCTTTGAGTGGTCGTTTTCATTTTGGGCGATTTTTTTTTTCTTTTCTTCATCATTTCCTTCGAGATCCATTCATTCGGGGGTTTGCTTTGAATAATTTCCCAGTAGCCATACGCCCTCGGAAACCATGGAAAACCACTTGCCGATAACCAGTTGGACAGCCATTTTTGTTTTGTTTTTGGTGTTGCTGGTGCTGAATGGAACATATAAACTATTAATTTACCCAGTCCCCAAGTGCGATTGAGCTTTTCGATTAGCCATAGCGGAGCTAATGGACAGCAAATGTTCGCCATTTTCGATTGGAGCATTTATTGCAGCGATGGGGTATTTTCTTCCATTCTTTCATTTTTCTGTTTGGACCGCACCGAAAGATAAGATTATGTACCGAAACGCGACTCCACCGCATGTATGCTTTAAGGAGGGGGCGCTTGCAATGCCCATTTGGAGCAGCCCAACAAGCAGTGGAAGTGCTTCATTTTTTTCTTCTATGTGTGTGTGTGTGTGTCGTTCATCCACTTCTCATCCTCCGCTGTGCATCGATTGGTGCTCGATCCGAACGGTGTTATTTACACACCGAAACCGAATCGGCATCTTTGCGCACTCGAGAACTGCATTCCATCTCTGTTCCGGTGCGCTTTTATGTTGTGCGCTCTGTTTCTCTCGCTTCTACGACGCGTTATCAATTTCGAGGCTATCGGCCCCAATCCCGGGAGCTCCACGATTCCTTCATTGCACACCACGACGCCAACAGCACGACAACGTCGACGGTGACGATGCTAGTGGCCGTTGCATACATACAGCCGCTTTTATTCTTCACCGAACACCGCTCGATAACATCTCATGTACAAGAGCCAACCAACCCCTCTCCCGCACCCCTACCTTCCTTCTTCTTCGGGGCCGGGTATCCACCGACAAGACACATGGGTTCGAAAATACATCGCTCTTATCGAAACGAAGAAGCGAAGTGGCGATTGTGTGTGAGCAAAAGGACGAAACGAAACGAACGAAACGAAACGAAACGAGCGAACGAACGAACGAACCGACCAAAAACCCTCTCGCGCACCAAGCACCAGCGCGACACACAACAGCAGACGAACCGAAAAACCGAACCGAACGAGAGAGATGCGCTTAGATTCGATTTTTCGAATCGAACCGTTTCCTTGTTTTTTTTCTTCTTTTTTGCTGGTGGAGCTCGTGTGGAGCAGTCACACACACACACACACACACTGACATAGACACACGGCAGAAAATAAAAAGCTTTTCTCATTCTTTTCTCACTGCTCCACCGTCTGCCACCATTCACGTGTCTCACTGACAGAGCTTCAGCTGGGTGAGATGGATGCTGTGAGCAATAAGCTCCATTGCTCTCGCTCCATCTCTCTCTCTCTCTCGTTCTGGTGCACGTACACACACACACACGCGAGCGGCAGAGTCATACAGTCGCTCAATCACTCTCCAACAATTGAAGAAATACAATTCGGAAAATATCGTCTATCTATATGCAGACGGGCAGGCAGCTTTTTCCTATCGTGTGGAGTTGGCTGCTTTTGCTTGCTCGCCGTGCAAAATGGTGATCTGCATCCATCCCTCCCCCATCATCACGGGTAGTTGAGGGTGGTAAAGGGAGTGGGTGGGAAGGTGGTGTAGTACGACAACCGAGAACGGACGAGAACCGATCTCGACGCTCGAAGTCGCAGCGAAATGCATGGATCTGTTTGATTTTTCTACTTCTGCCGTGCTTGAGTTCTGCCATCCCTTTTCGTTGGGTGCGCTTTTCCTCGAGGCCCGCGCTTGTGCTTTCGGTCGGTCGGTTTGTTGGTGGCGCGCTGTACAGGAATCGAGGAACGGAATCGTTCCGTTCCGCTGGAAGTTTATAAACATTTTCCATTTCCACTTGTGATTGTGTGGAGGAATGAGGAGAGGAGGGAAGGGTGAGAGAGGGGATAGGGAATGAGGGGATGGTTGCGGTGAGTTCAGGAAAGCAGTGTGAGTGCTTTTTATCAAACGTTTCATCCCGTGGCACCGACCGTGCCATCATTTCCGTGGAATCCGATGGATGGCTCGGCGCTTGCAGTGGGACTACTCTTTGTGGCAGGACTTTTCTTTTACCATCGATGTGGCTATTTGCTGTCGCCTGATTGTATGTCGTTGTTTTGCGGTTGCTGTTTTTCCCTCTTAGCCAGAAGGCAAAATGTAAATGAATGCAAATAGACGTGAAATCAATATGGAGACACATTTCAATGTACGCTTAGAGTTGTTAAGTTTAACACATTTTAAAGACAAGTTCTTCCCATGTTAATAAAAGTATTTCTTCTCTTATCTACTTTCAGGTATGGATATAGGCACTAAAGGAATTCACGATCATAAGTAGTCCTTTAAAAGATTCGAGAGATTTATGTGAGGTCTTCGGCAAATCAAACCTCTAATTGTCTGGAAATAGGAAGGTAAATCCTGGTGCTGTAAACATTTTTATGAGACTCTTGGTTGATTTCAAGGAGAAGATGACTATCACGACAGACCGAACTACGAACGAAACAGAAAAGTGTCAAAAAATAAACTTCTGGCTTCAAAATCTTCCAAAAATATTGGGGACACTCTGGAATGGAAGGGATGGGAGAGCCGCGAATCAAATCAAACCATATCTTAGAATCTGTGCCGGTAAAGCAGCCAGGAAAGTGGGAGAATTCGACGCTGACGAGTACCACGACAAGACAAGCTGCGTCCGTTAGAATTAGTAGCGACTTTCGGTATCGAAAAATGAAACCGACCGAGTTGAGGGAATCGCGCGACGTTGAATGGACTCAACATCTTTGCCGGCATCTCGGGCCATCCCCCATCATCGTTGGGGGGGGGGGTTTTGAGGTTACTCTTGAACTTCAACTTTCCAGCGCCAACCAGCGCCGTTCCTCGCGCACTTACACTCAACGCAAGATGTCATGTCATTTATGCTACGGCAGAAGCATAAATGGAGTGAGCAGAAGGGAAGCAAGACAGAGCGACTGGTGTCAGTGATGTATAAATTATAATTATGCATAAAAACCGCACGCGATGAGCATCTGATCGTGCGATGAATGGTGCGCGAGGGTGGGGCGGGAGGTGGGAGGGGGTGGAACCGGATAGAACGCTGGGAGGTTGCAGGTCAAACGGGTGAAAGCAACAGAAGCAGGCATTAAGCAGCATCGAGTCGTAGCGGCTGAGACGAGGCGACAAAAATCAGCCTGATGAGCGACATCCAGCTAAATGAACACTGAGGGAGTGAGAGAGAGTGAGAGATAGAGAGTGAGAGATAGAGAGTGAGAATGAGCGAGTGAGAGAGAACGGCCGGGAGTGTGAGTTTAGATGTGCGAGGAAAGGATTGTGTCTGGCGAACGTGTAGCTGAAAAACGAGATATTGTTGTCTGGGTTCTTCGCCCCGGTCGCATCATCATCACCATCATCAGCCCCATCATCCCAAAACCTTCATCGTCATCGGTTGCGGAAGTGTGCCTTATGCCTTTGCCAGAACGCAGCACGCAATTAGAATCAGATTTTTGTCAGCACGATTAAAGACGCACAAGAACGCAGTCGAACGAACGGTTCGTGCAGTAACATAAGCGAAACCGAAAACCAACAGAAAAAGAATACAAAATCCTCACAGAAACAGACGCGCAGAACGTGTAGGAGTTGAGCCGCGAGACAGACTTTGACTTTTTTTGTTGTTGTTGCTGTTGTTGGTTGAGATCAATTGGGATCAATTTCCATACCCTATTCAGTGCCAAGCGGAACAAGGGCGACTCGTTTTGGGAGTCTCCGGTAACAATTGATTTCCGGATGGCTTCCCTTTTCCGGCTTCATCAACAGTGTCAGAAAAGGTTGTATTATTTATATTTTGTCAAGCTCTGTTAGGAGTCTTGTTTTCGCACTTCCCATCGGATTCGATCGTGCGGACGAATGCAACGGTGCAGCACTGTTGCATTATGAATGCATCCTTATGAAGATCTTTTTGACGCTTTCATTTTTCTCTCTCTCTCTCTCTCTCTCTCTCTCTCTCTCTCCGTGCGAGTTGTTGAATGATTTATCGTCCGATTGTATGCATCCGGGGGAGTCGCGGGAATGATTTTTGCCAGCGATCGATTGCGAACATTCGCAGCACGGGGTTTTTTTGGGATGATGGTGGGATGGCAATAGGGGTCGCACAACACACCAACCAAACTAAATACAATGAAAAAAATGTGCATCGGAAAGAAGTTGGCACGCGCAACCTACACGCGCACTCGATTAATTTGTACAACAGACGAGGGAGCATACCAACAACAACGAACGAAGCACAGAATGGAAACGATTGTGTTGCGCGCACAGTTGGAGACGGTGTACACGAGGTCCCGTTTTCCCTTCATTGCCATTTTCGGGGCGAGTTTCAACTCTAATTTCAATAAAGCGACCCTACCCCACAAGTGCACAGCCCTGTACGGGATACGAAAGGGCCATGGACATTGAATTTAAATGCACGCTGTTTATTAATCCCATTTTGGGCTGCCTCTCGGCTAATGCTCATATTAGTTGCATTATGAAGAGTTCAAGGACAATTTTTGTTTTGGTTCTAACATAACAAAACGCATTGAGATGCGAAAAAAAATCCAAGTAGACATTGGAGTTCTCGTCCAATGTCATTACAGTCAAACAAACATGAAACGATCGGTGTGTGTTTTGTTAGTTTTAAAGTTACTATTCGCGTTGGTGAGCTCCAATAATCATGGTTGTCAGGTATTGTTGGAGTGGCCATCAAGTTGCCCAACACTGCAGAATAGTACTGCTCCAGCTTGCGATGGATGGATGTGGGATCGTCGATGGATTGCAATAGAAGCAGATTGTTTGCCAAACGATGAAAACACAACGATTTGTGCCCAAAATCTGAAGGTAACGCTCACGAATCTCGAGCTGGTGTTTGTGGAGTTGACAGTGAAAAGATTGATTTTCTCCCAACAACAATCTCCCAATAATACTGTCGTGTTGGTAAGGAGCAGGATTTCTGGAGTTTGTTGCAAGATCGCCTCAATATATTGTTTCAATTCGTTAGCTACAACTTGAAACACCTTTCTATGGAGCGTTTAGCACTGATCTGGATGTGGCACCTTCGCTGAGCTTACATCGTGACTGGATCGATGAAACCATTCGCAAGGAAGATGCGATGGACATTTCCCGAAGGCACTTGGAAAGGGCATCCTCGACGGCTGGTGAAGATATGCCGGCGGTTGTGTTTATGGACGTTTTGAAAATGCTTCTAGTCGTGAGCTCGCTGGCCGGCATATCGTTCCTCTTCTGCTGTACCTTTGCGCTCGTTGCGAAGTAGCATAAAACGCTCGCACAAATATAATCAAAACATGCATTCCAATCAAACATTTAAAACGCTATCATACTCCCCGGCGGCGTCGCCCCGGCAAAGTCATTGCGGCGGAAGAACGCATTAAATCGTGTATTTCGGGCGCAGATTTTATGCATGTTTTAATTTCAGTGTCATGCGTCACGGCATGAATGCACCGCCACCGTCCCTCCGTACCCATTCCCAACAGCCGGCTCAATCCTTCGGGCGGCAATCGGCACTGGGAGGGTTAGCATAATTTTAGCAGCTGCCGGTAAAATCGCCGCCACCTCTCTCCCACGCACTCGCCAGCACGGTCGTTCGTTCGATGTCATTTTCATCAACTCAGTTGACAAGTTGCATTGTTTCGATTTGATCGTAATTAAAACAAACCGGAGTGCAACCATCCTGCCGTGGCCACCCTCAATGACGCGCCTGGCGTCATGCGTGACACCGGGCCGGAACGCGGCAACACCGGAATGCAAATACGNTGGGAGGGTTAGCATAATTTTAGCAGCTGCCGGTAAAATCGCCGCCACCTCTCTCCCACGCACTCGCCAGCACGGTCGTTCGTTCGATGTCATTTTCATCAACTCAGTTGACAAGTTGCATTGTTTCGATTTGATCGTAATTAAAACAAACCGGAGTGCAACCATCCTGCCGTGGCCACCCTCAATGACGCGCCTGGCGTCATGCGTGACACCGGGCCGGAACGCGGCAACACCGGAATGCAAATACGGTACCGTAGCCGTTGTTGTTGTTTTGTTTTGTGAGCGCATTAAATAACCCAATTCTGTATGTGTGTGCGGCACAGTACATTCGGTACCGTTTCGGTGCTTCGCCGCTGCTTAATCAGTTCCCCGAACGTTCGCACACGTTGGCACTAATTTAAATTTAAATAATAAATCGCAAACATATACACCCTCGATGGAGAGGGGGTTGATTTCTTTTTCCGCGTACTGCTCACACGTGTGAGAATCACCAGCAGGGTGAGAACGATGCAGTGAGCCGAACCAAGGTTTTCTCACCGAAATTAACCATATTTTCCACCTTTTGGGCTTCTTTCGCATCGAAACCTCAGTTGCAGGGAAGCGTCCGGCTTTGCGTACGTACGTACGTAATGATTAATCCATGTTTCGTATAAACCGAAGACTGAGGGCGGAAAATGATTCCGAGGCGACTGCCCCCCCCCCTTGCCGGGTATGACCTCATTCGCTCAGTGCTCCCTATTCGATTCGATTTTATTCAAGATCCTGCATGAAAGATTGACACTTGAAAGCCGAATGATGAGGGTTAATTTTTGTTCCCTGCCCCCTTTTTTCTAGTGGAGAAAGAATTCCATATTGTTGGCGGCGATGGTGGTGGTGCACATTCTAAGGGTTGTGTGTGTTTTTATCACTAACAACTCTTCGTGACTGGGTTCCGGTCGTAAGCCGGAACGGCAAGCGGCCCTGTTTAGCGTGCCGCGGAGTGGTAAGTGCTTAATGTTTCTGCGGTTTCACCATCCATGACCCGGGCCATGAGCCTCGTACCATTTGCTTGGGACCAGCCGGGAAGTAATCTCGACACGCAATATTTCGATACGTTATCAATCATAGTCCAGTACGATTTCCTTCCTGAAAATAATATGCTTTCGGGTTCGTTTCGTTCCGTTTCATGTGTCGTGTCGTTTTCTTTGTTCGCTAGCTTCCTCTCTCCCTTTTCTCTTTGGCAACCTTCCTCCTCACCCACCACAGCAGTCGGCTTGGCTGTGGTCCGATAATTTAGAACGATCATAGAATCGAGTCCATTGCTTCCGTGGTTCCGCCCTTCGAATCGATGCCGGGCACTTTGGGAAGAGCATCGAATTCTGCGCCTTCCTCCTTCCCCCCTCCCCCCCCTTCTTATCACCCATACCCCCATCCGCCCCAACCGATAGATGATGGTGGCCCTCGGCACAGTAATGACCAACGTCCGCATCACGAAACGTGGTCGTTAGTGAACGACGACGACGATGCGGGCACTCTTCAGCACCGTCAACGGACTATCGTATCGACCGGGCGAAGTTGTTCCGAGTGGCTCAGCTCGCACTCGATCGCATGCTTGTAGCGATGTTTTTTTGTTGTTGTTGTGCACTTTAACTTTAAAAACGACAATCTGCAAACGGCTGGATGGGAAGAAAGACCAGTGGAACGAAAGAAAGAAAAAAATGCGTCGTGCACCGCATGAATGGAAATCATTTATCTCCGTGTATTTATTATTGTGCTCCTACACACATTAGGTGATTCGGTCAGACTTATATCGGCTGGAATGAGACTTTTCTCGATCGTTCTCGATAGTTGATCGTGCAAGGGTACGATACGCTTTTCCCTTTCGCGGGCACGGAGGGATGCATTTCTTTACGTTTTCTTTTATTGTGAGTTGTGTTTGCTTAATTTTGGCGACCGATGCCGGGTGAATGATGATTGTTTCGTTCGCCTTCGCCCGATGTGGGCAACAAAAGGCAAGAGAAGAAGAAAAAAACAGAACGCAGGGCAGCTGGTTCTCCAGCAAATCGAAAGCAAATTTCAAATTCAATAGCAATTGCATACGCCGTTTGCCGAAGCGGGTGAAATGGCTTTGCTGCGTAGGTTTAAAGCACAATTTGAGTGCGTGTGTGTGTGTTTGCCTTCGGTTGCCTGCGACATCATCAAGGTGTCGTTCAGTTTTCGAGCGTAATTTGCATTTACCTGTCAACCTCCATCTTCATCTTTCGCCCGGCCATTCATCGGTCGCACCGAATCGGTCTTTCGGCATCCTTCACGATTCATTGAACAACTGGTGTGTCGCTCCCTTATTTTTTTTTCCTACCCCCCTGGTCGCCAGTGTGCCACGAACCGGTGCGAAGGTTTTGAATAACAAATAAATTCGTTTATTAACAAACGAAGAAAGGAAGTAATTCAATTGAAAGAACCTGACGTCTTCTCGCGCGTCCGTTGGATCGCGAGGGGATCTGGGAGGCTGGTAAGGAGGTTTGAAGGAGGAGGAGGAGGAAAAGGAGGGTGGGTTGGGTTGGTTTGGCGAGAGGACATTCATTTAATCTGCCCGCTCAACGTGGCTCAACCGTGTGGAGTCCGTCGTGTGTACAACGGTGGACGTTTCGCCTCTTGCCGCCTTATTGTTTCCGGTGTTTCGATGATTTATATCCGATTTCAAAATCATCTTTGACATGGGAAGCTTATTTCCGTCGGCCTGCGCCTAGCGTCGCAAAACATGATGCCCAATTCTGGAGCAGACATTTAATGGGTTTTCGTGGCTCGTGGTGCAATTGCTAGAAGCAGTTGATCGAATTTCATTTGGCACACGAAAAAGGGCACGACAAAAAAAGGTGCCAATTCAGCCCCATCCGAGTTCCTATTTGACAGATGCCAAATGACGTCATCAAAGGTGATGGAACACGCATTTAAAGTAAATGCTCAAGTCAGACGATCTATTCATGTTGCAATGTTTTCACTAACTACGAACGACCCAATGAGCACTCGGCTTACAGCAGGGATAACATGGTGAACGAATCGCCAAATCGAATCAATCTTTAAAGCAAACAACACACACACACACACACACGGTTTAGTGGTTCATCTCGGTGCGCCACGTGGGCCGCGAGTGGTTGTTTTTCCGCCGGTTCGTAACCCCTTTTGCGCCTATCGAACGTTCTGCTCCATTTCCGACCGGTACCAACCGGGTCGGGACTCGGGTAAAACATCCGGAAGCCGTACTCTAGGGGGCCACTGTTTCTGTTGCTTTTTTTTTGCTATATATTCATTTAATTTGTCCCCCCCAAAAACGACTGTGTCAAAGTCAAACTGTGGTGGCTAACGTGTGCGACCGCATGTTTATATAAAATTATGCCCGTACACACACACACACTCACTCGAGGGAGGCTTTCGTGTTTGGGTGATGTGTTAAATGTGCTTGTTCAAAGGCATAAGCAAAACGTTGTTTCCACCGTACATTACATGGGAAAATGATGTGGAACGACTCGGTTCATTGGGAAGCGTGGACACTTTTTGGGGTGCAAAACAAGAATCATTTGAAACACGTGTATGAAATGAGTTGTTGTAGTTTTTGTACGAGATGTGATTTTCTGTGTGAAGATTTAGATTACTATTTCGTGAACCATCGTGCAACCAACTTTGTGCTTTTGTTTGATATTATTTAAAACTTAATATCTACCCTACAAACTCCAATCGATACGCTGAAGCACCCTTGTGGCAAAGGTCGTATCAAAACTATTACAATTTTCCACCCAACTTACCCTTGATTGTGGGTGATTACCTTCGCACTAAACGGGTGTCAATGTTGCCGTTGACCACGGTCAAATCGAACTACAACAAAAAAAAACAGAAAATGATAAGAAGCAAGTGACCAGTGTGCAAAGAACGGAAGTCGTCCCGGGAGCGATGCGCCCAGTGACGTTGCCGAGTGATCATAAATTAATTACCGGTGTTGATAACAACTCAGCGCCATTAAATATTCACAGGCGTAAAACGACGTTCCGCGTGCGCCCATCAAGGCGTGCACACCCACCCAAGCACACCCAAACCACCCGGTTCGGCCAACAGGTTCTAACGCAGCTAGAAATAATTATCCTGTCTATCACTTTTCCACGCTGGGGCTCGTTTAGGGCAAAATAGAAGAGAAAAAAACACACACACACACACACACAGTAGTCAAACGCAGTTGCCACTGTAGGAACGCCGTGGTGGATGACTAGAAGGAAGAGAGAAAAAAAAATACCCAGCCTCGTACCGTATCGTACGAAAGGAATACAATGTGTCCGCTTGTCCGCCATTGCGGATCGGTGTGGGGTGAGGGCGGTGAAATAGTGAGGGAATGTTTCGTCCCGTTGGGAGAGGATTTCAGGATAGGATAGGTACGGAACAAAACAACACCAACAAGGGGGAAGAACAGCAACAGCAAACTGTGCGAGGATGGTTCCCTTGGCCCCTTATGAGGCCCCTGACTGATGGGGAAGATATTAATAGACACGCGTTGACCCTATTTTTTTTAATGCTATTCAATTCTTTCCCTCCCTCACGCGGTACTAACCTTTCCACCCTCTCACACATCCACTCTTTGGGTGAAGAAAGTGAAAAATGCGTTCATATCGAACCGGTCGACCCTGTGCCTGGCCCCGACTAACGATCGGCTAACTTGCAAAACAAATTTTCTACATCACCTCAGCTTTGAGTTTGTTTTTGTTCACTTTCCACCCCAATCTTCCCAACCCAGCCACCTCTCCTCGGTCACGTGCGCGTCATCTTTATGGTGTTCGCTTTAAAATCATTATGCTTCAACCAGCGCTGTGGACACACGAAAGATAATCAATTAATGACCGTACGGCAAATCGTATCGGTCCACCCCGAAACGTAACGCTTCCGCGCTTGATAGATGAGGAGCGAAAAAATTAGATGAAGTGAGACTTAATAGAAACGGCAAACACGAAATTGAACCCGGGCCGCGGGTTTGGGCCACCGTTCGGTGGGTCGGGAAAGGCGGAAAGGCGTTGGAAAATAATCAACACCTCCCGTTGGTCGGAAAAGCGATGACTAAGACACTTTTGTCGCGACGCTCGCCTGATGGATTTGTTACAATCTGTGCTGTTTTTTTCTTTCTTGCTTTCTCTCTCTCTCTCTCTCTCTCTCTCTCTTTCACTCTATTTTGGGCCCTGCGAGAGATACTCATTAATGAACAGCAAAATTCGCTTATCACAGTGTGTTTTTCTATTGATTGTGGGCGTAATTTTTAACATAAAAAAGCAACATTTTTCGCTTCATCTCCATGCTTCGCTTTCCACACACAGTTTAATGGAGCTTCTTTTCTTTTCTTTCGAGAAGCATTCAAACACGTTAAGTTATGCAAAAAGTATGAAACAACATTTTCCATCCCTCGATTGGCGTGGCAAGCAACTACGCCACTAGCGGGCTACCGTCCCAGGGAAGCAGTTGCATTGGAATTCGTCTGGCAAAAGTTAGATTGATAATTTGAAAATTCAATGCATTGTGGAGACGTTTCCGTTGGTGGATAAGAATTTTTTGATTAAATCCCATGCTTTTTTGTTCCCGTGGATTCGTTCGAACATTTTCGTGCTTCCACCGCCCGTTAAAGCGCCTTCTACTTCTTCCTTGCGGGGTGGAAGCATTTTTTGCAATTATCATGAAGACTTGGGGTTTGGAAGCGATACGGTGGGGTGTAATGATAATAAAAATAATAAAATTTAATCATAAATATAAAACCGGAAATAAAAACCCAAGATCGAGGGTGCTAAAGCTGGGACGAAACTGAACGAACGAACCGATGCTCCGTTGACACCGACATTTCCCCAGTTTTGCGTTAGGTGCGGCACATTTGCAAAACTGGAGCTGGCTGCTGGAGCAATTCGCGAGAGACAAATATTTTAACCATTGATCAAAATTTATTGTTATTATCACGGATGCCACCGGTTCAGCCGGCGACGAAGGACGTACATTACTTTGTTTCACAGTCGCGCCATCGCTTCGTCTTTATATTGATCATTTCGTTCGGAAGTTTGCCCTGGGAAAAGGTGTTTGATGTGGGAAAAGTGTGCCAAACATGCGAATGCGAATTAAAAATTCAAACTAAATGTGCATGTGTGTGTGTTTGCGTATTATTTTTATTTCTTTTTCTTTCCCATCCAAGTATTCGATTTGTCAATATAAACGCACGCGAACCCGTGGCACATAAAGCCCCCGTTGGAAGCTTGGATGCCGATTAATAATTGATGGTGAGATGGTGCGCTGTTGTGTTGCGGTGCGGATAATATTCACAACATATTCTCTGCCCCCGTGTGGGATGGCAAATGTGTGGGTATGCAAATTTTTTCCCTTTTATTTTCAGCCGGCAGCCACGGAAAAAAATAAAATAAACCCCATTCCTACAGTACAAGGTCGGTGTATGGGGATTTTTTCTTCTTCTGCGTAAGGCAAAATTGACGGCTTCGCGATACTTGTTTTTTTTTTTTTTTGCGCGATGGAAAGGTGATAGGGGTGAAGCCCGCTCGATGTAAGCACCCACCCACCTCCGTTTCCTCTTCCAAGGATGAAAGAAAAACGGGAAAATGCTCATTTCGGGAAAAGCGTTTGGTGAAATATTGAGCTGCCAAATCGAGCATGGGCTCGTTGGGGAGTGGTTGAAAAAAAACCTATGTTTCGCATGTTTGATGATCGCTGGGAGTGGGATCATGATTCCCTTGCGCGCTTTCCCGTCTTGCCGGAAGGAGAGTTGTCCTAAGCACGGGCATTCGCGGGCGGATGTTAATAAATAAAAATATGCTCCTGCTCTCTCTCTCTCTCTCTCTCTCTTCTCTCTCTCTCATTCTCATTCCCTTCCTTCCTTTATCTCATTTCCCACCGTAGCGTGGATTCAATAGGCTTTCCACAAAGCGGGATTAACCGGGAGACAACAAGGGCTGGGGCAACCGAGGGCAAACGCCACACACACACAGTTTGATCTTTGATATCAATCAAAAAAATCCTTTTTACGCTGTTCGAACCCCACGGAACCAGAACCGGGCTGCCGGTGGAAATAAATTTCAATTTCACCACCCACATCCCTGCCTGCCTTGCTACAATGACTCAGGCCCGCCATTGTGACCTACTGAATCGATCGATCGGCGGCAAAAGTGCTGCCCATTCCCGCGACCATTGTGTGTGTGTGTGTGTGTGTGTGTGTGTGTGTTGTTTTGTGTGCGAAGCATTAATTTTTCATCGTTTTCCCGGATGTGGTATGGTGCTTCTTCGCGTTGCGTTACATTGTTTCCGCATCTCGCAGATGATACGTTATGCAGCACAAACCGTCGGTGTACTAGTTTTCCCATCGGACACATTTACGGAAGCGATGCACGGCTGTGTGGCAAGGTGCGCTAAATTCATCAAAGCAAGAATCGTGAACGATAACACGGCGGATGGATGAAGCACATGCGTTAAACCTAAACCCCTTAGCTAATTTTTTACTCGATTGCACTCAGCATTTTTGCTTGTTTTTTTTTTGTGTGTTTTGTTGATACCCTCGGAGTAGGAGTATACAACGGATAAAGGAAAGATTCCCATTCTTTCCTCGACACACTGAGATGTACACGGCCTGCACTGTAGTGACGGATGCGAGGAGTGGAAATAATTTTAATGTCTAATAATATTTGCATATTATTTATGTCAAAACCTTGTTCCCTCGTGCGCTTGTGACGCATCCTTCCTAGTGAGCATGTGTTTTCGGTTTTCGGTTGCTTCCGGTTTTCCTTTAGTTGGTAAACGAGTTCCAGAAAAAAAAACGCGCTCGACTCTACAACGTATTTGTTCTCGGGACGTAATAATTCTGCACTGTGTGAGCGATTACTTGGTCGTGCCTGGCTGTGGACTGCGTAGGTGTGAGATATTGGACAGCTTGTGAAGGATGAGCACGAACTACAACTCCTCTCTTTCTCTCTGCGTACTTTTGTGTTATTCGATTAAATTTTTATGCTGCAATTTGCATATTTTATGGTTACCGTGTACCCCACACCGCCAGCTTCTCATCCTCTCACACAACACATGTGCATTTGGAAGGTATTTCTACACACTTGCTGTCTGTCGGAATGGAAGTCCTTTGAAATGCGTTTCCGGTTTGAAATTTGGTGCCGAAGGTGTGAGAAGGATGTGAGAAGGAAAGTTCCGACGCGTCGACTGTTCCAGAATCACGTACCAATGATGTTTATTAATCGTAAAAATTATTCATTCCCTGCTGAGACGCATTCCCTAAGACTGATGCTTCTCCGCACAGGGTGACACAAAAATAAAAGGCACAAAAATTGCTCCCGTTTCGCGCATTTCAACCGAGTGTATCGATTTTTCCGCTGTCTCGGTATGATTTTTAATCCTTCCGCGTACGGAACGGGTAGGCAACAACCCAAACCACAAGCAACAACGACAATCGGATTTTCCGATCGAAAGAAGACAACGGTTTCCACCGAAATGGAATGGAAGCTTCTTTCCCGATCGAATATTAATAAGCTTCTTACCTTGCTTGGTTGCTTTTCATTCGCCTATCCACCGATATCGATTGGTACGCCTCCAAGGGTGTAGAACAAGAAAAATGCCCCCCCCCCTCCCAAAAACCCCAAAATGGAAGGGTTGGCTTCATGTTGGGCCCCCGTTGGCGAGATGGATAAATTTAATTAAATTTCAATAAAATTACACTTTTAATTACGGTATTGATATTTTATTCGCTGTCGGATGTGGCTGCCGGTATCTCATCGGCATCTGGCGTCCCGATGTCTGTTTTGTGTAAATTTTCCTTGTAACTCTTTCGCGAAACTTGTGCATCCCCGTCTCCTGGCCCTGCGAAAGGGTTCCCTCCATTCTCTGCCAGCTGTGGAATGGAATGGTGGTGTCGATTTTGGTGCCACAGCTGGAGTTTTTCCTTTCAACCATCCAAACCGATTGGAAAATATCGCAGTGAGCTATCGGTTCGGTTAGAAGCCACCGAATGGTTGGCAAAGAAGCAGAACCATCTTTCGATCTCTGGCCGTGAAATGGGCTGGAAAAATGCTGGCATCCAGCGACTATTGGCTATTTATTGGAGCAAAGTATTCACGCGCGGCGGTAGCGCTTCCAGGGCCCAAAGATGGAATCAATTTTATAGAATTTGGAATGATAACGGACATTCGGCACATTTGGTGCGTAGCCGGGGACCGGAATCCATCGGTTGGGGGAAACTTTGCGATCGCTGATAGGAAAAAGGGGTTTTCTAAAAAACAGGGGGAATTTTCGCTCGGCGAAGGTTATTGGAAGAAGTTACCAAAATGTTGGCTCTCCAGTCCAGCCCAGTGCGATGATGATGGTGGAAATTGATTTTTAATTAAAATTTACGAGGTGACAGTTGTATTTTTTCTGCTCTTACGTGGAGCGAGAGAGAGAGAGAGAGATAGAGAGAGAAAGATAGAGAAGGAGAGAAAAGGATATCCCATTATGAAGTAAAAGAATAAACACGAAATGTAAGCGAAAAAAAAGGGAACCTTTCCCTTTACGGTGGTAAAGATGCTGGCTGGTTTGATTTGGTGTCCTGCAAATTCGTTTGAATTTTATCTATTTGCCGTTGACCAGCAGAGAAGTCCGAGCGGCCTTGTACGGTCGCTAATTAGCTATCAAAGGGGTTTTTTGGCGTTGAAGATAGAGATCTCCGTCTGTGGCTGAACGCTGCCGGTACGTGCGGTACAATCCGGCGAGGGAGCGGATCCGAATATCCGCTTTGCAAGGGATGGTCCTTTCAAAATATAAATTAGAGACTAGAGTCCGCAGTGAAGGAATCGGTGACCTGTGCGGATGGGCCAAGGGATACCTTATTTCAATTACACTCAATGGGCATGGGCGAGAAAAAAGTAAGGGTCCAACGGGCACCGGTCAGTACACTTGACCGAAAATCCCGAATTCCCGAGTTCTGACGGCGAATCCTCTGCTGTCCAAAAACCGGGAAGAGGTTTTTTTTTGTTCGTTTCTGGACATTCACTGCTCAGTCGGTGGTCTTCGTGTGTGAATGTGATAATGATGTTAGTAAGCGTAGTCACTCGCCCTACCCTCGGGTATTAGGGTGAGGTTTCCCGTTTGTAGTATTTGCTTAGGAAGGAATAATAACCTACCGACGAATCAATACCTATTTACATTTACCATCCTCGACTCGACGGATTCCTGGTTCTCGGTCTCCGGGACCGTTCGGAGTTCGCTTTTGGTCTGCACCCAATTAAATATGTATTATTTAATTTCCTTCCCTGCGTTTTTTCTCTTGTTCTGTTGTTACTGCACCTCATACGCTGTGCCGTTTTAGGCATGTGTTGGTTACCAACCACCCGTACATACTTGGGGACGAAAGGACGCAACAACAACAACAGCAGCAGAAGCAACAACAAAAAAACGTCCGATTCGTTGGACTGTGGACATCGCCGGTCCTCCCATTTCAGCCGATAACGATTTCTTTGCCTATCCTTCGCGGTGAAATTCTTTTTCGGCATGGCGGAAAAGTGTTTGTTTTTCCTCACCGGGGAGTTTTTCCTTCCCTTCTCCTTCTTTTTCTTCTTCTCCAGTAGCACACACCGGAGGCTTAGACTAATTGCTTCGTTTTGTGTGCTGTAGTACCTCGGCGGTCCCCGACAACTTCAGCGGCGGTTGTAATGTCCCAACCGACTACGGAGAACTCAGGGCCACGGGTTCGAGACAGAAGCAAGGGCAGGAAATTAACAAAGATCAAACAAGCATAAATCCTTTTTGGCTGCTCTCGACAGTGTTGCAACAATTTCTCAGCAAAAGCAGCAAAAGCCCTGTTCCGGTGGGTTTCCCCAGTTGTCGTTAATTAGCTTTTGTTCCGTCGTGGCGCAATGTGTGCATATCCTTTCGGACATTGCACGGTTCGAAGGTCCTTTTTGCGGGTGTGGCAAAAAAAGGAAATAAAGAAAAAAAAACACCAACACACATACACATTCGCAACATTGTTTTCTTGCAGTTTTTCGGGGTCAGTGCCTTGTGGAATGGGCGCAATGTAAAAGTTTTCCGTCCTTTCCTTCGGTCGAACGAAGCGAAATGTTACAAATATTTATTTCGCGTGGGATTGGAAAGCGGTAACAAATGGTCAACAGCACCGTAAAGTGTGTGGCCCATGTGAAGTAGTTGGTAAATTTTTAAATAGTAATTATCGACTCCCACACAGCACCGGCCACTTGATGAAGTAGCGCAAACAAAAACAAGTTCTCACCAAACCACTAAAATGCTGGAGAAGAGAAATAAATACAACAAACTAAACTTCTGCTAAAAGAACTAAGAGACTTTTTTTTTGCTATTTGTAAGTTTCCCAAAACTCACACAAGGCACTGCTTGAACTGCATTAAAGGCCCACTCCACCAGCGCCACACTTGATCACGTTTAATCTTCGCAATTGCATTCGACTCTTCACGCGGTGCTCGAATAAAAATCCAATTACCATCGAGTCACGAGCTTCCCGTCCATCAGTCCCGCCAACGAGCAAAACGCGCTTGAATAAGTGGTCGAAAAGCAACGAAAAAAAAAACAACAAAAACTGCATAAAACGCCAAACAAACAAACAGAAAACAAGGAGAGAGGAAAAAAACAACACACTCCCCAACAACTCCACCGATAAACAAATCTCGGCCAATCCGCAAAATAGTCAAAAATTAACCTTCCCCCAAATGGATCCTGTTTGTCTTCGGTGTGGCGTACGGTGCAGCACTGTATGCACCACACTTCGATGCACCACGGGAGGTGGCCCAAAAAGTGCATATGTCCTGTTTACTGGTTGACTGGTTGGTGTGAGGTGCACAGTATTTAGTGCCAGTACGAACATCATCATCATCATCACCATCAGCATCATCGGCAATCGTTCTGGATCCGGGGACTGTTCTAGTTCTCTCCATCTGCCCGGTGGCAAGTTCGTTAATCGTTCGCTGCTGCGTCTCAACTGCAATACCATATCGATGCACATTGCGGACACACAGGATGGATGAGGTGCGAACGGGTGGGCATTGGTGCAAAAATCCAATTACATCCCATTGCATCGCATCCCGGATGCAATGCTTCACACTGGTGCACACGCGAGCCATATGCAGTTTGGTGCTCCATTTCCACCAGAATTCCTACGCATTCTGGCAATGGCAAGGGTAACCGGGGAAATAAAAAAACCGTCCCCACATACACAGCAAAGCTGCAACAAAACCATCATTTCATCACCCGTTACATTCGCTCGTGCATCCTCCCGTTCGCTGCAATCAAAAAACGCTAAATTCCCACATATTGGGCGCATGCTAATTGCGGTCATTTTGCACTGATAACCTTCTCGCGCTCGCGTCGTCGACCAGCAAAAGCCGGACGACAAGTGACCCGGGATACAGCCGACCGACGGATGCCGGAAAACCGAAGGGTGAAGGTGAGAATTGCATCCGTTTTCCTCCTCCTTCCCTCCTCAACTCCTACCCATCATTCCTTCCTCTCGCAGCCACCCCTTTGGCAGCCGATTGGTTGTGCTGTTTACCGTGAAATTGTAAGCCGGTGTGTCTGCAGTTGACTGTGAAAATCAACAGCTAGCCACTTTTTTGGCCGGAATGGAGGCCTCGAGGCCACTCCGGCACCCAGGCACCAGAACGAACGAGCGACAGACGAGCGAACGTGGATGAGGACCAGATCCCCACGACCTGTTGTTGGTTGCAACCGGCCACATGCATGTCCACGGCCACGGCACCGTACGACGATGCAACGCGTGAACCGTTGCAGAACCGCGGCACTAGGACATGGACGCATCCCTCTTTTTTCCCCCCTTTTTTTTGCTTTCTTTGGGGTTTGCTTTTTTTGAGAGAGTGCTTCGTTGCAAGCCTGGCTTCCTGGCTGTGTATTTCCCTTCGGGTGTTCTGCGGTGACCTGTTGTGTTTCACCGTGTTTCATGTGGCCAATGTGTTGTCTTTTTCCTCTTCCATTTTTTGCTCTATTTTCGGGATGCATTCCCTACGCCTGTTTTTTTTTTTCGTTTGTTGCTCTCCCACTTGGGCATGGGTTCCATGATCCGGACCTAAAACCAGTGCTGAAAAGGTGAAGCCGTCGACCATCAAACCGTCACATTGGCGAATGTCGGTCGGCATGTTTACGTTGCTCCTTCCTATATCATCATCAGTCAATTCATCACCACTGGGCCGGGCCCTAGGCCTGAAGGACGCTCGAAATCGAAAGGATAAAGTGACGATGGTTTCAGATGGATCCCATTCGAGCGTAAGCTGCAATCGTTCGAATCGTTTCGTAGCCTGCAGGATTGGCCGTTTAGAAACATCAACAAAGCCCACACCATGGTGCCATGGGTGTGCGCGTGATCTTTCCGCAAAACGTACGACCTATCATTCGACACCATCGACGAGCGAAGGCGAACAGTGGTTGAAATCATTTTCGACTGCACTGGATTCGATTGCCTTACCGCACACACATGCTCGGTGCACATGGGGACTAGTGTTCTGCAGAAGAAAAAACTCCCACGTGGACCCGATTTTTTGCGCGTTTCGTAAAGATGAGGTGGCCTAATACGTATGTAAACAGTTTCCTATCCAGCATTCGTTCGTCCGTCGGAAGGAAAGAAATGATCCTTCTAAAAGCCAGTTTGGGTTTTCATCCCCATCCTTGCTCTCTTTATCCATCCCTTCCCCCTCCCTTCTCTCCCTCTTCGATCATGATTTATGCGATGGATGGCGTACGTACCGAATTTTCAATGAACTATCCCTCGGATTTTGGCAGACTTTTAAGCGCATTTTTTGCTGTTTTTGCTACTGGATTGAATCTGAACGCGAATGTAAAATCCTTTTGCCGATTGCATTTTCAAAGAGCGAACGTCAAAGGACACGGGAAAAAACAACAACAGAATACACATCGAAAGGGATAAGCCTGACCCGATCACCGGTGAACCGGGTACGGAAACGTCGGACCGGAAGCACAATGCTGTACTGTACTGGCTGAGATTATGACTTGTAAACATTCGAGTCGAACCACTTCGATAAATCAAAAAACCCCGGGATTTTAGCGTCCCGCACGATGCACAGGGTGACCGTCCATTTTACACTCAATACTTTGGCATGGACCAATGTCTCGTCCAATGTTTTCTTTTTTGGTTCAACGAAATCCGTTCGCGAGCTTGAGGTTAACCGAACGTGCTTACGTTCATGGAGCGGATGGATTTTTAGTCTTCCCTCTCCCAACCAAAAAAAAGGAGAACCAAGAAGAGACTCCATAAAATAGCGCTTCGCCAGAGATAACCGGACCAATGTTTGTTTTTCGTCTTTTGGCTCTTTTATTTCGATGCATCTCGCATCAGAGAACGATAGAGTCCTCCAGACCCGGACCAGACATTCATCCCATTTCCACGGCATCATAATGGATATCCGGGAGTTTTTAGTCCATTGAATTCACATCAGCGGAAAGTACAAAAGATGCAGGTGAAAAATTATTGGATTCAAATCCAAAACTCCCGAAACAGCGTGTTAGGGTGTGTTTTCCTTCGTTTTATTTTCCAAAATTCTACGTTTTCCTCACACTCACTCATTTCCCCAGGAATGGTCGGGATTTGGCACGATTTAAACTCTCGCACAAAAGGGGACACATAGATTAATGCTTTTCCGTCGCATTCAACTCGCTTTCGAGCCGCATTCGATAGGCGTTATCGGTAGAATAATTAAAAATTTATCACTTGGAATTAATGCGCCGCTAACAACCAACTGTTTTCCCCGGCACAGGTTCTCTTTGGCTATCGCAACCCTCGCAATGTCTGGAGTGTTGGTTTGTTTGCTTTCGTGTGCCTTTGTTTGCCCTTGTGCATTGTCGATTGCAATTGTTGCACATGCCACTGCACCGACCCTTACCGATTGCTGTTCGAACGCTTTTGCTTGTTGGTTGGGGACGTTGAACGGGACACAATGGTTGGGGTGGTCCGAGGTGGTCGAAAAGCTATTATTTTGCAATTAGATGTTTGTTTTGTTGCTTCACGCGGTCACTGCCATTGGGTGGTGAAGGTGGTGCATAGCTAATTGTCGATGCATTTTGCGATAGGATAGCTGGATGGCTGTGTGGATGGGAGCAAACAAGGGTCATCTGATTGATTGAGTCTTTGGCTAATTACACACGCTGGCATTGCATCGACACTGAGCACTGAGAAAAGAATAATCCAGCTTTATGGTATGTAATCGTTCGAAATTATGGAGATTTTTATCGACGGATCAATAAATAATTCTCCTAGCGATTTAAAGTTACTGCAGAAATTCAACTTCCTGAGCACGGCGTTCCTGGCGATTGGCTATAAAGTTCACCGTTAAGCGTGGATTTTTGTGTAAAAATGTTCAATAGCGGCTTCTCAAAAAAAGGAAGAAAATGAACCGAAATTTTAGGGAAAAAAAAGTCCTCCTCAACCGAGATTGCCGTGACCACGACTTAACAGGAATGCAACGCCCGAATGTCAGGATTTACAGATTTTAATGGAAAGCAAATATTTGCCACCAGTGAAAACCACCCCCCGGACACTTTTACATGTCGTCCTGGCCGGTCGGTCTAGGTCCATGAATTTATGATGGTCTATCCTTGGAGTGGACTCGATTTTGGCGCTCGTGTAGCGGAGTAGCTAGTTCAGATTGAGCGCGTTTCGGGTCTGAAGTGTGTTATACATTTATTTCTTCGTTTGTTTTTTTCGTTCGTCCGCCGTTGCATCTTGTTCTTTCATCCCGGGACGCGCGGTTTTTTGGGCATCTTTCACAGGCGGCAGTATATCGAACCTCAGCCTGAACCAATTTGTGCGGTTTTGTGCGTCTCGGTACCGGTGATATCTATGGCGCTTTGGTGTGCAGCAGCAAGGTTTACTCCATCAAAACGAACGGCTTCCGTCCGTCAGGAAGGTCTGCTGGACGACTAGAAATTCCCTCAAGCAGAACGGGACGGGTTTTTATGTTTGGCTGGGACGAGAGATTGATACGCAAGAAACTGTCTAGCGTTTCGGCGTAGTTGGTGACTGGTGTAACTGGAATTTCGGAGAGTCGGTGACGGGTTAATGACGAGGCAGGACCGAGGCAGGAGCATGTTTGATTCGCATCCCATCGACATTGGCATTGGCCGACGACGCACAACAATGACGTTCATTCATAAATATTTAAAGTGGATTTTAATCACGAATCTCCCGATCTTTCGCTACGACGGTGAAGCCAATCCAAAACGGACTCCCCAAACCGGGCTGTTTGTTTTGCTTCACTTCTGTATCCGTTTCGACATGAAAAAACACGCACGCCCCACAGATCGAATTCCACCAGCTGAATTGACGGTTGGATGAAAAGAAGTGGCAACATTTTCCATTGCAACCAAGTGGCACGTAGCATGCTTTGCAAGATGAGATGATATTGAGCGCGATTGTTTCCTTCTGGGGTGTTCCTTTTTCGGGTGGTATTGAAATTTCTAAAGATGCGCTCTTGATACGCCNGTTTTTTGGGCATCTTTCACAGGCGGCAGTATATCGAACCTCAGCCTGAACCAATTTGTGCGGTTTTGTGCGTCTCGGTACCGGTGATATCTATGGCGCTTTGGTGTGCAGCAGCAAGGTTTACTCCATCAAAACGAACGGCTTCCGTCCGTCAGGAAGGTCTGCTGGACGACTAGAAATTCCCTCAAGCAGAACGGGACGGGTTTTTATGTTTGGCTGGGACGAGAGATTGATACGCAAGAAACTGTCTAGCGTTTCGGCGTAGTTGGTGACTGGTGTAACTGGAATTTCGGAGAGTCGGTGACGGGTTAATGACGAGGCAGGACCGAGGCAGGAGCATGTTTGATTCGCATCCCATCGACATTGGCATTGGCCGACGACGCACAACAATGACGTTCATTCATAAATATTTAAAGTGGATTTTAATCACGAAAGTCGTCCCGATCTTTCGCTACGACGGTGAAGCCAATCCAAAACGGACTCCCCAAACCGGGCTGTTTGTTTTGCTTCACTTCTGTATCCGTTTCGACATGAAAAAACACGCACGCCCCACAGATCGAATTCCACCAGCTGAATTGAAGGTTGGATGAAAGAAGTAGCAACATTTTCCATTGCAACCAAGTGGCACGTACCATGCTTTGCAAGATGAGATGATATTGACCGCGATTGTTTCCTTCTAGGGTGTTCCTTTTTCGGGTGGTATTGAAATTTCTAAAGATGCGCTCTTGATACGCCTTAAGCTTGCATACTTCCACTTAAGATGTTTACAAATCATTTCACCGAACAGCGAACAAAACCACCACCACACCCCAAAGTGCAGTGCCGCCCGGGTGGATTGATTTGCGGATGCCGGAAGTCAAACAAGAAGCAACGTTTTGCAGGAAATGGAGCTAAATTTGTAATCCGACGATGCTAGCGAAAGCTGTCGAATTTTATGAATTCCAAATTAACAGCATTAACCGACTGTCGGTGAAGTCGTCGGTTCCGGCCGGTACACGGTACGGCAGGCCACATCTCGCGCAACCGTGCTTTAAATTGTTCGCTTATCGCTGTGGGCCGTGGGTGGTTGTGTACGGCAGGTATTAGCAAATGATCCCCGACGGTAGGGTTGGTCCACCCCAAATCGAAAGGGTATATAACACCTCACACCCCGGGGACGGTGAGAGTCTTCACCCGAGCAACATCGACAGTATGGCGGTGTTTATTGTTATCGTTTTCTCGATAATGGAGATAACATTTTCCAACTCAGGGTGCCGTGCTGTGTGTTGCAAACATCGAGCACGAACGATAATTACCTGTGCCGGTAAGACAGGCAACCCGATCGTTGGAGGATTCGCTAGTAAAAGATGTTTTACGTCTTTGGCGATGGTTCCAGAACGCTGGCTATCCTGCCTATCGAACTCTAATTAAAGAAGTGGTACCAGAGTGCAGAGAACACTTCTGGCCGGGAAAGGAAAGTGTAGTGGAAGATGTGCAAATGGCCAATTTCATTATCTAATTGAATTTCATTACAAATGCTTGCCGTGGGGATTCGAGTTTTGGAATCCATAAAATCGAAAGCAAATGACCGTTCGTTCGAAGTTGAACCGTATCGACCATCTTGTCGATGTCAGGCTGAATAATGTTGCTGGGTAAATATTCATGATGTTGTCATCTCAGTTCCCGCTCCCAGTGTGAGGAGTTCTGCCATTCTCGTACAAAAACTCCACCCGCAATGTTTCATTGATTGATTATGTGCTGTCAAAATGTTGCTTCTTTCTCAGCGCACTCCGGCCTCGCTCGAACATTGCCAATGAAAATCGTTATCAAACTCACCCCACACACCGTTCGCGCATGTGTGTGTGTGTGTGCGTAATTATTTTCAATCTTCAGCCTGTCGCGCTACCAGCAGCAGCACACTGAAGGCGTCAAGATGCGGTATATCTGGTGTGGTCTCCTTGCCCCGACACATGTACAAAGTTATCGAACAGTTGGCTGACTGTGGCACTGTTCTTATCGCATCCCCTTCACACGCTCGCGCTCTTGCGAGCCTCGACTCCCCAGGGGCACACAGGAACTGAAACCATTTGTTTGTTTATAAATAGGTTCCAGAAGGATGCGATATTCCGTACGCAACGTTCACTTCATCGCAACTTCGTACGGTCGGTGGCTTATGTCGCCATCGGTCGCCCTGCCTTCCCTCCTTCTTCCCATGCGTATTTATCATGCACACACACACACACGGGGATGGAACGCACATAACTCACCATATTTATGAGTGTTCGTCAAAACTTCTGATCGGCCGGGGCAGGCCGGGGCACAAAGACCTGTCGCGATGAAAAAGCTTCCAAGGAACTTGAGCTCATCAATTTTTGCACTTTTCTCACCGTCGCGGCTCTCGCTTCGGTGGTGTTCCTTAAGATTGCTGCTCTGTACATGACATCGTAAGAAGATAATGATTTTGTCGTTAAAAGAGTCGACCATATACGCGTGTGACAGAGCGAGAGAGGGGCGCATTTTTCCATTGATTAACAGGAAAAGCGTAGAGTGCCAGCGCCTGTTGATGAACGCGAATGTGACGATGATAGTGTGAGAGGGCAACATACACACACACACACACACACACACGAACGACCGAAAATTCATCAAATATGATAATGAATAGAAATAAATTTTCCTGAGAGACACGCACGGAGACACGCGTTGGAGCGGGTGCCGAAAATGGCTGATTTTGAAGGAGGCTAATTTATAATCTTCACCCCTACCAGCCTGTCCTCGCAAGCAGCTACAAATGGCGGACGTTAATCAGGGCGAATATGTGAATATGATCGGGAGAAAAAATCCCAGCGTCGAACACGATACGTAAAAAGGGTTTTCGTAAAAAACTAACATATGGGGAAGGTTGCGTAGGTTGATAACCAACCCTGCAACGTTTGCCAATTGTGATGATTAATTATGCAAATGAAGTCTCAACGTTCCTTAAGGAATTGGACTAATTTCCCGGCGGCTCAGGTTTTGGTTTCGTGACTATAAAAAAAGATTTTTCCACCAATAAAGTACACTTTTCTTGGGTGAGGATACCAATATCATCAGTCATTTGACCAAGAAGAATTTTTCCACCAAATATCTATGCAAATGCCCAACAAAAAAAACCTTCATTCATTGAAGCCATCGGAGGGATAGAAATTTCGATTAACCTATCACTCACCCCCACCATCACTTTCCCTCACCCTACACCCATTGAAGGGATGTGGGCTTTTCCGGATCAAACCAGCAAACAGGTCGACCTGTCACAGTTCAACTGGTATTGTGTTTACCTTCTACGGTATGTTTCTTCTCTCTCTCTTTCTCTCTCTCGCTCTTCTCTTCTTCTTCCTCGTGTTGTTACTCCCGTCCATCCTTCCGGTAATTGATATCACTTTTTTTCCCTTCTTCTAATCTGCCTTATCATTATTGCTTCTCGTTTGCCGCGTGAAGCGTTTTCCGTTCCGAGGTCAATTTCTGCCCTTATTTACCTTCAACCGTCGCTGTTTTATTTTTTTTCCTGTTATCCTGACAAGGCATAAAAGATCGAACAAGATGAAAACACCTCCCACCTCCTGGCCAGGGGTTTTTTTTTTCTTGCCCCAATAAGAACCAAAATAAAACTTTTCCCATTTTCCCTTCCATTTCCCGGCATGGCAGCGAAAAAAAAAACAGGGAAGGCACACCAAGGTGACTCGATTTTCGATTCCCGAACGACTATGCCATTTATTCAAATTTTACAATCATTGTTGTCTGTTATTATTACCGTCACCGTGGATGGCTCTGTTCTTCTCCTTCGCTTTTTTTTTCGCTTATTTGCGCCATTCCTGTTACAGGGAGCCAGGATAATCGTGGGCACAAAACGCATCCTCACATTCACATTCCCACCCACCAACCCAGGGGACTTCCTTCGCCCGGTGAAAGGAAGATTTTGTTTTGTTCACGGAAGGAAAAACAGAAACACGGTGCGGGTCGAACGTCAAACGTGAATGAAGTTAAATTAAAGCAACAAAGGCAGCCGGCTTCGATCCGAATCTCTGCTACGGGGTTGTGGGAGAGCGTGAAGGTTGGAAAATAGCGACGGAAATGGAGCAACCATAGAAATAAATAAAAAATGAGCTGATAAGGACTGATTGTCGTCCGCTGCTGCTAGTGGTGTGTGCACTTGCCCTACGCCGTTTCGGTGGTGTATCTTCGTCAATTTCTTGTCATGCCATTGTTTCCCTTGCGCTTTTCCCTCGTGCCTCACACCAAAAAAAAAAGCAAACCCGTGGCCACAGCTTGAACTTCCTACGCGAGGCAATTCGGGCAAACGAACGGGCAAGAAGACGTCGACGACAAATTGTGGATCGATTCAAACGATAAATAGAGAGCAAACCGCTTCCTGGGGGATAGGCTGACACACACACACACACACACACACACACAAGCAAGAGAACAATTGAATGACAAATAATAAGCAGCCTCACGAACTACAAACGGAAGCAGTTTTGGGATGTGATTTTTTTTCTTGTTTGCTCGTCCGTCCGATTCGATAGTTAACCGAAAAACTCGATTTTTCACTCGCTGATCGGTTGTTTTTTTTTTTTTTGTTGCTCTGTGGGAGGGGGAGAGGGAGGATGACATTTATTGTGGAGCGACATCGAGGGCGTATGTATGCCACGTTCAAATTTGGTGGTGGTCGCCATGCTTGTGTCGATATAGAAGTTTTTTTTTCACTCGTGTCTCTCTCTCTCTCTCAAACGAGCGCGATTAGTTGCACGAGATAAAGGAAAACAATTTTCGAAGAATTAATCGAAATTATATTCCACTGCTGCGTTACGTTACACTTCTTCTACACACACACACACCAATGTACAAGTTTGTGCAAGTGTGAGTTTGATGGTGGGTTCGATGGATCCACAAACAGAAGCAACATTGGAGGCGGGTTGGGTTGGCTCCATCATACCCGAACGTGGTGACGGAATGGTGGCACAATCCATTGTTCGCCGTAGATCTGCGTGGGAAATTCGACATCCGCGACGTCCGTTCGTCGACCGCTTGGAAAGCGTGTAATAAAACAGAAACCGAACGACGCAAACGGTGAGGGCAGCGTGCTACGGCTAAGGAACCCAAAACCTCGAAGTACTTTACGAAACACCTGAGGAAAGATTCGGTGCGGTTCGGTACAGACGGTACAGACGAAGTACGTGATGTCGCTAGACGATTGAAGGTGGACACCGCCTTCCTTCCGGAAGCATCGTTGATCACAAAGAGCGAAGATTAATGTTTTGCACTTGATTGAAAAAGGTTGTGTGAATCGATGGTACTTTTATTTTTGTGTGTGTCTTTTGTCGAGTTTTGTTCCTTTTTTTCCCCCATTCGCCAGCATTTATTGACGTTTTGACCAACAAAAAACATCATAAATAATGTTCCTTTATTTCTTCGTTGCAATAGTGTAACGTAGGCGCATGTTTTCAAAACAAGCAAACTGAAATCGAGTTCCACATCATTCCGATGCTTGCTACACAACGAGCATAAAGTAATAGTTGCTGGAAATTGTACAAGTTTTCTAGAATCAATTGCTCACCCTCCTTATCATGATGGTTGGTTCGTACATCCCTTCGATGTACATCCCGTCCGTTCGCAGCATCATTCCCTACGATATATGAAATCGAATTTTCAATGAGCACTCATTCGGCGTCATTTCATTAGTCACGCCGTCGTAAGGGCACGGCCCCTAGTTACGACTCGCCATGGCGTGAGGAATGATTTTATCAAACAAAACATCTTAATACTCGAGCTAAATGGATCGTAATGAAACTGTCGATATGGTGTTACGTACACGGTTCGGTCCGTTCGAAACGGTTCGATAGGGTCCGCCTTCTGGCCGGATTCCCCGAGTACCAGAAGAGATGGGAAAATACGGGTCGTTGCATGTTGGCTTTTAATAGTTTTCGGTTCGATATCGTCGCCGAACGCTGAATCGAGGTTTGAATTGTTGGCGAGTGGATCAAGTGGACGAGAATAGAATATTCACGATCGGGTGAGTGTTTTACGATCAATTAAACCGTAATATACGGGTGAAATATGCTTTAAGCCTCTTCTCATGAAACATGAACTGTTCTAGTGGTGTTTCTACTGAGTGAATGACTGTGTTTATTGCCCAATAATCCATGCTTTATCATTTAACTTGAAAAGAAGATTTTATTTCTATAACTAATAACCTTGAATAGTTTGTGGATAAAATGGTGAAAGTTTTGCAACGCTCAGGTACTCCTCAATACACTTCCATACATCCAAAGGGTACCGGAAATAAACATCCTGCAAAAAGGGGGAATCATTTCCGGTTTAATTGATGCTCATCTGAAGCCCTTTTTTGCTTCTGCTCCTGCTCTATTCTATTGCTTCTTGTCCTGTAGACAACCGTTTCTAGGGCTGAATCGCGGTACGCCCGAAAGCCGTAAAAGTTATTGAACAAACGAATTATTTTTCGCGTCGTATCTCGCCCCGAAAAAAGAAAAGGATTCCCTTTAATGAAGTACTTAAAATCCATCCACCTCGAATCCGTTGGACCGACCACAAGTGGGCAAGTAATATCTCCTAAAATAATACACCTTCCTGAGCTGCTTATCGAAAGGTTACTCCTCCAGCGCGGTCGGCTGGAGTGACTCGGGAACATTGAACAAATTGACGAGATTCCAGCGATGTTGTTATGCCATGTAAGGCAAAGTGCTCAGAATTCAACAGTTTTTTTTTGTTCTCCCAATTCTATAATTCCTGGAGTGGGAAAAAAGGATGCTTCTCCGATCGGCCATTTAAGAGGCAAGTTTGAGCCAACTTGTGGCAGTACCAGCAGTTTGCCCCGCCAAGCCGGCCGCGAATTCAAAGAGGAGTTTTTCCTCGTTTACTTTCACTGCAAGGGTTTTTTTTCGGAGTTATGGAGTGCGGTTTTCCTATTTCGGAACATTTTAATGAGTGATTCGCTGCCGACTGTTGTCTTTCTTTTCGTTCAGGGGTTTTGGTTCTATTTTCGGTACTGCTGGCAATAGGGAAGCGAAATGAGCGGAGCACTTTCGCCCACTGTCCACCAATGAAAGGGTCTTGTTAGACAAGATCTTCATCAATCGCCGAACAAATCGCACATTCAGGACGAAAAACGATAATCTCCCGGGTCTGATGGCTGAAGGGTGGCTGGAGGCAGGAAGGCACTGGAAGGGAGAAAGGATCGAATTCGGAAAAGGGTTAAAAATTTGATTAAATTTTTGCCCCCAACCCCGATACGTCCAGCAAATGGCTCATCCTTTTGTTGAGTTTGGGGCCCGATTCGTTGGCATCTAATATTGGCTTTCCAGCTAATTAAGCGAATGCAATTTTGCGTGGTTTTTTTCGTTCCATCTTTTCTCCCGCTTACCTTGTTTTGTTCGTAAAAACCAATCTGTAAAACCTGGAAGCCTTCAAAATCTTTTGATCCGCGGCCCTTTTCCGTCTCGAGGGTGTTGATAACGAATGGCCGGAAGCCAGGAATCGAAAACCTTTCGAGATTGTGCTTTCGCGCTTGCTTTCGTTTTGCTGCGGCACGTCAGTTGCGTTGAGCTGGGTTTCGTTTCATCCCGAACCCGATTGGATCCCGGGAAGATGAAGAAGAAGAAGAAGAAGAAGAAGAAGACAAAATTTAATGCCCGTGCGTGTAGAAGGAAAGTAAGAAAAAATTGCTCAACCGAACTGAATTCAATAACGTCCCAGCTTAAATTTCACAATCATAAATCATACGGCACAGCAACTGTGCGTGGCCCAAAACCGTACGGCAATTGGTAATTGAGCGTTCGCCGTACTCACCTGAGGATCGGTATGGGCTGGAAGAACACGGTAACATGGCCGAGAGGCACGGTGACGAATTTCGTCAGCATCGCGTGATGTCGATGGGTTCGTCGTATCGAAGATAGAAAAAAGCACACCAAACAGAAGAGAAAGGGAAGGAAGCAGAGAGGGAAAGAGGAAGAGAGTGAGAAGAAGTAGAAGGAAAAAAACGAGATCATCTTATTATTCAAATGAGCATACATTTATTGTGTTTGATTCATGCATTGTGCTCCGAATGGCCGGAAAGAGCTCCGAGGGCATGCAAACAACAACAACTACAGCACAAAAACCTCAACCCACCGAATGGGAATGCGTCCTAAAGAAGGGAAGGGGGAGGGGGGAGGAGATGCATGCCTTTCGGGGATCGGAACACACAAAAGCGGGAGGGTTGAAGGAATTCCTGATCGTGCACAGTATCGATGGGAGGACGGAGTAGCAGCAGCAGCAGCAGCAAAAAACCTTGGGTGAGATGCAGGGAAGCTGCGCGAGCAAACGTAGACGACTGACTGTGAGAAATATCTAAATCGAATCTGGCCGACGAAAGACAGCGACAGCACAAAAAGTACAGAAAAAAAAGGAAGCTCGATCCTTACCGAAATTGAATCGAAATGATGATTTTTTTTCCCCCATTCACGGGTGTGTGTGTGTGTGCGTGTATGGTTGGTAAGAACATGAAGACGCTACCACGTAGAATGCGCATCAACTCTTTGAATGAATGGCAGAAATGAAGGTTCGGAATGAATGAAAAAACGTTGAAAACGACATCTTAGCGATCATTCCGATCATGGCTGCCAAAGCCTGCCAAAGATGGTACCGTGACGGCAGGAGATGTTGGACGAAAAGTGTGGAAAGTGTAAGTGAATGAATGAAAAATAATATTTAAGAAAGCAAGAAAAAAAACCCTCAACCAGCAATATGGTAATGATGGGAAAATGATGCCAAACTGAAGCAAATGGAACCAACAACAAACAAAAAACAAGAAGGCCCGAACCGAACTCATGAATCCCCATCTACGATCGGAACGGGGTGAGTTGTCTGTCTCCGCGGGTCTTTGGGCCGGGGGATTTCTACTTCTTCTGAATATCGTTCACATTGGAACGCATCTGTGCATAAATTAATAGTGCCGGCAGACGCGGCAGACGAGCTGACAGATTGAGGACAGTGCAATAAATGAATGAATCGTGGTTTCATTCGATTTTATTCAAGTGCATAATGTCCCGCAATCCCGGATCAATGCCAACGCGGTGGAGATGGTATAGTTTTGACCGTGTGTTACACTAATTATAGCACGCTGTGGTCCAAAACATTGTTCCAAATTATTGTGACAGATTCGATTATTGTTGGTGAGGTGTACCCTTTCGATCGATTTGAATCGCCTTCAAACTGTCTAGAATTCCATCCATATGGTGTTGTATCCGCCCATCTGTTTCGTGTCTTTCTCCGAGCTGTCTAATGTCATTGGGACAACTTTTTCGGAGCTGGTTACATGATTTGTTCTCCAGCTGTCTGTCCAAAGAAGAACGCCCGTGAAGTAAAGCACCCTTCAACTAAGGAAATTCGGTAGGAAAGCACGAATCTTGGCCGTGTTGCGGCCATGACCAAGTGCCACGTTGGCCCAACGAGTGCAGCGATCGATCGGCGGGTGTCGCTCGTGGAAATGCGCATGTGCTTCGCTTCGATGCATCTCATCGGGTATCGGATGGCCATCGGTGATCGAAATGCAAACGGGCGTAAGAGAGAAAGCCACGTAAACGAGACGGCTCGAGCTGCATCCTTTCCAATGTTATGCAGCAAAATTGCATCCGCACGCCCCATCTGGCCTGGACGGCGCGTTCTGGACGTTGTGAAACAGTTGTCAATACCAATCCGTTCGATCTGGAAGTGCAAATGGGACGGAACTACCGGTGACTGGTGGCGATAAAAGCTGGGGAAAAAAGTCCCCAACATCATGCAACCGTTGAACCTTTAACCTTCGAAATGGGGTTGGATGGGTGGGTTTCGAACTGTCGGCCGATGACAACAACTGATATTTATCAGCAATTAACGTGCCATGCCTCGTGCATACATCGGCGCGCGTTCTCTCTTTCTCTCTCTCTCACACCCTTTGCTTATGCAAAACGCTGTCAAGTGCAGCGAATGGTCAACCGCAGACCAATTGCACTGCGACAACGAGACAATGCATTTTTCCGGCTCGTTCCAAAGCAATTCCACCAATTGTCATCTCATCGATGCGCACTCTTCCTACAACATAACATACGCCCAAACCGATCATTTTCACATTCACATGCGCGGTACACGTTTTGCCACCGAATGGGATGGGAAATGTGAGTTGAAACAACATGAAATCGAATGAAAATTGAAAGTTATGACCATCATTCGCTTCTGCCATTATCCGTTTTTTTTGTTTTAACCGTCCATGATCTCATCTCGCCACATACACATTGGATGCTGCACTGTTACGCGTCTGGTTTCGGATGCTTTACAATGCTTTGTTTATAACAATTTCCATAAAAAACCACCCACACTCCGACAGGGAAAGCTACCCTTTACATTAGGTTTCACATTCGTTTACCTTCTTCAATCTCGACGCAATGTTAACTATTCTTCCAACAAGCAGCTGATGTGATGTGTTTTATTTTTGACCCAACCAGCAGAAAAACACAACATCAGCTTTAGTAGATGATTTCATGAAACAAACTTTTTAAAAAACATATCGAAAATAAATAGTGTCTATTAAATGATTCACGACATTCCATTTCTCCATTGTGTTGATGCTACCGGCGATGTATCATGTCCAACGGTATCACCCCGATGCACGATAGCATAACGCTGGTGCAATGCAGTTTTGGTGCCCCAAACTCCCCTTTCTTTTGCGCGTAGTATTTGTTTTCACCGTTCACCACCAATGACCCGTGGTGGTGCTTGGCCGCACTGCCGGCTATAATTACAGCATTAATTATCGCAAATAATTATCGCACGCCTTTCGACGCCACCGAGCTTTCCGTGTGGAAAAGTCGTTTTTCAATCAAAAACGCTGCGGTCCGTGTGGTCCGTGTGCGGCTAGGCAGTGTCCAGCTCTGCGGTTTGGTTGGCCTTTAAAGTGAATCGAACGCAGAAGAAGAAAGCACCAAGCAACTCTTGAAGAATGCGTTAATCATATAGAGCACCGCGTGTATAAACAAGCGGAACAACAGTGGCCAGAACAGATGGTTCCATGCGTCGCGATTTCTACATTCGCACGGTACCGCACCGGAAGTGACCGATACTTTACTGCACGCCCCGTTCCGGTTGTGGAGTGGGCAACAGCAGTGCACGTGAGCCGAGATGAAAAGCGCTCCACAGCAAACGGTTGGGATAAGCATGGCTAATCGATGCCGATGACGATCGTGGCTGGCTGTAACTGATCTATTTTCGGTGCATCGGCTGCTCTTAAGATGTCAAAAGCGATCACAGCCCGTGTATCGCCCGTTGTGTCTTGTTTGGATTGCCCTGTTTGAGTGATCTTGTCACAAACAACCACTCACGATCGCGATTGATCCTCGCGTCACGTGTCACTGTCAGTTTCGTGCGCTGCGGATCGGAACCACTTCTTATGCGCCATCGATCACGGTTCGCGCACACGGCACACGGTTTTAACTCATTCTCACTGCTGTCGCCGGTCCGAGGAGATCAAAAAAAAAAATGGTTTTGCCCACACCAGCATCAAACACCCGGAGCTGGATTAAAATATTAATTGCAACATTAATTAGGCACGGGCGCAAGGATGGGAGCACTTCAGCAGGGAGGTAGGTTTTCCCAAAACCGTTTTCCACCATGCCCAGACAAGCATAACAGCACTCCCAGACACACTTCCAAGAAATACCCGATGTATGTTTATCTTGCTAATTGGATCAATTTTCACGCGTTCAATATTCCCAACGTTCGAAACCGTTCGACGACCTTCCACACTGCTTGCTGCTTCGGGTGCAGCAAGACACTTGTTCGCCCATGTAGCAGGCGTGTGAGAAGATTGAGAAATTTATGTTGCCTGCTGAGGCGTCCATGCCCATCTCCGTTTGGCGTTTTGTGCGCCGACTGCAGCATTTTCGGCGGAATGTTTATTTATCTTGCCGAGCACCGAATCAACCGGGGGAGACGCTCTATGGACCAAAACTATCTTTGATACCGACCCACAAGTGGGTAGTGAAGTTTGGAATCGCTTGCAACAACATTTCCACACACACACACAAATACACGGAGTGCTTCGAGAATTCGATATTTATAGCCTATTAGCTTCGATTTCCGTCGCCCGACATCGGAAATGATACGTAGAACGTTGTAACTGGCGTGATGAATGCCGCGTTGCCATTGCATGATACGTTTGCTTTGAAGTTTTAGGATGAAACATTCACTTCGAAATTGATCTTGTTTGCAAAAACAAAACAAAAAGAACACACTCCAACCGATGCATTAGATGTCATGAGTTGTCAGTTTTGGATGTGAGGTTTTCCCCCAGATAAGTCGGTGTGATACGCGTTCTTGGAAGGCTGTCCTTGGTTTTGTGGAAGAAACAAACATCGAATCACGGGCACAATAACAAGAAGTTGGATGAAAAAAAAACCAACAATAATACAGCAGCCCACGTGTTTACGCAAAGAAGTAACGCACTGAGGGAATGAAACGTACAGAAGGTGCGTGAAGGTGAAACCAGGAGTACAGAGAATCGTAAAAATTCAATTTAACACAAATTGACGGACCGTACCGCGAACGGACATTTAATGGTCGCGTACGTGTTGGCGCGTTCTGTCCCAACTCGCCCCCCCACCCCCCCCCCCTGTACGCCGGGTGTAAGGTTTTATTCGATGCGATTAATTTAAATCTTTTCAAGAACATTCGAAGGACAATGCCAGCAAACGGTCTGAGACTTGGGGGATGATCCTGGTACGGTGCAGGACAGGGCAGGTATCGTTGCTGCAGATAACTGCCGCTAAACGTTGCGGTGTTGAAATGATTTTAAAAAATTCTTTAAACGTGGCGATAGAAAAAAAAACCGTGCAGTAATGTAACGATGTTTGGTGCTTGGTTTTATTTTCCATTACAGCGTGCCACGTTGGCGGAAAAGGAGGTAAACTCGCTCAAGGAGAAACTGTCGACCACCGCGGACCGCGGAGTCAGCAACAACAACAACAACAACAACAACACGATTAGCAACAGCGTCAATAATAACGACGGTAACGAGATGGACGTCACGGCAACACCACCACCCCCGCCACCATCGCTACCACTACCACTACCGCCATCACTTTCCGCCCCGACACTGCCAACATCCCTGCCACTGGGCGCGTCGACGTCTCCGACTCCACCGACGTCATCGTCGCCGATGATGGTCGTCGAACAGAACGGCCTCGCGCCACCGTCGCCCTCGACCACGCCAGTATCGGAGAGTGGCAGCATCCACCGGCCGGAAGTGGCGCACAGTCCGAGCGAAAAGCCACGGGCAGGTTCACGATCGCCGTTGACCGGCAGCACACCGGAACACGATCGCAAGGTGCAGCAAGAGCTGGCCGCCCTAGCGCACACCATCAACAACAACTGTCTCGCGAGCAGCAACAACAATCACAGCAACCGATCGCCCACACGATCGCCACCGGCCACGACTGCGGAGAAGATGGATTGCGAAGGTGTGGGTGCGTTACAGCCAAAGGGCAAAACGAAGGAAAGCTTCGCGCTGGACGAGCTCAGTAGCAGCAGTGCCCGGACGGGTGTGAGCGAGTGCCACAAGGGAAGCAGCGAGAAGCTCCACAACTCTGCCGAGACGCACTGTGCGAGCAGTGGTGAGACGGAATCGCCCAACAAGGAACAGCATCCCGCCCTGGACAGCAGGACGCGATCGCTCACCGAGGAACTGTCAGCCAAGGATCGTGAGGTAAGTTTCTATGCGCTTATCTCAAACCTCGATGCACGATGAGTGAAGTGAGTGAAGAACATCAATTCGTATCAACCAACGCTCGATACGAGCGCGTTTGCAGTATAATCAGCGCATAATTTCTGGATGAATAATTTACCAAAATACGAAATTAAGGATTCATTTGCTTGGATACGAGACCCATGGCTACACAAAACGAAAACAAAAAAGCATGGGACAGAAGTGGATATTTTTTCTGCGCCATTACAATGAAAAAACCCCCTCGGGTGATATGGATCCGAAGAAACAATTCTTGATTTTATCGAGCCGCCAGCGGATGGATTCCCTTGTTCCGAAAGATCTATCCATACCCTTTTTGCTGCGATGAGCCCAAGAAAGGCAACACCAGCAGCAGCAGCAGCAAAAAAGAATCTCTTTGATTAATTTCACCACATTTTTTAATTAAATCTTCGGTTGGGAAGCATTTTTTGTTTAGTCGCTTTTGCGCGTCCATTGCAACTTGCTTGCTGGCCGCCATCTTTTGTGCCATTGTGATAGGAAAAGGAAAGGATAAACGTGTAAGAAGCGGTGCAGAGGAAAAAAACCCTCCCGACAACGATCTCTCTTCCAACGCGGGTGGTCACGGCGGGCCCGATGAATCCTGGGACCCAAACCAGCTGCATTTTTGGGCCCCTGGCTGGCCCACGCTCTCCTTTGGTGAGGGGGAGTAGGAAAAACAAGCTTTTGATTTATATTTGCTGAAAAATAATGAAAAACTTTTTATTCCCTTCAAATTGCAAACATTAACCGGCGGGGGGGGGGGAGGTATTGAGGGTTGGAAAACAATTCAAAGGATCCAGAATTGGTGGAACAGTTAGAATGAACCGACAACAGCAACAAAAAAATGTAACAAATGAACGGAAGAAAAGAGTTTTCTTACCCTCCAGAATACGGTGGGATGGGGTTTTTTTTCTTTTTCGTTCGGTCCTCATGCTGACCACAAGCAACAAAGATCAATAGAGTGTTTGGTATGGCATTTGTGGGGGATTTTTTTACCTTCGCAAGTGGGATAACGTTACAACATAGTTATTAATGTGTAAAACTTTGCCAAAACATCCTTCTTTTTGTCATAAACGCACTGGAAAGCAACAGTACGAAAGAACAAAAAAAAAACAAGAAAGAATAAACTCCCCCCCTAGACAACGTAACAAAAACTGCCACAAGAAAAGGACAACAACTACCACAAGAAAAAACTCCAATCCAAAAATGTTTCAAATAACAATACAATCGGTTTTTTATTACATAATTTATACACAATTCATTGAATTTCGCTTTTGTGGCCACGGGTGTTGGTGATTGAGAGAGCGTATTTTTTTGTGTTTGCCTTGGTTGGCCCTCGGTACGCGTTCTTTCTTCTGCGTAAGGATCCGTTTACGAGTTTTCCAAAGAATGCACGCAGGACGCCGAGTTTTCCTTCAATTCTTGGGGTTTTGCTTGTTGTTTTTTTTTCCACCCAAACATAAAAAAATGCTCGTGCTGCTTCTTGCTTTCTATTCTGGCTCGCAAAAAAAGCGAAAAAGAAAAAAACAAGCAACCATTCCCTGATTGACGGTTCAGGTTGGCCCAAAAGTGGGGAGATATTGTCTTGCCATCCAACAGGCAAGGAGCGAGAAGTAAGAAAAAAAGAATCATAAAAAAGGAAACGCAACGCACCCTTCAATGAATGTCGTTTGTGCGTGTCATAACAGCTTACTTCCTTAGTTGCTCCAGCAGCAGCTGGTGGAACGTGTATCTGGCACACGGCACAAAGAGGGAGCCCAAACACCAAAACATCCCACTCGCTCGCTTGCCGCACAAATAATCTCTTCATTGTGGCGAATCGAATCTTGTGAATCGAATGTTTTCGTGTCATTGTACCATGTACTGCTGCTGCTGCCTTCCTTTTCGATGGGTTTCGGGAGGTTTTTTTCTTCTTATTTTTATCAGAGGGGACGAAAGACGTTGGGTTTTTCTTTTTTTCTTTCGCTTTCTTTCTTTGGCTCACTCCCCCTCACTTTGGAGTGTGATAAGAAGATGCTCTCGCACCAGACGAAGGTGGACTGTGAAGAAAAGAAATACAACCCAGGCGCACGCCAACCACCCTGCCAGCCCTGGATGTTCGGTAAACGAGTCGATAAAAATCGCTTGTTGATTCTCGTTTTCCAATCACGGACCATAAGGAGGCGCAACCGTTGCCCGTTGCGTAACAGGGACGAAGCAGCTTTTCACACTTTCACCCGACCCAAGCTAATGAAGATGGTGAAGGGTGGGTGGGTATTGGGGGATGGGGGACCACTTGAGGAATTAGTAAGATACACTCGTAAATCCACTTATCGACCAAACCCAAGACACTGTCCGTTCTTGCGGTTCGCTAAGGGTCTTGCCCGGAGTTGGAAATGGAAGGAAGCAAGCAAAAAGGCCATCCACAAAAAGGTGATGGAAGTTTGACCGGCAAACTTTGCCTTTGACCGGCCACTAGGCCACTGCTAAACTTGGGGTGAGGTTTGTTTGTTTACTTACGATGAACGGTTTGCCTTTCCTTACGGATTGCTTCCGTTTCGTTCGTCGAACGCTTTTTTGATAGCGCTAAGGGTGAAATGCCTGCCACCGGGCATGATGCCGAACATCTTTTGGTGTCGAACAATTCGCAGGGGGTGATTTATCGCCTTATTTTCCACCCGAAGGATCAAAGGCTCTCCGATCGTGAAGAATATTGAAAACATTTGCTCCGCCGGGCCGTTGTTTGGCACGCTATTCTTCTGTCGCAAAGAAAAGGTCTGACCGCAAACGACACTTGCCGGCCAATCATTTGCATCCGCATCGTGCGCTTCCCTTTTTCGGGATACAATTTTCCGGCCGATTTTTTTCCAATCATCCCCATTGTAAGAGATTCACTTTTTTTTTGTTTATACCTGTTATAACTGAAAGGTTGGGAAGCTATAAACACACACAGCGAACGGAGAAAACGAGCGAACTTTTCACCTTTGCGGCAAAAGTTACTCACGGCCGATCCACGATGACGAGTTTTCACAGTTGATTTGTTGGCCGATGGAATGATTTTCACGCCCCCAAAAACATCTCCATCGGCCGAGGGCATGCCGAGGAAAATCCTTTGGCTTTCCCTTCCGATTTTTTTTTTGTTTTCGTTGCTCGGTAGATTGACTGAAGGAAAATAAACAATATCCAATTTCCCGGACCACTTTTCCTACCCATGTTTTTCCCCCGGTGTGTTTTGCTCGTAGAATATCAGTTTCCCACGGGTTTTCCTCGGTCGGTGGCACGTTCGTAAAAACGGCGATGGTTTGTCAATAAGTTATTATCTTGTTTACGGACTTGTTTGGCCACGGTTCGGTGTGATGGATTTGGGGCTTCGTTGTTGCGGCTTTTGCTCAGTTGGTTCGGTTTTGCTTGAGAAAGAATGGGGAAAAAAACATAATAGATATAAAAAAACAAACGAACACACACAGCCAGAGCCAATTCTTGCTGCAGGAAACGAGAAGGAAACACGTGGTAATAACTTCATAAGCTGTTTGTTTTCCCATCGAGCTCCTGCACCGAGGGCGTCTAGGCGAAAAGTTTCCGGCAACTGGGCCCAGATTTCGGTATCGCTTTCCGTCGATGGTGGAGGAAAAGAATCAAACCATCCCACCACGAAGAAAAGCAAAACGATCCAAAAACCATTCGAGGCAAAAGGTGTAAAATTCGAAATTGATCTATAAACCGTCGTAGGAAAAAACACAATCGTTTCCACACGCCGAAACCCATTAAAGGTTTGCTGGTTGGTGGCGAAATCCCGAACGGAAGAAAAGTATCCTCGGGAAGGGATAATCAAACCAAGCCTCCTCCGATCCAGAAAGTGTCCAAATCCGGAGGAGTTCCGCCTATTTTTTCTGCCGTTGTTCTTGCTGTTTGCCTCCTGCAGGTTTGAAAGGATCATAAAAACACCCGAAAATATTTAAAGAATTTGATACCCCCGAGGGTAGGACGGGCATGCTATTGGCATCCTTCCGTTCCAGCCAGAAAGCCAAAAGGTGATTTTGTGGTTGCGGTATCCTTCCAACCGCCTTTTTTCTTTTTTTGTTTGGCGAAGT
>STHB01000005.1:1422361-1607372 GCA_018908115.1 Anopheles rivulorum
TTTTTTTTTCCTTTTTGCTTGCCAGCGAGTGTGTGACCTGCTTGAAGCAATGATTTATAAGCTAAATTTATGATTTATGCTACATTTTTGCATTCGGACTGGAAGTTCCTTCCCCCCACCCTACCTTTTCCCACTACTGGTTGCACACACTATTGCCGAGATGCGTTTGACGCTGGATGTCCGGCTGGATTCCAAGCATTTTGTGAGTGCATAAATTACATCCCCTAGCTTCGAAACCGAATCACCGCGCCCACGGGTTGCACGATTTTTTGCACACTTTCTGCTCATTTCTGCGGTCGCATGCAAGACTGTGATTTGTTGGAAAAATCGCCACACCGAGCAGAATGGTTCGTGCGAATAGTGGGAATTAAAACAAACTAAACTGCTGCAACGGTTGGTCAGAGCTTTAGGTAAATAAGAGATACTTCAGGGAAAGAAAAAAACAAGCAACACATGTAACATACCGCATGATGTGCCATTTGTGCAGAAATTCCTTCATCGCACGAGAAAGTGTGAACAGAAAATAGAAACGAAAGCATAATTCGTTTTATTCCAGCTAGCAGCGTCATCCTTTTCTTGCCTTTTTGTTTTTGTTTTGAACGGACATGGCACCGGTCGGTCGCGGTTATTCCTGCTGGAGATTGCTGGATATTTAACATCATTAATGAATGAAAGTGTTGCAATCGAGAAGGAGAGCCAAAGTCGGGATGTTTTATTTTACCATCGTGCATCTGCACAAAACTCCCAGGCGTCACATGTTTCTCTCTTTTTTATTTAAGAATCGTTGTGTAAAAGTGCATCAAATGCACACACAAAAAAAAATGCTAAAACATCCTCCGCCTACTCACTATTCCCAACGAATTCTAAGCGAAGGACTGCAAAAACTTGGAGAATGCTCGCCCAAGCACATATTCATGGGTGGATATTTATATCCTTTATCCAACCCATTTAACGAAACGTTCATGCAGATTTGTGCGACGAGATCACTCGTTGCACTTCAATTTCTACACCAGTGCCCAGAGTTCTTTCTTTTGCTCTGCATATTGCAGCTACATATATGAATATCTCCTTTTTACGCTGACGTTTCATTAACTGCACACACACACACACACATGAGTAATTTTTTATCAATGTGTGTGCTTATTAAAACGACGGGACGATTTCTGCTTCCCAAGTGATTCCATAGCGACTCATGACGAAAGTAATCCAATTTTCTTGCAGAAAATCAAAAGATGGATCGTTACTTTGCATACACGCTGGTTGCATACATATTGGATACTGCAAGCAAACACAAATGTGATCCATTCACAGAAAGCAACGAAGACACGCTGCACAATGTTTGGCACAAAATATGAAAGCTATCAATAAAGCGTCTTATTCGAGACAGGAGGCAAGAAAAAAGCGAACACCAAAACGAATGTTAAAGTTTGTCTTACTTCTTACAGGAAGCAAGCTTCTTGCAGCAAAACATGCAAAATGTTATCAGTAAAGATCAAACGCAAAGGAAGTCAAAAAAAAAAGAAAACACCCTTACGTAGCGAACCAAAAAGTTGATATGGAGCGCATTTTATTATTTGACTCCATGGGGGTAAACACGATTTTCCCTTTTCACGGTACGGTTTGTGTCTACAGTGCAAGACGTACACGACGCTAGCCGTATCTGCAAAACGCCTCAGCCAGTTCTACCATTGCCGCCTTTCATTAGCACCGCCGGAATCATATGCACCAAACCCATTAGAGAAATGCAACATAAAAGTAATTAACAGTTTCTTTGCCATCTGCCACCTTCTCTCCCCTTCCCTAACCCCCCGTCGAGTGAGTTTTCCACTCGGAAATCGAAAATGAAGGGAAAAAGTTTCGTCTTTGTGTGTCCGCCCCGTGCAGCAAGATCCACCAATTTCCAAAGTCCTTCTGCTAGCGGGGTTTATCTGAACAGCTCGTTTGCCATTTGCCTATTGCTATTGCTGACACAACGTGCCTTTGTGAATACCATGAACCAACAAGAAAAAAAGAAGTCAATTCCTTGGCATTCTGCATAAGATTTACCCTTTTACCCGGTGGTGATTAGCGTTTCCTGCAGTTCCGAGCGACCATGGGACGCGAGGTTTTGGATCGAACATTGGTTTGTAAAACGGCACAGATCCCCAATTTGGGTAGCCAAACTCAACCCGAAAACCTCCCCCCCCCCCAGAAAGTAGGGAAGAAAAACCTGGGAGGGGGGTGGGCAAATTTTGTAAATTCTTAATTAAAACAAACTCCCATATCTCATAAAGATCTTTCCCGGAGCTATAAAACACGCTTCGAACCGCGAGTTTTTTTACAATATGCTGCCGCACGTTGGAAGAAATAAAGCAACAGCAAACGGGCGGAGAAGGAAACAAAACCAAACCGAATCTAAACCCATTTGCTCGTTGGTGCCACTGGAAGAAAAGGGCAAAGCATTCTCGCCTAAACGAAAAAAAAAACACACAAAGAGAAGAAACACAAAAATATCGCAAATGTGTGGCGGGACCTCCGGTGTACATAAAACTCCGAAACGGCATTTAAAATAAAACTGCAATAAAGCACATGCAACGGCGTGTTTTATTTTGGGGCGCGGTACTAAGTACACCATTCCTCCCATTTCCGTGCGCCCACCGATTTTCCTTACCGGAAACAGTAACAGTCGGAGCTGGGGGAAAAAAACACTACCGGGGCGTACCGAATTGAATGCGGTTTTTGCGAATCGTGTGACGATCGTGCAACATTTGGCGATGCGCGAACCGTCGCGATCGGTTGTGCAGAGTTGCGTACGATCGACCATGCGTCTCCAGCAGCGGTCGCACACAAATCGTCCGTATCGGTTGTAATTAATCAATACGCGGCAAGCACTGTCACCGATCCTCGACCCGATCGCACTCGCACGCCTTGTCGTGGTGATGCTAAAGATGCGAACTAATTGATGGGAATAAATACCTAGAACTGTAAGATCAAAACGGGCATCGCAACAACTTTCGACTCGCGTTTTTCCCAGCTTTTCCCACTAACGACACATGGTGGTGGCTTTTTTTTTTCGGGTAGGGACTTTTCCACAAGCATCTGTTCGCGTTGCAGCAACACAAGCGTAACATCGCCGCAAACAAAAGAAACGAGTTCAAAAATCACATTAATTTGCAAAACACGAACAGAAACACGTTCCGTTCCTGCCACGTTGCTGACCTCACACCTCTGACCTCGCCACCGAGGGTAGTTTTGGGGGGTTGTTGGTAGCAAACAGTGGGAGGAGGGGGCAAAACATTTACACTGACATACAAAGCGCTAAACGCACTCATGTTCGGTCGTTTGTTTCGATGCGATTTCAGTACCTATCCCCAGGGACGATCCACCAGTATGCTTCGGTAGCACCTTTTTCGCTACATTAAACATTCACTTCCAGACACCCTTCTCCCCTATCCCCTCCTCCTCCCCCTTCCTTCTCCTTGTTCTTACGAATGGAAAACGAAGACACCCAGCGAAAGGTAGCAAAAGCATGCACTTTTCTTCCATGTGCCGATGCGCCGAACTGGCCCGAAAATTTGGTGCATACGTAACAACCGCTAACGCGCGGAAAGCGCGAAACATGAAACCAAAAACAAAACCGAAAACAAAACAAAAAATCGCGCCATACGAAAATTGGCGCACATTCATACTAATCGGTCGGTAGCACACCAAAACTTTTGGGCGCAAAAACAAAAAACACACCCAAAACCAAAAAACAACCACGTGGAAATTCGGCACACAACAAAAACCAAACGGCCGAAACCTGCATTAAAAACGAAAGTATCGTCTACTCGTTTGCAAGTGCAATTGATGGATTTGGTTGGGCGTTTTCGGACGGTGCATGGCATGGTGGGCGAAGTTATCTGCAATCAGGGTGCAAAATAAGACATTCACCGAAAACGAAACATAATTCCGAGTGAAAACAGATCGCTCGTTGGTGATAATAATTTTTGTTTTGGAGCGTCTATACTAGTGGGAGGTTACAAACACACCCGAAACTAGCTAGGAAACATTGCCTACTTCGAACGTGGCGTGAAACAATATTTATCAAGTTCCATTCCATGATGTTTGACATTTAACACACACACACACAANTCCCCTCCTCCCCCTTCCTTCTCCTTGTTCTCACGAATGGAAAAGCAAGACACCCAGCGAAAGGTAGCAAAAGTATGCACTTTTCTTCCATGTGCCGATGCGCCGAACTGGCCCGAAAATTCGGTGCATACGTAACAAACGCTAACGCGCGGGGAGCGCGAAAAATGAAACCAAAAACAAAACCTAAAACAAAACAAAACAAAAAATCGCGCCATACGAAAATCGGCGCACATTCATGCTAATCGGTCGGTAGCACACCAAAACTTTTGGGCGCAAAAACAAAAAACACACCCAAAACCAAAAAACAACCACGTGGAAATTCGGCACACAACAAAAACCAAACGGCCGAAACCTGCATTAAAAACGAAAGTATCGTCTACTCGTTTGCAAGTGCAATTGATGGATTTGGTTGGGCGTTTTCGGACGGTGCATGGCATGGTGGGCGAAGTTATCTGCAATCAGGGTGCAAAATAAGACATTCACCGAAAACGAAACATAATTCCGAGTGAAAACAGATCGCTCGTTGGTGATAATAATTTTTGTTTTGGAGCGTCTATACTAGTGGGAGGTTACAAACACACCCGAAACTAGCTAGGAAACATTGCCTACTTCGAACGTGGCGTGAAACAATATTTATCAAGTTCCATTCCATGATGTTTGACATTTAACACACACACACACAAAAGTTCATCCTAATTGCGGGGCTATTTTCGTGCGTGATTGTTTCAACCAACCGAGTTCGATAGAGATTTCCATTACGTTTCCCTATCCGCGTCCCACGAAACAATCTCACATCCGAGGGCGAAGATGCCGACTACAATCCCTTCGCCAACCACGTACGAAACCGCAACGACGACGTGGAACAGATGGATCCAGCGAGCAGAATGGTTTATTTACGGCCATCCTATAAGCTACGAGTCGAATGCTTTGCGCCCTTTCTTTCCTTTTTTTCTCCACCCAACGCGAGTCCACCATTCCAGGGTGGTGTGTTTTGTGTTCGCCCACGCACTTTGGCCACCATCGAGCAAAAACAAATGCAAAACAAACGTAAAGCTAATACAAGAACTCACACACACACACACACTCCCGAATTGTCACTGTTTCATTTGACACCTTTGGCGCGGGGCGCGATGATCGCTCGTACTTCGCCTCACCGCACCTTGGATTCCCTTGCCAGCCCGAACGGTCCGACGGAGGGAACACCGCACACATAAATCAATCTTTAATCCCATCGCTCGAAAATATCCACCACAACCGAACGGCAATCGTGGAATTCAGGTTCACCACGTTTAGGGCAGCAGATCGAACAGATCACAAATGAAGTACCCGGGTGGCTGGGTGGCGCTGAAAGGAAAACGCAAAACTCACAAACCCGCCACCCCCAACGGACCGGTTCCGGGTTCTGGTAATGGACTGAGTGTCTGACTAGAGCAACACCGACAGCAGGCGTCGAACGTCGGGCTTTTGTCGGCGGAGTTGGAAACATCGCGACGGAACTTGCCTCTTACGTTCGATGCGCCGTGCGTGCGTGGAAGTGACACTCCAAATAAATCACCATCCATCGGCAATGAATCAACCTCTACGCGGCGAAATGCACGAATCACACCGCAAACGTGTACCGCGCACGTCCTCCACGCTCAAGGGAATTTCCAAAAAGAAAGCAACCAACCCAACACACGCACGTGGCTGTATCAATAGCTCAGAACGACGGGCCCCAGACTTCACGCCGATTCTTGGGGATTCTCGTAAGAAATGATCTACTACCGCAAGGGCGACAAATTTCTTTCGACCAGATTTTCTTTTCCCTACACTCTTCTTTCGAGCCGTCTCGAGGTCAAACCACAAACCACACATTCGGCTGCGTAAGTGGCAGCTCGGGCGTTTCGATTGGTTGTGACGGAATTTCGTTCCATTTCGCCCACCTTCTCCCGTGGGATAATGTTTGCCTTGGGAGTTTCGCCGGCACCGAACTTCCATGACGGCCAAATCTGAACAAATTGTTCCGTTCTGGCTGCGACGATGATCACACCTTTGGGGAATTCTTCCACGCACACGGGTCGAGCGGTCGATTTTTTCGATCGAGGTTCACCATACACACTTCCTACACAAGCGAGATCGGATCGCCCAAATCACTCACGCGTAGTGAATAATGGTACCGTGATGCAATTGTGAAAATAGTTTACCACCCAATGCAGCATAACATAGGGACCGACATGGGTTTTTGGGTCGTTTTGCACTTGATTATTGGGTGGAATCTACATTGCTGCATGCATCATACCCACCCAACACTTTCCCCTTTCGACGATGCCAAGTCACCGAACGAACGGCTAATCTGACAGTGTCGCAGCCACTCTGTAGCGATTTATTTCGGATCCAAGGAAAAACGCTTACACCAACCCACTGTCCTCACTGTCGGCGTTCTGGTGCATTGAAACTATTCTCTTTCACGATGGCAGAGAGAGAGAAAGAGAGAGAGAGATGGTCCCGACGGTCGAAAGCCCCGGGAAATGAATGTGTGATTTAGGTAGTCCTGCCCGTCGTCTTTCTTAGTCTTCCATCTTCGGCAAGCCAGCTAACCCCGCGCAAGGGCTCGTGTGGGAGCAAATAGGCAACTAATAAGACACGCTACCGGGTGAAAGTAGTCGCACTTAATTCGAAACCACTTCGTACCGAACGAAATGCATGCGTTTTGTTTTGCATCCCGCCCTGGGATGCCGTACGCCCATTATCGGGGAAAGGAAGAATTGTATGCCAGAAAACTCGCACAGCGATCATCCGCGCTTTGTACGGTGGATGCTTATTTTTAGCGCTGCGGGACAAAACAAAAGCAGCGTACGAGAGAGAGAGAGAGGGAATAGATAGAACTGCGGCCCGACCGAATCTGTCCGCTCGTCTATAATTTATAGCTGTTTTTACATATTATTATTGTTTATATTGCCGTGCCGGCGTCTTGTCTAACCGTTGCAATGTTGCCCGGGATCGATCGGATGACAAAAAACACACACATACACACACACACAGCAAGCGCAGCAACCAAGATGGGCGCAGATTTTGCAACCCCAAACAGACACACACACACACGTGGCCCTGTTGCGACGTCTCAGCCATGCGAAACTATCGTCAACCTCGGGAAGTCGTTGTCGCCGTCGTCGCGAGTCAATTAGAGGATTTTATAGTTTTTCGTCTAAAGTATGCGAAACACTCCGTGCAGATCCACACCCGGATTTTATAACCCAATCTTCTTCAGTCGAGCTCGACAGAGACAGAGAGAGAGAAAGGGGGAGAGACGTCTCCAAAAGAGTCCCTGCAAACACCGTGTCACGTTCAACAATCGATTCGCGTGTAGGATGATTCGGTTTATGATTCTTTTCTTTTTCGGTACCAAACCAACAGCACAAGCAAGAGCATAATTTACACTGCCACGCTTGGTGGCAATTCACAAACCCCGAAAGAATCGAAATGCGTGCTTCTTTCCCTTGCGGTCAACCTGTGGCCAACCTGCTTCACTGTGGGTTGCGCCGATGGAGGTTGGTTAATGACACTATTAATGATTTGTTTTAATCGACCAGCTGTTGGCAAGTCTGTCAAGCGCGACACGAAATGCGACCGCGTGCGACCATTCGCGACCAATAACTCTCGATTAACGATCTTGCCGAGAAGATTGTTCGCTGCTGCGGCAAGCCGTCGTTGTGTGAACGCGCCAACAAAGACCACCTTTCGGCCACGTCCAAGTGGGCCTTTTCACCCGGCTGCCGCTGTGTGCGGTGTATAATCAATAAAAAAAAGAATATGGAACTGCTTGACAGTGCTTCGGTGCCTTCCCTTAACTACAACAGTCGACTTCTGGTCGGCGATTGCATCAGCACTCGAAACAATATCTACCGGATCGTAAAATGCCCTACCCACCTGCTTCCAACCAACAGTGGTGGAAAGGAAAGTCCAATGTCCAAACCTCCTCCAGAACCGCAGTCCCAATTCGGGCGACATTCGGGTTCGAGCGGTCACATGATGGGTGCCGGGATTCAATATTTGAACAAATCGCAAACAGAAGAAACCAGCAAGTGAAACAATATTTATTAGAAGCTTACTTTTGGCAGCTTTTTACCGGACACCACCTGCCTTACCCGGTCCCGACTCCCGCCGGCCACCCGGTGGGTTTCGGTCCCATGCGTTTCGAGTCGGTCAACCGATACCGCACGGTTACGGGCGTTCGGTTCACTCTGGTTCGGTGGCTGAAAATCGAAACGACATAAAATGTCCCGCACGTCCCAGATCTTGACCAGATCTTGCTGTCCCAAAAAAAACCAACCGCACCGCAAGGCATCATTTGCAGAATCTCTGCCAGAACGGAACCGATTGAAGGGAACTAATGCGACGTCCGGGGGGTGGGGGGTGGGATTGAGAACCGGAAAGGGAAACCGGAGTTTGTGGGAACTTTTCTATTCTAACTCTGGTCAAAAAACTCCCCCAAATGGCCCCGAGGAAGTTACGGGGGGGATCCGATCAGGTTTCGTGTGTTCGTTTCATTTGTTTCCAATCGTTGGCTGCCAGTAACCGGAAGGAACCCTCGTCCTACCCAATTCCAGCAGCACCGAGGACCTTCGGGAAGGATGAATGGTTTGTTTGCATACGCCAGAGACATCATAACGCCAGTTGACTATCCCCTTCCGTGTCATGTGCGCTCCGGTCGAGTCGATTTGGTCTTTGTTCGACATGAAACCGAACGGGTTTCACTTTACAATGCTCAGCCGTCCCAGCAGAAAACAATCACACCTCGCACATAAGGTCCAGCTATAATATTATTGTTGTAAATATTTGCAATCAAAAGGATTCCGAGCATGAGCATCGTTTGACCGACGAAAAAAGCAACGATTGGATGCTTCTGTGCGAGAAAATGAGCAACCAGCACTAGGATGGTGGACCAGTTCCTGCCCGTTCTGATTGTATCGACTTTCTTTCCGTTGATTGTCGGAAGGACGTCCTGCCAGTCAGGATGGCAACCGACCAGCGTGAAGTCGGTGGAGTCTCCAAGGAGAAAGCGATGAAGAAGATACGGTCCCATCAGATGTCTTTCTTCCTTTCATCCCAGTCCAGATCTCGGATTTGGAAAGTACGTGTGCCCGTGCATGGTCCCTCCGGTGGCCTGCACCGAGCTAGTTAGTTAGTGTTTCCGTTTGTCTGGATAGTTTTTGGACGCAGCGCTATTTTTCGATCCACGTCCATTGCCGTGCCGGAGCACCAGGACTCTGGAGTTGCCTTACATTGTGTCCATCAGATATATCCTTCCCCACTCATTACATCTGGTTTTGATCCGAGCTTCTGAAGCCCTGGGTGGGCCCCATTCAATTGCCATGACACTTTTTGTTTTGCTCCTGTTGCCATTGCCTGTCACGGGGATGCTTTTATTTCGATGTAAACAAGCTGAGAAGGTTAATAATCTTCGGATTTTTCGCCTCTTCTAACGATGGCTTTGGTTTTCTGGTTTGGATTTAGTTGGTCTAGATACTCCTTGGATCCTTTGGCAAGGACAATGGCTGATGGTGCTCATGGGTGTATATGTGTGTGTGTATGTGTTTTCTGTTCGAATTTCAGCTACGGCTTAGATTGAAGTGGTGCACACAAAGCTGTCTGTTGTTCGTGAGTGAGTGACCCAATGTATGATGGATATGGTACGCCCGTATACAAAGCCTCACGATCGATGTAATTCGAGTAACCATAATCTCGTTGTACGTTCGGTAGAAATCGCATAAATATCTACCCATTCTCCTAACTGCACACACGCACAGCAACACACAGACTCCGTTCCGGTGTTTTATTTTTCCTGGTGGAGTTTTTCCGGAGCTTTTTCCATTTGAAGTGGAGTGGAAAAATAAATTTCAAACTGACGCAGTAATAAAATAATGAAGCCATTTTCAAAACAATGCTGCACACTACTGGCAGGCTGTATTACACCCGTAGACCCGTCCGACATCGCTCTGTGCACCTTCCACAGATGTAAGATATTGTGCTTCCGCCGCACGCTTTCCACCCATCGGTGAGTCGCGAATATTTCAAAGCGGCCCCTGTGTTTTTCTTTTCTTCCACACTGGTTCACATTTATTTGTATCCTTTTGTGTAATGTTGCCACCCCACCAAGGGTCTTATAATTTATCCCCGAACCTTGTTTTTCCCCCCCAACTCAGCGGAGAAAGACCCAATACATCATTTGCGACGGGCATTACACGGATGGAAATAAAAAGCGGGAAGGGTGGCCACAAACATGTAGACAATTCTCGTGGCGTTACCCATCGCCAGAAGTAATCCTTGCCATGCGCTGGAGCGACGTATTGGGGCCTTTCCGGTTGCGTAAATTATTAAAATTATTTAAAACAAATTACAATTAACGATCGAAAAAGCAAGGTCCCGGGATTCCGGCGTCCGGGAATTAGTCCGTTTTTTGTTTGGTTTATCTGGCCGGGTGGGCGAGTGACTGACCCTCCCCCAACCCAACTCTCCTTCGAATAGGACCGGCCAATGAAAAGACAAAAAAAACATCGGCACTGAACGGCTGCTGACCGCTAAAACGCCAGCATCCAGAAATCCTTCTCCGGACATGACCCTTTTCGGAAGGGGGGTTCCAATTTTGGCACGGAAAGAAAAAAAACCCACCCACACAGCCAGCAACCCGATCGCTTTCTTTTGTTCTGCCGAACTTTGCCTAGAGTGTGTGTGCGTGTGTTTGGAGTTATGGGTTTTTAATGAAAGTAAATAAAATATACAATTCGCCTCCGCTCGTCTATTCCAACCGACAAACCAAGGATTGCTGGAATCGGTTTTTATTTTCTAGAATTGGTTCCTCGATTTTGCAAAGTTGTGGGGTTTGCTCGGTACATGCGTTCCTCTTCATTAATTGGAGTCCGTGTATTAAAATTTCATTCGCACCCGTGCGCAGGTGTCGGTGAAGGTGAAACGGGCCCGAGATGGGCGAGAACCGTTGTTACCGGAACAAGAGCAAACTTTGGCCGCATACAGCGTACAGGTGAAGCCAGTTTGGCAGTATCACAACAATACTTCAATAAATATTTTATCGTTATAAATATATCCTCATCATCGTTTGCTCGCCATGGAACTACACCTCCTCTTTCACTCTCTCCCTCGCATTCCTTTTACCTTATGGACGTTGGTTTTGTTGTTGTTGTTTCTTTCAAATCAAGAGTTTTATTTTTTGCTTTGTTGAATTTTGTTGTGTGCTCTGGGGGGTTTTTAGGAACATTTTTTTATCGTTTCGTTGCTTATAATGCTACAAATATTTTCCACAACAACCACGCGTTTCCTATTATTCGGCAACCATTGGTAACCACTTTCCAGAGCGGATGGGTGGTGTTATCCCGGGTGCGGGACCGATACGGAAGGTTTCGGGTTTTTTTTCGGAAAAATCCCTATCCCCCCGGTACCGGTAATTTAGCATTTTTCGAATGGTCATCATACGGTAATGCGTACCAAAAATTTATGAAATATGTACACACACACACACACACACACACACACACACACACCACACTCCTCCCCTTTCAGATCCCTCCCCTCCTGTGACTCTTGTTTCGTGGATCGTAAAGCTTTTTTCCTGCTTTCCTGCTCGATTCATACATTTATTATTATATTTGACCGTTTTCCACGTTTGACCACTTGGCCCCTTTGGATGGTTGGCTGGAGAGAGGAAGTAACATTTCCCTATTTCCGTATGTTCCTTTCACTTTGTCCCGTGTTTCTTCCTTTTTTTTTTGCCCTCAACCGATGGGTAGGATGGGTGGCGCTCATTGGGAGGAATAAAATAATCCATCTCCCTCGGCCGGTCCGTCGGTGTACCTTTCCCCGTGGCCACGGGGTAATGGGATCGAAGCGAGAAGAACAAATGAAAAATCATTTTCCTCTTCTAAGCACTAAATTCACGCAAGTGCGCGGCTCGCTCGAAGACAGGCAATGTTCCACCCGTTACGGATAAAAATCCACCCCACACACACACACACACTCATACGTAGCATGTATATGTGTGTGAGTGTGTTGGGAAAAGGGTTCGGAAAGACACTTTTCGTAGAGTATCTCCAACGAAAGCTAAAATGGGGGAGTGTGCACGAAGGGATGAAAAGAGGGCAGAGTAAAATATGAAATCGTAACATATATTATGTAAATTTTCCTTTTTGCTTTTACGGTGAAAAATGAACCTTCTATCAATGGTGGGCATGCGGAGTCGGCATATGGGTGAGTGTGTAGGAAACTGGGGTGGAAGAAAAAAAGACGAGCGTACATTGAAAATCGTCACGTATGGCCATCAGCCATCAGCCCGGCAAGGATTGCCAACTCCGGCCTCCGGTCGCCGGGTTCCGTTTCGGTTCGTGATATCTTTTGTTTTTCATCAGCACTCCATTTCCAACACACGCCCAGCCCGGGCAAGGGAAAAGTGGCACGCCAAAAAGGATTCATTCATCAAAAAAGCGAATCCTCGCCCGAAGGCTAATTGGCATCAGCAATCAAACTTCTGAGGAGAGCGAAAGGACGCTAAGATCATCCCAAACGGTCGATTCGAGCTATTCGGGAATTGTTGTATAGAGGGAGACTTTGCGAAGAGAGAGAAAGGGTGGACGAAAGGATTTTAAATCGATATACCTGCGTATGTTGTTTCTCGATGTTCAGTGGGCAAGTTTTCAGACCATGTTTTCATTTTTATTTTTATTCTTTCCAAATCAACCTCAAAAAGCTAAACATTAGCAAAAGATAAATGTACTAGTACATGGTTTCGACTTCCATTTCCCTTTGACGTCGAAAAGCCATTTGAATGATCGCACAAGAATTTTCGAAGCGTTTCCGTTAATTATCAACTTCACAAATGCTTTTCCTTTTCTGAGTGTGTCAGTCTGTTGTGTTCGTTAATTTTACATCGCGATGACAATTATGGTGCGGGTCAAAGCAATTTCTGTAAACCTTGCTTTGCGCTTTATAAGCTTTGCATGATGAGCTCGTTTGCTTATTATTTGGAACTGTCAAGTTCTTTTGCAGTTCTTTAGCAAAAATTTAATTGCAAAAACATACACGGCTCCGAGGTTATTCACACTTGGAGGTGTGGATGCGGTGTATCTTAATTAATCGTAAATATATTTACTTTAGCTAGCGTACCATACTTCCTTTATGTGTGAAAAGGCGTTCCGTTAGAATGTCGGTTCAAGTGTGTGCAAGAATTTTCCTGTTGCACTTGCACAAATGACAGGATTCGAAATACCGGTCGGCAGGCTTTTGCAACGAACTCACTGCACACCGGTAGTAGGCAAAGGCAAACAAATCCGCCGAAGGATGCGCATGATGCGCGTTGGACAAAACATATCCGCCTGCATCTAATTAATGCTTTCGCAACAGTGCGGCGCTTGCAAAGGCGAACCCACCATGGCATTGAATGCCGGTGTGAATCGGTGATGAGTGTGTGGTACATACACTCTCCACTTCCATTAATGGGAGGCCTGTGGTGCGGGCGTGTTCGGTTTGTATTAACTGTTAATTCGAAGCGTCACACCACGTGCAGCGTTTGCATCCACAAAACAAGTAGCGAACCCTTGAGCGATTCCAAAGAATTCGAACTAACGAATCCTGCACATGTTCCATCCGTCTGCCACACCATCCCTGCGCACATGCACAATGGCAAATCCTTCAGCAAGTGACGGAAAGTCAATGACGTAGCCGGGCTTTTGCATCTTTTTTCTTTTGCAAAGGAGTGTTCTGGCTCATTCAAAAAACAGGGCTACCCGTTCGTTCCCGGGTGTCGCGCGAACCCAATTTGTCGATGTGTGTGGTGCATTATTTTTCCCCCGAGAATGGGGACAACAAAAACAAAACGAGCCGGCAAGGGCTCGTGGCAACAAAAAACGTCAAACGAAACACTCCTTTGAGATTTGCATTTTGCTTCTGTTTTATACGGCACGAGAGGCACGTTCCTGGTGCCTGTGTTCTGTCTCCGTACTCCGTACGCCCTATTCTAAAGTCGCTATTTTCCTATCAAGTACTCATTAGAGACGTGAAGATCGTGTGCGAAACCCAATCGCCAAAAGCAGGGAAAAACCCCGGCTGCGAATGTTGCGATTGATAATGAAGAATTTGCGCTCGCTCCAAATAGAGGTGCACTTGTACACGAGCTTCCCAACCGGCCTGAAACAATAGCACCATCCATGCATCCTTCGTTCCGTGGCGTTCCGTGGCGTAGGGAGCTTCTCTTCACAATCGGTTGAATTTTGTTTTGTGTCAACAGTTTCGAGACGGTATCGTGCGAGTAGCTGGTGAGTGGTTCTGTTTTCCAGTGATTGAGATTTGAGGCTGATAAGAAAGAAGAAAAAAAAGCAAGAAAGAAGCGAATCCCTGTAAGGACCCTCCTTCTCTCGGCGTTCGCTACAAAGTAATCGAGCAAATTGTTTCTTCACTCGCGACACTTCATCAGACCAGACACCAGAAATGGTTTCGAATCTCCTGGAGTCTGCCAGTTCCACTGGGGCACGGTAACCACGATCCTATGTCTAATGTATTTCTTTTCTTCTTTATTCCCTCTCTATTTCTCTTCTGCAGGTGAGTCTCCAGAGTGTCTGTGTTTGTGTCAAGTGATGACAAATTTGCCAACGTCCAAATCTGGCAGTGCGGCAGTGTGTAGGAGTACTCGGATGTCTGTGCAGCAAAAAGAAAATGTGTTTCAGCGTACGAAAAATTTCCACCCGCTTGCAAAATGGCTGCCCGTGCGCTTGAAGGCGTGAAGTGGTAATCAGGTGATTTTGAAAAAAAAAGGAAAAACCTTTAATTCCGCACCAAACGGTGTCGATGGGAAAGATATTTATGCAGATTTCAACCCCCGTGCTATCACAGTCAGCCTATTGACTGTGGTGTCATTTGCTTTGCTTTTTTTCCGCCACAGAAACAATATCATCGTCCTTACACGCGCTTGCCCATACATTCTTGCAGTTCCCGAATGGCGCAGGTGGAGATTCGTGCTTTATTTATTCCGGCCGTAATGTGAAACGGTGAAACGGAAGGGAAAACACCATTACGTTTTGATATATTGGTGCAATTTTGGATATTATTTTTTCTAATGAAAAATATCATTAGCCATAATGGAGGAATGGGTTCGGTTTCCGGCTGCGTGTGAGTGTGTGTGAGTGTGTATCATCAGGACAGACTGGCTTTTCGCAATTAAACAACAAGTGTCGTGAACGTTTAGTCTGTTCTTATGTGGTCGATCGCACCAAAAGCTTATCATTTAAAGTGTAATTACCATTCTGAACCACAAAAGGGCAGCATCTATCAAGGGCAATCATTTCGCACACTTTCAATCAATAATCGACCTGGAGGGGAGGAAGATGAAAGAGATGCGACGAAAGAGGTGCGAGATCGTTTGAACATATATTTATGTATATATTGCTCGTTGCTCGATGCCTGCAAGAAAACAACCTTCCAACGCATTGACTGATAACCTCGTTCAACCAGGCGACCAGAAGACCCAACATCCAACAGCCAAACACGGTAACCGCTTGCGTGCAGACCCCATCTTGTTACAAACAGCAATCGTGCCGGTAAAAACAAAACCCCTATTACGCCAGTACGCGTCCATGTCCATGGGGCCGTCCATCGATCATCGATCACCTTTTGATCTTCTAATCAAATCAAATTTCGAATTCCATCAAAATGTCGGACATATATGTGCACGCGCCCGTGTGTGTTTGTGTGGGCAATAGCATGAATGTAAGTATTGGNCCAACAGCCAAACACGGTAACCGCTTGCGTGCAGACCCCATCTTGTTACAAACAGCAATCGTGCCGGTAAAAACAAAACCCCTATTACGCCAGTACGCGTCCATGTCCATGGGGCCGTCCATCGATCATCGATCACCTTTTGATCTTCTAATCAAATCAAATTTCGAATTCCATCAAAATGTCGGACATATATGTGCACGCGCCCGTGTGTGTTTGTGTGGGCAATAGCATGAATGTAAGTATTGGGGCTCATAAATTGACATTTGACTTTTCTCCGCCGGAGCAGTGGGGCCGGAATCTGGTCCGAGTCGGTTGTAATTGCGACCGTGTCGTACGTACGGTGCGCCGTATTGCTTTCTGGTTCGCTATTTTCGCTTGACCTCGCTAGAGGCTTGCGTCGATCACTTTCTCGGCCCGAAACCTGCCTTTCGGGAAAGAATTTATTGATGCGTGCTGGGTGTTTTTCCCGTTGCGCTACAATAACTGCACGAAACCGATAGGTTATCGGCATGTTCGGGTTTTTGCCCGACTGCCCAGCCGCGTTCTGCTAATCTGCGTGTCCGTGGCTCTCGGTGCGTCTTTAAATTAGAGATGCCCCCAAAAACACGAAGCCCACAAAATAATGGGATTTTATTTATTTTATGTACGCAAGTGTCGCGTTTATGTTCGCCGTGATGTAAATAATAGCGAAGCTTCATGGCGCGTGATGCGCGATAATCTGGCTGAATTGGGCATTTTGCTAAACATTGTGCATTTGTTGGTTTAATAACTTATTTCCCTCCCGAACGCTTCAATCAAAAGCTCGCTCAATTTAACGTTACCCGGGATCCGGTTCGTGCCAGTAAGATCACTTTAACGGTCTAGTGATCAATGCGTTTTTGGCGTTCTCGCCCTTCAACGCGATCGATCCCTCTCCTTCCGAGCGGTGATAACGAACGCTCGTCACACTAAAATTCTATCAATGAATTTGGAAAGCACTTCTTGTCTCCTCGCTGCTTTGCCTTCACCTTAACAGCGACCCAACTTATCGCCCATCAAAACATCTTCAAGACGTTCTATTCATGCCCCGTCTGCCGAATTCTACCGCCCATCCGAGCGGTCACGCTTCCGAAGAGCTAAACGCGAACCATTCAGCTGATTGTGTGTCAGTGTGCCGACATTGCACGTGTGTGGTGGTATTTCGATGAATATTCTGCTGGTCGCTTAGTATGCCGCACATCAGCCGCCGCTGGACAGCTTCTGGTCGAGGAAGCTTGTTAGAATTATTATTAGTTGGTGATAGCGCGTCCGCGAGGTAACACAAACTACGCAAACCTGTGACATCTTCTTTGTCAGCTTTTTGTTTTTGCTCCAAAGTACACGTGTTCGGAGCAGTGTGACACAGAGCGAAAAGAAAAGAAAAGAAAAACAAAGAAAAAAAACGAACCCCCATTAACCTCACCGGTGTTGTGTTGACCGACGGAACGCGAACGTCGGAAGCGGAATTGGCTTCTGTGGTTGTGTTCATTCGAATCATTTTTCGTTCGTATTTTTCCTTTTCGGTGGTTATTGTTTGAAGAGTGTAAATTTTGCAAAAAAAAAGCATCGATTGCTGCCATCCGGTGACAAGGGCGCAAAATCTATAACAAAAAAAAATTAAACGGTGCCCCACATTGCTGCATTACGAAAGAAGGGTGCAAACATGTGACTCAAACACGCCGCTTTTGTGTAGTGAGTCGCATTTTCGTGCTTCTTTCTTTCTTGTATTGTGTGTGTGTGTGTAAGTGTGTGTATGTGTGAGTGTGTGATATGGCAATCGAAATGGTTCGATGGGAACGGTGCTAGGTTGCTGGATGGTGCTTGATGTCTCGTGCATCGGTGCTTCATGCCATCGAACGTGCTCACCGTATCGATATCGTGCACTTGGAAGCACTTCAAAGCTCGAACAGTGCCGGGGGAACTGATCCGATGACAGGGAAGCGACTGCAAAGTGACATCGACCAAAGACCAAAGAGCGAGTGAGAGACGACCTGCAACAGGTATTCGGTTTCTATTCAATTTTCACAAATCGCGATCAACAGGATAAATGGAACTACTCGAGTGCGAAGGTGAAATTGAGAACGCTTTTCCTCGACCACCACACACACGCTGGAGTGGGGTGAGTTCTTTGCAAACTCACCCTCCCCTAAGGGTGGTTATGCCCTTTTCGTTTCTTTTTTTTTCCTTCTTTTGTTGGAGCGCTTTATTGGTGTCTTTCAATCCGTAGCTCCGGTGTTGGTGACGAGCACCAAACTATTGACATTGGTTGGAGTGGAGGCGTGCGCTGGGATCGATTTACTCCCAGACAATCCCGGCTGGTGATTGTTTTGTGCTGGCTGCAACGTTTATCCAACACCTCGGCCGAACCGTCGTTGCTATCGGAAGCTGACGGCAATGACACTTGGGCCTTAAACTAACAAACGGCTTGATAAAGCCTCCACCTCCACCGCAGAATGTGTGTTTATCTATTGTTTGCACCGCATATGAGTAAGATATTAAAGCGATTAGCTCATTCAATGCAACACGATAGCACCGTATGACACGTAACCGTTCGTTTTCCCTCTGTTTGGTTGCACCAAAATGCACCAAATTCTGACCAACGGTGAAGAACGACAACAAAGTGGAAAATGTAAGTGCTTCCGGGAAACCCTTTCTTACCCCAACATTGTTGCACATTTTGGGCAGCCTTATATGAATGGCGTATCTGATTGCTGACTCGGGTCTGGATCGTCTGGTCCGAGAGATCGGCTTCCAATCGTACAGAATTTCAGTATTGCTGTTCAATTGCACATAAATTGTTCTGGACCCTGGAGCCTGAAGGCATAAGCCGCAGAGAGTAACTTGGCACGTCGGTTCAAGTTCTGGTTCGCTTTTGGTTTCCTTTCCAAGCTCCCGACAGTCATCATACGAAAGTGTGATGAGCGAAAGATCGTTTTATTTCGATTCATTCGAATGATTTTTGATAGATCAACAAGAGCGATCATGCCCGCCCGAGGTCTGTCTGGTGGCGTTTCTCGGCTGACCACCGGACCACCGCAACCGAGCAACAATTGCGGTTAAAAGCTTTTGTTATTGTTCCGTTTCCGCAACACCGTAACATTTCGCTTTGAGGTCGACTGAACGGGCAAATTTGACGACCAGATCACCAGATCGGTCGGGAGTTTCGTTTGCTTGAGAGGGCCGGTTTGTAACCCGTTCGCTTTGCGCTTTGTGCGCTTTTGGCGAACTCGGCGGTCAAACTCGCCCAGAAGACCGCCGGTGACCGATACCGCCCGAGTCACTCGGATGCGCTTGAGAGGTTTCGATAAAACACACCTGAAAATGCTCACGCCGTCAATTTCAGACCCATTTCTTCGAGGGTGAATAAATTCAACGTATGAATAAGCCGCACTTGCTGGGCCGCGCGTGTTCTCCTTCTGCCAATATGAATGTATTTTCCCCGACAGTTGGATCGATCTACGGGTTTTTGCCCGGTTATCGCGAACTCACGCACTTCCGCACACGATCTCGACATCTTCGCACCGGCTTCTTCGACTCCACAAAAGACTCGGGCTTTTCCTTGCTGCCAACATCATTAGCCGAACAATCGCGCGCTCGCTGAGTGCTTCACAATTCATTTAACTCAATGAATCCGCAGGTGTGCTGTGTGTTTCTCACTCTTTCCTTCGATTCGCTCATTTCGCTGTAATTAGAGCCTTCGTCTGGGCCCGTGGTGCGCCCAAACTCCCGATGCTCCCGGTATCGGTTGTTCCCCTTCAATGCCGGTGCTGATTAATAGTCCGATCCGATCGCCGATCGCTGAACCGTAGCCGCCGTCGTTGTGGTGCTCCATCGAAACCACCCCAACTGCTTTTCTTTCGTCGGGGACGGAGGATCGGAAAAAAAAACCCTCCACCCGGCGAATGCGAAATGCCTTCCAGGGGAGCACCTGATCTTCAAACGATCATTTTCCGATCGAGAAATGTCCGGAATGGTGTTTGTTTTGCCGGGCTTTCGACCAGTCCCGGGGCAAACGGTGCACCGAAGGCTTCCGTGTGAGTGAGTGATGCCTCTCGAATGCTTCGAATTGCTTCACACTTCACTGGCCCATCTCAGCCGGTCCAGCACCATGAAAGTCTTTCGTGAAATGCCTGCGGCAGAAAGGTACGTTTTGGTGCTGCGTGCACCAGGAGGGATAAATTGATGAGGCGAGCGAGGGCAGCTCGTGATGGCGGCCAGCAGAGCTGATGGCGGAATAGATTTATTACACGCATCAAATTGCAACTTTGCCGTCGATGCTTTACACACACCCTGCGCTACACCGTGCTGCCTTTCCAACGCGAGTTGGCAAAGTTGTTTGTGCGAAAGAAGGTGGAAAGAATTTTCCTCTTTTTTCACCCAAACCTTGGTGTGGCCAAACAGGGCACGGTGCGCGAGGAACTGGAACCGACGCCGGCAATTAGTGGAAATCGAATCGATGCGCCGGACTTTTCATTCTTCCTCTGCTTCCTGTTGCCCGCTGCTCCGGGCTCGATAATCAGTCGAAGCAACGTTTCCGCACCGTTGACTATAGATTAATAGAATTTTTATTGATCAAGCGCAGATCAGTAGTGGAGCGGAGCTGAGTTTTAATGATGAATTTGTGCGCTCTCGCGTGCGTGTGTATGTGTGTGTGTGTGGGTGTGTCAGAACCTGGCTGATCTGGGTTCTGGTTGACTACGGATTCAGCTCACATCAAAGCAGGAAGATCTTCCGCCCGACCGGAACCAAATGCCGTTTGCGAATGCGTGTTTGGTCGAAATGCTCGCTACTCGCCGAGTTTCGACTAGAAGTTGTTGTTTTATTTTCCATGATCAGGTTGATCACCTAATGCTCCTAATGGTTTCGCTCCGATCAATGTTTGACCGCGGCTCCGATGATTCATTGCGAGAGAAACCGGACGCGGCGCTTGTTTTCGTTTTTCGGCCAGCCAAGCGCACACACATCAGTCGGACACATCTTCGACGCACCGAGCCAATGAACTGTTAGATTTAATTGAATTACCCATTTTAAACCATCCATCCAGAGCCAGTAAGGGGAATTTCGTGTCTTTGAGTGTGTGTGTGTTGGGGGGTATTTTTATGACACATTTAAAGCGCACACACACGCACTCCCTCGTCCGATTAGTTGTAACAAAATTAATGAGCTGTTCGAAGTTTATCGTTTTGTTTCGCGCGTAAATGTACTGTTTTGTAGTTGCTGTATGTTTTACAGCTTCCATCGCGTTAGTAGCGCCAAAGTTTCGGCTAAATATCGACCGCGCGTTACATCGGCAAATCAAGAAATTGCCCGCCACAGCCTTGTGCTCATCCATCGCAATTGATGGGTAAATACAATTAAAACTCTTTAAACATTTGGTTGATACGGCGCACCATTCATCCTTCCTTTTAGCCATCCTGCCCAAGTCTGCACAACTTGCGTCAAATTAATCATCAACAAACTCCAACTCCGAACCGTTCGCCGCTCAGGAATCCGTTATGAGCGGAACGTTTGAACGTTGGGTGGTTTTGTGTTTCCGCGTCTTCCGACTCGTTTTGAATTTTGATTACTTTCGATTCGATTCCGCTAGCCACGCAAATCGACGGCTTCTCCTGATTCGTGGGAGGCAATTAAAAATGTTCGTTCGGGGTCGACCCGCAGGGTACTGCTGCTGTACCGAGGAGAAGCCTATCAATCGGAGGCGGTCTCCACGGACGCGGAATAGATCATCTTTGATCTCAACCCGGGCACGGGCTTGATTGGCTCCGGGATGGTTTAAATTTGCAGTTGCCTATCTTGCACGATGTTTGTGGAGTAGTCCCTACCATCGTAAGTGCGATTATTGACACTCGCCTGTAGTGTCCTGACTTTTAATTCCATCTTCTGCCAGGCTATTGCCTCATTGCTTGCATACTTTCCCGGAGATGATTAAATAAATCTCTCACTGGCGAAGAAGCAGTGCCGGCGATTTGTAATCGGATGTGAGTGTCCCTTGGCAAAGGCTCGCTGCAGGTTCCATTTTCAATGGAAGATCCAATCAAACGTTATTGAATTTCCATCTTCTTGTCTCGCCGAATCCGGCGTGACCACCGTGGCAAGGGACGGTGTTCGTTCGTCTTTGCATTTAATTCATTAAAGATTATTTATATCACATTCAATGTTGTTGCGACCGTATTCGGTAGGCCACCACCATGTCGTACGGATGGTTTGGTTGCCCCAACCCCGATGCTATCTTGTCACCATCCTGCGCTTCTGAGACGGTTCGTTATGCTTTTCTTATTCCCAAAAAGGGGAACGCCGGGAACGAACGAACGAACGAACGACGTCAGGCAACGATGGATGGCCCAGACCTGGTGGTCGAAATTGCCTGCCAGAAGGAAGGACCATTTCTAATCTAAGATTACTTCCGGTTTCTTCTACTCCTCCCCTTCCCCACTTCCTTCTCTCTTTCGGCTGATGGAATTTAACGTGATGGTTAGAGTAAAGTGGAGCAAAGAGTCCGTCAGAGGCTACGCCTAGCGCTCAAGCAAGTCGCACGTCCAAGAAACAAGCGGAACACAAATTAAAAATCAATTCCACTTTGCACCACCACCACTACCACCACCACTACCAACGCCAATGCCAACGCGTCTCGAAAGTCCCTTTCGACAGCTGATTGACTAGCGCAAATTCTGTCACTCAGTCACAAGCCTGAAGTCGTCCGCCCGGCTACGCTATTGACTTCTTCGGCAGAGGGTAGATTTATGGTGGTGGCAAAGTTTTTCGAAATGCCGGAAATCATGTATCGAAAAAACATATCCTCCCGCATATCCGTGCATGGCGCAAAGCCATTGATTCGCAAAGGATTGCATTCGCTTGAGAGATTTGTATTTTTTGCAGGGCAAAAACAATTCTTCAAGGAAAACTATGACTCGGTGGCTGCTTCAACAAAAGCAACAGTATAAAAAAAAAAACACGAAAGAGTCAGATTTGATTATGAAATGTTTGAATTGATGCCAAGACGGTTATGAGAGCCGCCCCCAAATCAAGAAGTTCCCCATGCCATGCGCGCCCCAAAAAAAAACACATCTTAACCTTCGACGAAAACTTTTATCGTTTTGCAAGGAAAACGAACCATCCACCCAGGGTTTCGATAGGTGATTTCCTGCCTCACATATGTATATGTTTGTCGAACCTGGGAAACAACAACAATTCGGTGGGCGTTCGGCGAAGCTTTCCAAGGGAATGCTGTAGCACAGTGTCAATCAAACTAAACGATATATGTATTTGGTGTACGGTGGCCCCAGGCCAAAATACCATATTGTGGGCTCATACGAGCTTGACACGATTGTCAAAATTTGACGATTCGAAGAATTTGCCTAAGAATGCAACAACAACAGCAAAGGGAAGAAAAAAAAACAAAATTGTGCCGTTTCGTTAAAACTTTTCGACACTGCTCCCTCAGTTTGATTGAAAGATACGCAATGGATTGGCGGAAAGCAAGCAAGAAAGAATGAACAACAAATGCTGCTCCAAAAGCACACGAAACGAGCGCAATTCTGTAGACTTCCAGTTTTTTGACTTTGTTAGCGTTTCGTTTGCAATTCTGCCTGCTACCAGGGGGAGGTGCAAAAGGGGAGGGAGGGGGTGGCAATCCGAAAAACTGGAACGAGATTTTAAGCAAACAAAAATCGATTTTCCCAACCGGCTGCAACCACCAGTATGCCGCTTCCTTCGCTGACACTGTTGCGAAAGTCTAATTATCAGCATCCTTGACTCGTGCTTGGGTGGGTGGGTTGGAAACGTTCGAATGGCATCGGCAAGCGGGTGGTTGCCTTTAAACTGGAATAGACAAGACACATTCCATCACTTCGCTCGTTCGCCCAGGGAGGGGGCTGCAACAACTGCAGCGATGCTATCTGCGTGGATGTTTTTGAAATGCTAATCCTTCAAAATCCTGCATCCTTTCAAACCCACCCAAACCCTCCCCCCTGTTTTTCACCCCCTTCCGTATTTCGGGTGGCACGTAAACATCGAAAATCGGATCTCAGTTCGAACGACCGGAACGTTTCTCTTGCTTGGGAGGGATGTGGAGGGAGAGAGGGGTTTGGGGCGAAGCACTCCCCCATTTTCCCAACCCTGGTGTTGGTTGTGACACACTGTGTCGTTCTTGTGCTCCATTATCAGCATCACTCCCACCCAGCACCCAGCACACGGTTAACCAGAGTGGAGCACCCGGTTTAGTGTCCCGGAGAAAAGTACGCAAAAATTAATTCAATTGTAATGAAAACTCCAGCTCCGTTCGCTGGAACGAGCAAACGAACGAACGGGAAAAAAAATAGGAAACAAATCCATTCCGTTCCGTCCGTGTTTGCTACTGTTCGGTGCCAAAAATGCCAAAACGAGTAACAGCAACGAGCAGAAATGCTACCGAACCGGATCCATAGACGGATCCGGGCGATCTGTTCGCTCGCTTCTCGCCAGCTTAATGCTGCTGCTTGCTGCGAACGCATCGAAGGCGACGGCCGAGTGCGAGTGCCAGTGCGTGTGAAAGCAGACGAGCGCAAGCGAGTGAGCATTGCTTAATGAAACATGACGTAAGATATAAATCAAATTAATATCCTTTTCGTAATTATTCATTGTATCAGTTCGGTCTTGCTTCGGGCGCTGTGTCTTTGGCGTTTGTCCTTTCGGCTTTTGCGCCAGCATACCGTGTCGGTATGCGTCCCTGTCGCTGTGCTATTGAAGACGATAAACGGAAGGCATCACGACGGTGTGCTTCTCCGTGCGCCAGGCAATGGTCGCTTTACTTTCTTACTAGGCTACACTGCAACGCGGGCCACCACAAAAGCCACCCGGGCGGGTTTTTTCTTCCCACCCAACAAAAGTCAGTTGCTCGGACAGGCGAAACTCTTCCGCCCGGTTCGCTTGTCCGTACATAAATAATTCCAATCAAATTATCCAATCATTCGCTACATTTAATTCTGGTTGGCTAGTTTGGACAGTGGAATTTTCGTTTCGCGACACACCGAATGCCTGTGCCCTAGTTCTCGGTTCGATTGCCGAATGATAAACGTTCAAACGTGTCGGGTGGTTGGCGAAGTATTTTTGTTTCTGTTTTTGGGATAGTAATTACTTTTTATCACACCTGCCGTGTGTGGAAAGCACTCGATCCCGCATGATGCATCGCTTCCACGCTATTCACGCACGGAAGACTTTTGGCCTGATAATGGCGTGGGCAGAAAGTAAGAAAGAATGGCGATGTGTTAGTTAGTGCCATAAATTAGGACGGCTGTATCACACTTTCAGCATCTTTTGCCCATCCAAAACGAAGCGTGTATCGCTGCAGCAGAACGTTATCAAATTATCATGTACTAATTTATTGTCCCCAATTATTGTCGCACTGATGTCAGCAGCAGCAGCAAACATGACGAATAGAACGCTGGTTGTCTCTCGCTCACTCTATCACCCAACAAACACTCCCTCCCTCTCTCGCCCTTTGGTGGTAAGTATTAGGTGCGCAGTGATAATTCGTCGCTTTTTACCCTTCATTTGTTCAACCCCGTCAACCGATTCCATCGCTTATCATTCAGGTAAGCCCGACTATGGGTGAATGATTTGTTTCGTGTCGCCGGTGAAGCGGCAGTGCGCGGAATGGGTTAAGAAAATTAACAAACAATAAATCAATCCACCCACCCACTCGGAGCACCCCCACACACACACACACACAACCACAGACAGGCAAAAGCACGTAAGGTGCGCGTTTTAAGCTTTCGCGAGCGCCTGCCCGGCGCCATCATTGACTGATAATTGAGCTTCATTGCGGCGCGAGTGGCCGTCACAGCGCGGCACAATTTATCGCGTTGTTTAGCAAATATGGTCGTCTTGGTTGAGCAGCAAACTAGGCCGCCACACACACGCGGCATGTGTGACAGTCGCTGTAGTCGCGACCCGTTCCGATCCGACCGCCGTCGATCGACAATGAACATGCGCCCGGCGACACTGCGCCAATCGATCATAAAACCATAAAGCTTCAAGCGATCGTAAATATGCTACACTGCGCGAGCGGGAACTGTCTGATGATTCGATAATTTCCCTTTTATGCGTATCAATCCGACTGGAAAATGGGAAAGCAGAAATAAAATGCTGTTGCGGATGGAGGAGTCATTTGGCAAATTCTGCTCCGTTTGTTCCGTTCTCTTTTTTTTACACAAACATCTCCTCTGTTCAACATGCCCAGGCGCATGTTTTTCCCCCCATTTTCCCCCCATTTCCACGCACCAAACATAGGTTCGGAAATTTTGGGTAATTAGCACGTCGATGGAAAGACGGAAAAGTTTTCCTTTGCACAGCCACACACAGAGAGCAAAAAACGCAACCCACATTTTGTCCTTGCTGCTAGAACGATGGCAAAATGGTTCGTCCCTTCCGCCCATCGACGCCAGCGAGATTGGGGAAAAACAGATTGATACATTCGTGAATCAGGATTTATGCTTTTTATTGAAGGTGGGATTATTAAATTTTACTGTTATTTTCCCTTTTTTTCCAGTGACACTCGCTTCTCCAAGGGAAGTCGATGTAATGCAATGAACGACTCGAAGGACCAACTTTTCACCAACTCATCTTCTTGAGCGTTTGCAACTCTTCCGTTCTTTCTTTCTTTTTTTGCCGGTGGGGGGAGTGGAGGAGGGGGGGGGTTCGTGCTGATTTTTCACTTCTGCTGTTGTCGTTTCGAATAATCATTTAGCCGATTCGGTCGCCATCGTTCATCGTTGTTGCCAGCGTATATTTGCTGTTTAAACAGCACACTCGTCCCGTTTGGGGCGCGAATTGACGATGAAAATGGAGTCAATAAAATTGCCTTCTGTAAATACCGGCACCAAATCCTCTGGTGTGTTTTTCTTCTGCTCGAAAGGATTGGTCTTCACTTACAACAATTCTCTCATTGTTTTTTTCTCATCTCCAAACATGAGACACTGAACAATTTACTCAAATCAACGAGTCGAGCAGTAAGACACACCAATGCAAATGTGACGAAGTTTTACAAAAAAAAAAACATGGTACAGCTACCATGTCTTCAATGTCGAGGAGTTTTGGACTCGTCGTTAACTATCAAATCTGTATCGGAAGGACAAACGGTGATCCAAAAAGTGACAAAAAAAGGGAAAAGTTTGACATGCTCTCAGATCACGCGCCGTTTAATCACTTCTACCAACAACTCGAACCCGTCCAACAGTTTTGGAAACGGTGCTGGTACGAATTAGCACGCGTTTTGTAAGCGGCGGATTGGGAACCAGATAGCAACAACAAAAACACACTCCCTTACATCGTTTTTCAGCAAAACTTCCTCCATCCAAGGCTCCATTAGCGATGCTTTTAAAAGGGACAAAAACGGTAAATGCAAAGTTCGTCCGAGCCGAGGCCGTTTCGTCTTAATCTTGCCCAATTCCATGGCCGGTTCGACTCTTATCAAAGCTTAGAAAGCGAGGTTTGACTTTCCACCCGTGTGTTTTAGAACCGTGTCGTCGTCAATCGTAAATATTGATTACCGTTCCGGATTTCTAACCCTTTCTTGGAGGGGGGAGGGGGGGGGGTGAAAAACACTCCCGGTGCCCTCGTACCGTCCCACGGGTTCTTCGATTGTTTGACAACTCCACCCAACGGGGCGGGGGGGGAGGTCACTATTGCTTCGATCCGTAGCCCACCGAAGAACCACACCGGAGTCCCCGGGATCCGCTCCAATAATCCATCAATCAAAAATTAAAACAAGAACAAGTTTTATCATGATTAAAATGGAACCGTCTTCTGTGTCGCGTACAAGCGTCATTCCGAGACGGCCGAAGACGGAACTGGCAAGGCGAAACGAAAACCCAGTCAAAACATCAAACATTTTTCGATATTTAATCAATATAATTACACCGAAAACTTTTATCATTAAGCTTCGATACAGCTTGTGCCAGTTCACAGCGTGGAGCACACGGAACGAGCAAGATTGCCGTGCCGGAGCACGATTTACTCCATTGGCGGAGCTTTGTTCATCTTTTTGTCTTTCCTTTTGAAGACCTGAAAATGNCGCGTACAAGCGTCATTCCGAGACGGCCGAAGACGGAACTGGCAAGGCGAAACGAAAACCCAGTCAAAACATCAAACATTTTTCGATATTTAATCAATATAATTACACCGAAAACTTTTATCATTAAGCTTCGATACAGCTTGTGCCAGTTCACAGCGTGGAGCACACGGAACGAGCAAGATTGCCGTGCCGGAGCACGATTTACTCCATTGGCGGAGCTTTGTTCATCTTTTTGTCTTTCCTTTTGAAGACCTGAAAATGTCTTCCTTCAGCACCATCGGGTGCAAGCAAAAATTGATGAGAAAACCTCAACTCTTCGCGTACTGGCAAACCTTTGAGCCACTCTGGTAGGACATTCATTCGCGAAACGTGAAAACACGTGGAAAAGCAGCGCAAAACCTCGAAACGGAAGCTTGTTAATTATAAATTCTGGGCGTTTGTGTGAAAATTATCTTCTGTTTTCTTTTTGTTATGGTGGAAGGAAAATTTATGTTTTTCTTTGCCTGCAAATTGCAATCCCATCTCTGCCATCCGATCAGTGTGGCTGACTGAATGGGAAAGATGAAAGAACTCATAACTCTTGATGAAATTATATTTCCTTCGCTAAAATTGGCCTCCGAGTCGCGGTGTGGCACGAATTTCCCTACTGACTGAAGGGAAGAATTTGCTTCGAATGCTACCATTCGACGAACTCCGCAATGCCCCGATGCCATCGATTTCTGATGCCTCGTGCCTTTGCTTGTTGTGTTGAAGCGATTTAAAATGTTTCGATCTCAAACCCTTTTTTTGGTTTTTCGGTGAAATGCTTCATTCCGTGCTGTCTTCTGGCAAAGTCTTTAAACGATCCGTCTCCTATCCGTCCGCTGTGTTTGATGATCTGCTCGCTCGCAGTGGAGTGAGACTTTCGAGTTTGGCTTGTAATATTTAATTTTCGTCTGTTAATCCCATTGCTTCATACATGCGCGCGGGTACCCTGATACAGAAAAAGAGCGACACAATTAAGTCCTCTTCATTCCTGTAGAATAAAAATCGCTTGCCCGGGTGCTCGTTGCATAAAGGCGGGGGCAGGGTTTGTGGAGGTTGGAATATGTGGAGGTACCACTCCACTTCGACGATATGCTTGACGGTTGACTGGCTTCTGGCGAAAAATCAGTTGTAATAAAACAACAGCCGACGTCGTCGTCATCGTCGTCGTCGTCATCGTCATCGGGGCGACGGCCCCCTAGAGTCACATACATAAACATACGATACACACACATACACACACATTGGTAAAGGGCTGAAGATGATACAAGGAGATCCTTTTGCAAAAGCCAACAGCATCCAAATGTTCACCAAAATCAACTTCAACCACTTCACTTCTACTCTGCTCTTTCCCCACCCAAGAACTGGGAGAGTTCCTCCATCTACCCTCAGTTCCTCCTAGCTCCCTTCCCCTTCTTCCGAACAGCTCACAAATCAAGCATTCCCTGTCCCAATCCTCAAACTTCCTCCCTTTCCGTCAATTGGCCTGCCACACACAAAGACAAAACAACAACTCCCCACATCCTCCCCCTTTCAACCCACCCATCCCCATGATTCGCAACGACCCGCATTCGCATCTTGGAAAAATGAAAAATTTCCAAATTTACCAATATATTCCATCATCCTCATCATCATTCGACTGTGGGCCTGTGGGTGGAAGGTATGGGTGGGTGCCGGCAGCCAACTCATCCGACTCCCACAGTAGCGGAACCGAAACCCTTTCGCTTCTAGTATCGTCCTCCGTATCACCGGATGGCAAGGAAGGAAGCACCTTGGGACGGCATCCGGGTGGAAAGAAGGGTGTGGGGTGCTGGCGCCCGGAGGAAGGAGGAATTATAAATCTAAATCCTAAATTAATGCCAACAGTACAGTGAGCACGAAGCGAAAGCAGTGAGTGAGTTTTCGAGAACTCGGCACGCAATGTTCCCGCAAGGGTGGCGAAGGCGAAGGACAAAAGGCAGACATCGATGTGTCAACCCTTTTTTCCTGCTTTTTGGGTAATTGGGCAGGAGGAGGAGGGTGGGTATGGGTGAGGGTGGCCTGGGTGGAGTGTTTGGTTCGATCGGCGTTCGTTCGTTCGATGAATTTTAGAATCCGACCACGAAATGGAAAGGCATGCTGGCTGGTTGGCTGGAAGGACAATATCGACGACGAGCAGCTACAAAACACGGAACACGGAAGGAATCGGAGGAATCTTTTCATCCTTAGGAACTGTCACCCCTTTTATGCATACACGGACGGGCGCGCGCGCCTATGTGTGTGTGTGTGTGTTTATTTCCACCAAAAAAAGGGGTGAAAGGGTTGATGAGTGGGAATCATCATCATTACGTCTCGAAGCCCGAGCGAGGCCCTTGCGACCTCGTGTTTAGCCATTACTCACTCTTTAACGGCCAAACGTGCGTTGCGTGTGAGTGCGAGATTGTGTGCCTCGGGATTTTCTTTCTTTCTTTCTGTCTTTCAACCTCATCTGATCTGATCTGATAAGGTATTGGCGTATGTAAAGTAGCTTAGGTGTCGTGTGGGAATTGGAANGGGTGTGGGGTGCTGGCGCCCGGAGGAAGGAGGAATTATAAATCTAAATCCTAAATTAATGCCAACAGTACAGTGAGCACGAAGCGAAAGCAGTGAGTGAGTTTTCGAGAACTCGGCACGCAATGTTCCCGCAAGGGTGGCGAAGGCGAAGGACAAAAGGCAGACATCGATGTGTCAACCCTTTTTTCCTGCTTTTTGGGTAATTGGGCAGGAGGAGGAGGGTGGGTATGGGTGAGGGTGGCCTGGGTGGAGTGTTTGGTTCGATCGGCGTTCGTTCGTTCGATGAATTTTAGAATCCGACCACGAAATGGAAAGGCATGCTGGCTGGTTGGCTGGAAGGACAATATCGACGACGAGCAGCTACAAAACACGGAACACGGAAGGAATCGGAGGAATCTTTTCATCCTTAGGAACTGTCACCCCTTTTATGCATACACGGACGGGCGCGCGCGCCTATGTGTGTGTGTGTTTATTTCCACCAAAAAAAGGGGTGAAAGGGTTGATGAGTGGGAATCATCATCATTACGTCTCGAAGCCCGAGCGAGGCCCTTGCGACCTCGTGTTTAGCCATTACTCACTCTTTAACGGCCAAACGTGCGTTGCGTGTGAGTGCGAGATTGTGTGCCTCGGGATTTTCTTTCTTTCTTTCTGTCTTTCAACCTCATCTGATCTGATCTGATAAGGTATTGGCGTATGTAAAGTAGCTTAGGTGTCGTGTGGGAATTGGAATCCATGCTGCAGATGGTCCAAAAACACCGTCCCATGAACAGAAGAAAGCGAGTTCAACAAAGGATCGATTTTGAAGTTGATTAATTTTCGACAATTTTAATTCAATCAACAAGCCTGCAACTGGGTCATTGACCAGCGTTCTCGCTTTTATTGGGTGAATTCTATACTTTTTACGTAAAACATCAAATAACGACAGTGCCGGTCAAGTACGAATCTCCTCCAGGAAAGAGTGAATTTAAAAGTCCCTTTTCTCTCCGATCATTACAACGAAAACGCACACACATCGGGGCCAACTTTTCATTTCGAAGCTTCAAGGGATAAATATAATGCCTTCCTCTTTCCAGCAACAGAAACTCAAACACACACAGCAGCAGCAGCAGCAGCAGCAGCAGCAAGATGTACGACCACCGCTTCGCATCAGCAGAATTTTCCATCAATTTTTGGCTGACATGAATTATATATTCAAATTTCTGTTATTAATTGGGTTCGAGCTGCTGCCATATCCGCTCCGCTCATACATCTGTACGTGTGTGTGTGTGAGTGTGTTTGTGTATGTGTGAGTGATGTTGTAAAGGCGAGGAAAATGTGTGTGGAAGGATTTTCTTTCGGTTTTTCCTGTATCGCTAACTCATGCCACATGCGAGCTTGTCCTTTTTTCCAAATTTTCCCCGATGGCTCCGAGTCAGTAAAAAAAGGGTTATTTTTCGTTCCACACTTCCACCAAAACCCACCCTCCCATTCCACCCAGTTCCTTCCGCTTCGCAGTCCGTGCCGGAGAGTGACTTTTTATGTTTATTATTACGAATTACGACTTTTGATGTGCTGCAGCAGAGCAGTCTCGAGCCAAACACACCATGAACGTCGCCCATCATCGCTAATGTGAAGACGTGTGTGTGTGTGTGTGTGTTTGTATGTGTGTGTGGGGAAGGTACATTTGTGCCTCTCAGTGGATATCCTTTGATTCTGCTTTTACAGTTGAACTGTCTTACATTGCACGAAATTTTGCGATTGAGGTGAATTTTTTCCTTCATTTACAAATGAAAAGAGAAGAAGGAAAAAAAAGCACCCATACGCAAAAATAACCCTCCCTCTCGCCCTCTGGGTCATATGCCCCTTTCAACCCCTTTTGCCATGAGCATGAGCGCTCTTCCGTTACGCATCGAACCCCACAAATTAACCCTTTTTTGTATTTGTGTGTACTGCCACGCCGTATACAAATCGTCCTCGTAAGACTACACTCGTCCTTATTGCCACACAAACGGACGTTCGGACGGCGACAACAAACGAGGGAGGGCCTCCAACACCCCCCCCCCCTGTTGGGTTTGATTTTTCATTTCAAAAATCGAGAGAATAATAACTTTTGCCCTTTTTGCTGCGTATCGGTTGCCGCCTTAGCCTTAGCCAGTGCAAACGCTTGGCTGGCCCGTTGCGGTGCACGGTGGAAAATTATTAAAAATCGAATCATACACTCGTCTGCACAAGAAACCTGCCAGCCGAAATGCTCAAGCCGATCGAAGCTGACTTTGCTGCCCATGCCCACCCACCTCCCTGGTTAATCGTCATCCTCTGTTGCTTCGATACAAGTTGGCCATACGGGGAGTTCTGAGGTCTGATATCCATTCAAACAACGGTGTGTCATTTCACTTGCCATCAGAACACTTCCCTAGGATGACAAGAGGAGTAAGGTGGGGAGGGGAGAGGGAAAAGGGGGTTGAATTTTTTTTTATTTCCCTCAGCTCTTTCTCACTCATCACGGGAAAGTTATTTCCACGGGTATTGTTTCGCATTGGGCGAACCGTTCGTTTGCCGTTCTAAGCCGCGGTTTTCTCCTATGTGCACAGAGCGCCACAAGAGGATGTATGCCACCCCCGGTGCCATCCACCTTTTTGCCAATTGTCGTTTGATTATTTTATATAATAAATATATGAATGGTTCAACGTTTTTTTCATGTCCTATCCTTCCTTTGGCGCACACTTTGCCGCGCTCTGGGTGTTTGTGTGATGAGATGTGTTCCTGCCATCTCGTTTGGTAGATATGTAGATTTTTGCTTCGATATTGCTTCCTGTCGTACGGTGGCAATGCAAACCCATCGCTTTCGCAACTCTCCTGGGGATGGGATGTGCTGCTGGAGGCAAATATGAAGACAGCCTGACAACTGGGAAGATGGTGTGCCTTTTGCTCCTGAAACAATCAAACCAAAACGAAGCGAGCGAAGAGCACGAACGAACGAACGAACGATGCGAGATCCATACACATCGTCGTTGTTTATATTTTTCATTAGGAAATTAAATGTGTGCTATGTGGCGGTAGATTTGTGATCCTTTTTCTCCCTCCCTTCCCTCCCATCATCCTCTCAACTGTCCCTACGGATGTGTGTGTGTGTGTGTGTGCGGTGGAATGGAATATGTATTGAATTGGAAATTACTTCTATTTCCACCACGGGGCGACTGGGCGACTGGGAAATAGACAAAGTTTTGTTGTGTGGTTTTTTTTTCTTTTCTTCTCGTCATTCCACACCCGGCAAAAGAAGGAACGATTTTCAAGAGACAAAACATGATCCGCTTTCAGCTTTTCTTTTTTTTCTCTATTTCTATGTTTGTTTCCTTCACGCAACGCACGGAAACCGGAACCGGTGCAAAAGGGAAAATCTTTCGCCGCAAAGCGAAACAAAACTCTCCACGGCGCGGAGAAGCGAACACGGATGCGGATTTGCATATCAATTATAAAAATAAATTATAGAAATCCTTCCCGCGATTGTGCGTTTGTGCGGAAGGACGGATGAGCTGATGAGCATTCCAAGTGGCACTGATCCGCTGCTTGGTTTCATGCTTCGGAAAATGAATTGAAATGTGATTTTCTCTGGATGGGAGCAGCACTGGCAAGAAAAAAAAGTTTGGTGAAAAACACGCAATTTTTCATTGGAGTTATCCCAACTGTGTCTTATTGAACCGAAAATCCGTTGGTGAAGAAAATATTAAAACAATGTTTTAATTTTAGCAGTGTTTTCTTTTCCATTCTTCATCGTTTTTGGTACATCGAACAGAACAGTCTTTTCTGATAAAACCATAACGCTTATCATGTGGCCGTTTAATCCTTGGAGCATAAACTGCTTCCGTTTGTTGTGTTTTTGTTGTTTTGCACCTGTTCCACCAGATGACGATACCATTTCGCACCTGATTCGCGCGTCTGTCCATTGGGTCATAAATCAAACCTCACGAAACTCGCACTGCGCACGCTGCAGCAACAGCGCAATGTCACCGGCTGGTTAGTAAATTCTGGTTCTTTGCTGTGCCGTATCTCGGCCGAGTGCGTTCCACTGCGAATTCAACACAAAGGTTGCCATAAATCCGACCCACGATCAACAATGATCATTATGGGGCCACTGGCTGGCTGGATGACTGGCTGACTAATTGATGGTGCAATCGAGCCTCGGAAGCTTTACATTTTGGACTTCGTGGCCACACTCTCGGAGTGTGTATGTGTATTTTTTGGGGTCGCAATTGCGCAAGTTGCTAGCAAACGCCCGCAAGACACACCGAAGGCACAAACCGTAGTAATTAAATCAAATTCAGTTACCAACCAAACAGGCCAAAGTCGGGCGCTCCATCGTGCGCTCGGCAACAAACGGTAAAGTCGGTTAATGTGTCGGTTAATTGTTTAATGTTTAATTAATCCCTTCCTCAAAACGCGTCAACTCAAACGTCGTTCGTTTCGTTCGTCGTCTTCGGCAATGGCAACGGGGTTACGCAGGGTGCTGCAGCACGGGGACAACAACAACAAACAAACAAAAAATGGGCAGAGTGTGTAAAGAAAAGTGAGTACACAGACCAGAAAGCAGGAACAAAAACAAAAAACACACGTAAACGCGACCATTTAAGCGACCAGATACTAAGTGACATTGATTAATAAAATTTATTGTTAACTCCTCTTGTCAAACAGACGTGCAATGTTTGTCCCATCCACGGCACACCGTGCTGGGTGGCTGTGTATTTGGACCGTATGCCGTGTTCCCCGGAGCAACAGCCTGCCAGTGGAATTTTATCGTTCAACACCCACAATCCCTACCGACCCCCCCGTTTAACCCAGCACGCTGTTATCTCTGGCTCACCGTGGCTCGTGCTTACGATCTGTTGTTTTTTCAAAGCGCCAGCGCTTTTTTGCTCTCCGTTGGCCACACGATTTTATTTTATGATTATGATACGCTCAGATAAGAGCTTGAAATAGAGCAATGATGGCCGGTAAAGTAGACACCAAACAACAACAACGACACAACAAAAAACGCACTCACTGGCTCAACTAAATCAAATAGTCACAAAACAAATCATTCTCCGACTGCTTCTCAGGGGCGAACACACACTATTTACCATTCGGTGCTCGATGTTGTTGATGCTGTTGATACTGTTGATGGCGATGATAAGTGGCTTAAGTGTTTGGTCATTTCCAAAACTGGAACAATGTCGCAGTTGCCGTGTGTTGGATCCGGTGCTGGAGAAAGACAACCGAAAAAGTTCAGTCAAACAAGAAGGAAAAAGCAGCTAAAACGCTGGCCGGCAGCATTGCGCCTGGTCTGGTGTTGCACCGAACAAATAGACAAAACGTTATCACATGACGACAAGTGTAAACGCTAATGGAAATTAACTCGCCCCCGTAATGAAGCGCGATGATTTATTCGTGGCTCACGTGGTAGTGGCTCGCATCAGCCCGTTTGCTCACATTCCACTAGAGGCGGCTTTAAACGCGCTAAGGTCTCTTGTGCACGATTCCACCAGCAGACGTGTTGCCCTGGCAACGCCAACCAGCATTAAAGCTGTCGTAGCGTGAAGAGTTTTCCACCGTGCTTTTTCTTTCTTCGCCCCTTCCCGGAAGCGCTCAAGAAGTCCTGTGGCAGCAGCTAGAGCTACAAGCGCAGTGTCTTCCTCGCAGTGCCACACCGCCGAGTGCTGCAGCAGCAGAAACAGGGGAAAAAACCGATACGAAAAGCGGAATCGACAAAACCAGGCAAACCAGGGTGGAAGGGGAAATCCCATCCCATTTTAGCGCGAGCGAGACCACTACGCGTCACGACCGTGTGCCGCGTGCGCTCTCTGTCTGCGCGGGCATAGTGAGAAGCACGCTCGTGAGTTCTCTCACCGCCGGGCATCACGCTCACGCGCGCCAGTGGCCGCACGCGCTGTCTCGCTTACGTGCGCACCTCGCGCGCTCTCGCTTCGGTGTGCGTGTTGCGCGCCTGCTCACACGCGTTCGAACGCAAAACAGAATCCGACGGGGTTTCGCTGTCGGAAAATAAACAATCAACATCAGAATACGAATTCTCAGACACAGAGAAACACATCTTTTTTCGGTAACAGACGCGGCTCGAACGCAGCGAGTCCGTGATGCGGCGGTGGTACCGGGTCGTTGAATCGTTGGACGCGAGCGTAGTGCAGGTGTTTGCTGTATGTGTTGCGGCCGTCAATTGCTTTCGGTAACGGCTTTTTTTTTTCTTCATCTGTGTGTCGTTTGTTGTTTGGTTTGTTGTTCGCTGTGACGGTCGCTTCGTGCTGCTCCGCCGTGTACCGTGCGCCTGTGCTTTTCTGACCAGAATACTCCCGTGCGATCGGTTTTTCTAGTGACCAAAAAAAAAAGCGCAGTGTGTTTCTTTTCCTCTCGTAAATCAGCTTCAACGAGCTTTGGCATTAAGAGACGAACCTCTCGCCGAATGTTTCATTCATCAAGCAGAAAGATTTCCGAATTTACGTGTTAGAAGTGAGTGCGTGAGTGAGTGCGTGCGTGCGTGCGTGAATTATTTGTGTACAACCATCGTCTGTTGTTGGTTGTGGTGAAACGAAGAAAATATAAAACAAAAAAAAAACAAAGCAAACCTAGTTTTTCATCAACTAACCAGCACAGGGCAGGCCATGATGGAGGTGAGAATATTTCGTTAAAATAACGAAAAAATTAAATCCCACATGCAGTTAACGCTGGAGAAAAATAAATTTATTGCTTTCGTTTTCCGTTCCGTTTCGATTTAAATTGTTGTGTATCGGTGTTTAGTGTTTTTTTTTTTTAAATCGCATTTTTTTTCGTTTTGTTTCATTTTTTATTGTTTGTTTGTATGAATGGGCACGAGAACGAGTGAGTGTGATAGTGTTCGTTGCTTTTGTATGTTGTTCTCTTCGCTAAAGCATTCCAAAGCTACGATCTACGTCGTACCGCTTGTGGCCCTTTGCCGTAGGAGGAAGAAATTATAATTTATCGTACTTGGAATAAACTGCACATAAATCAAATTTAGTCCACCCTTGCCGTTCCGCGGGAAGATAGCAATTGCAATTCGTAACCGTAGGAAGAAAGTTCTGTCCCACAAGTGGAGCGGTTGCTGTTTCTTCATGTGTGTGTGTGTGTGTGTTTGTAGGTGGGGGCATGGAATGCATTCGTTGCGTGCCATGTGCCATGACCGCGAAATTATGCTGCACTTGACGAGACATTTTTGTGTGCTACTGTGTTTGAAACGTTTTGGCCCTTCCACTGCAAGTGTGGTCGCCTTTTCGCCAGCAAAAAAAATCGTACGACGAAACAGAGATGGAGACGAACGAACGAAAACAAAAAGGCAAAGGGAGAGAGAGAGAGAGAAAAGTCGAGAAAGGTTGTGGAAATGCATTGGAACAGAAAGCAAAGAAAAAAAGTGCATTGGCGCGCTGTGTTGCATCGCTGTTCTCGCAAATGCAACGCAGAATGTTGTGGGCTGGTGGCTGCATATAGCAGCAGACTATGGCGACGAAACGCCAAATGAACTGAACCGCAACAGCAAACACCGGTGGTGGTGGAACCGAAAGTCGAACCATCACGGCTCGATTTTATTTATACCGAATCGAAAGCAAACCCCCTTTGCATTCTAGCGATGGTCGGAAACAGCAGCAGAACGAGCGATCGAAGTGAACTGCACAAGAACATGAGAGAGAGAAAAAAAAAAGTGCCCAAGAAACAGGAACTATGAAGAAATGCATATCATAATTCATTTTCCAGCGACCTCACGCCACATGCACACACACACACACATACACACAAGCTCGTTCTACTCGGTTCTACTGTAGCTCATTACGCATTTTCCATTCTGGAACATTGAGCCATTCGATAGGATTTTCCGGCCTTTTCTTACACATTTTCACCATTGCGCCATGCGAGGTGAAACCAAGAGGGAACCCTTTTCCTTCTGGACCTCCGTTTGCAGGCAACCGGGGTCGGTGTTTTATGCTTGTTCTTTTTACGTTCGGGACGTGCAACAGCAAACTCCCCGGCTGCATACACATATTCGATGATGCAACGCGATGCAACGATCAACCTTTTTTTTTTCCTTTCTTTCTTTGCTCCCTTCGCATTCTTTCCCTCTGTTTTCCAGACGTTCGTGCCGGAGCCTACTCGTTTCAGGTCTCTTCCATCACTGTCATTATGATATTGAATTTATGCATTTATGTTGAGTTTTTTCGTGCGTTTTTTTTTTTTTTTGTTTTTGGCCTGTGTTTTATCTGCCGCAGAAAATAGAGCTTGTTTGTATGTGTCTGTAGTGGCGGGAAGAAAAGAGGCACTGAATGTGATGGATAATTTATTGCATCCGGCCGAAAGTTATGGCGAGTAGCTGGGATTTATGTTCCCCTTGTTTCGTGTCATTCGCTCAATACTTGTCATCTTTAAAATGAAATAGATAATGGTACAACAGTAGCTTCGTTGCAGCGATTGTTAGTGTAAATAACAAACGTTTCGAGTGTCATCAAATCGCCACAATTTCCAATCAATTGAAGTAGACTTTTAATTCTATGCGTACATCGCCTGTGTCGGATGGGAACTCTTTATCTCTTTATCTCCCTCCAGCGTCACATTAACATACGATTTCCCACGAACCGTGAATGTAGCGGCCGTGCTGTGTGTTCCATTCAACAGACGGTAAAACGCTTTTGACCATTGAATTGATAATAATGAAACATATCAATTCACCAAACATGTTAGAACGGCACGCACCCAACCGTTTGCGCCCTCTGGCGGCCATTTTTGTCGCTGCACTTCTCACTTGCACTGGTGTCCGTGGAAGTGAGTTTGTGTACTCGCTCCCAATCAACCCGGGCTGCTGCTACCCTGGTGAGATGATGATTTTCCATCTATTCCAGTTAAAGTTCATTCAGCAAAATGCCCACAGACTCCAACACGCCAACAGAACGCCATTCATTATTTATGTGCTCGACGTGGCGGACTTGCACACAATACACGCACACACACACGTACATAACAAGTTATCGAAATAAGGAAACGATCAATTTAGTATTCCAATTTCCCCCTTCCCAACGAAGCCTCCCGTTCCCCTCTCGCCCGACAAAAGGCGCACGCCACGAACCGTGCTGCTGCCATTTGTCACAACGATCACGACGAACTCGCCAACTCCCCCGGTACGGCTGGTCGAATGCTGTCATTTTCGAGTTTGTGCATCAGTCGAGACGATGTAACCAACCTTAACTAACGTACACGCCGGCACACTGCCACACCTATACATCCACCAGCAGCATCAGCCACGTTTCCACGTTCGATTCTATTTGCCAGTGGTGCTTCTGCTTCGGTAGCATATATTTCATAAATTGGTTTAGTAATTCATTTCAATTCCAAACCGGGAACACAGACCCGGGTCCGTTGTCGTTGTCGTCCTCGTCATCGTCGTCGTCGTCGTTGTGTACTACCGCAAAACGCCGTAACACACCGTCGTCGTGCATCCGACGACTTCTTGGGGGCACTTTCTTGGTTTGGGCGTCCCGGCCTTAGAAATTCAAATTTTCCCACTAAAACCATTCAAAGGCGTTATTTATCATTCAATTAATATTCAATTTTATTGTATTATCTTTGAATATCGTGCACCACGTACGGAGGGTGTGATGGATACACATAAAAGTATGGCCAAGATCTAGGCAGCAAATCATCATCCTCATCGTCGTCGGCAATCGGCTTGCCTGTTGGGATTGGGATTTCTAAAGGTTTGCAGATTCCAATTCACTCTGGTGCCGCCGATCCCCAGCGCAAGACGATGTGTTCGATTTTTGCTCTACCTCTCCGTGTGAACTTTGTGTGGCTGAGCTGGTTGGGAATGAGCAAGATAGACGGCAACATGTTAATGTTTGAGTCACTCCATGCGATGCGTGTCGTTGGAGCGAAGGAAATCGAAAGTTCCATTTGGCATTTGGACAGCATGCGAGAGAGCGCAACGGGAAGTGGGTGAGAAATTACACACATTCCACCCGAGCACTTGCCACCAGCATCACAATTAGCTCCGTCGTTCGATTCCAGACCTGGACCTGGGCATATCGGATCGTCTTCTGCTTAATAATTCTATTAATAAATTACAACAGATACATCACATACTTGACTTAATTTATTGAATTCGATTTCAATATCAATAGACCCGGTTCTCCGGCTTAGGCAGAGGAGATGCCGAGGTAGACGGGAAGGTACGGGATCGCTTGGGAATTGGTCTTTGAAAAGGTGCTGAGCTGGAATTGGAGCGATAGTTCCGTATCAACCCAGCCACCCACCAACAGTGTTCGTGTGTGTTGAAAGCTAATCTCAAGAGCGTCTTCGTCTGAGGCGCTTCACATCCGTCTGTAGAGCTTGGTTGGGAGTGGGCGTGAAGGCAAAATCGATAGGAACGAATGGGTTGTCGGGTGTGTAGTGCAGGAACCGTGCGAACTGACGAGCACTTGACAGCCGTCTTGACGCACGGCGTCGCATTAATCGAAGTCAACGGTCTCGATTTTCGGGCTCTCGAGCGCAATGTTTCCGTGGATGTCGTGAACAGTTGCACCTGCACCAACAATGGCGAGATGGCAAAAATTGATGGCTCACACGGCGTACGGTACGGAGTGTCTGAGCGTCTATTCCATCCCACCTGAAGAGGAGAGTTGTAAATTTATTAAAATTAAATTCATCACTACTTTGTCCAACGGTGTGCCATCCACAGGCACTGGAGATGATGGCGAATCGCATCTTCTACCCTGGCCCGGACCATTCCTTTTCGTTCGATTTCTTTTGCCCGCCAAGAAATTCTTGCACGAACGTGCTCGTACTCGTTGCGCACAAGTTTGGCCATAATTACATTAATTAACTCTCATTGTAGTCACAATCCTTTCGCTTCGTTTTGACGCTACGACGCAACAGCCGCGAGATGGGGTTTTCTGCACAGCTTTTCGAAGATGGGTAATTTTATTCAATAAAAACTTACCTTCCGGATATTTCTTTTCTTTCGTTTTGTTGTACATGTGCGCTTTCCTTCGTGTGCACAAGCAAACGCGTCGCCGTCGTGTCAGAGGTGAAAGGAAAAATTTGCATTTTAACGTTTTTGCTACAGGAAAAACGCCATTCCGAACAGGAGAATCCATTTTTGTGCAGACTTTCCAAGATTGGTCGTTGATCTGAATACGAGAATACGAGCTGACCAACCAAACTATCGTGTCCAAACTATCATCCTTCCCCCTTTTTTCGTAGTTTTCGCTTTCAAAAATGGCCAACCAAAACGGCCGTGCGGAGGATGGGCAGGAATATTTTTAATCAAAATTCCTAAAAATTTGTATTCCAAAAATCAACCAACACTCACTCATCTTCAATTCCACACCGGTCCCGGTTCCTTTGGCCTTTTAGTTTTCGTTCGTCAAAAATCAGCCCAACCCATTCCCTAATCGGCGCTACACGCCATAATACAAACATCTAAACGAGGGTGTGAGTAGGATAGGGGTTTGGGCGCTCGGGTGGGAAGAACTAGGAGAAAGTGCATCTAAAAGGCGACAAGCTGCTTCTTTCCCAAAAACACGGGAGTTGGGGTTATTGATTTTTTCAACAAAAAAAGAAGAAAAACCGTGCAGAAGTGACAGAGAAGGGAAGAGATGAGGGGTGCGGAGTACGGCCCGGACCGAACCCGAACATTGGACAGTCCAAGCGGTTCCAGGCGAGACGGCTAGAGGCCGTGGTGACATGCTTTGCTGCTTCATTTTCTCCACCAACGAAGGATCAACGGAGACGTTGCCAGACTCCGCACAGAGCATGGACATTTCCGGGTTCATCTTCGCTTTTTTGGTATTTATTTTATTATTAAATATTATAAATCACTAGCCACCCCCGCCTCTTGTTCTAGCCAGCACCCCTCGCTGATGACACCACTCACCCCTTACCATTTGCCTGCCATTGCGTTCCGACAAAACTTTCCCGAGAAAGGACAATTTTGACGGCAGCATTCAAATGCTGATGCCGGGACTGATGGGCTGGGCAGATCATTCAGTCATTCGGTCGGTCGGACATCTCAACTCGTTTTCCCTTTTTTGAACTCCTGATGGCCTGTCCCGCCGTCCAAGGGGCACGCTCGGAGAGGAATAATATTTATGTGAAATGATAAATTGAACCAACTCTTCGACTTTTTCGAAACCACTGAGCAGAGAGACGAAGCGATCGTGAAGAGGGACTGTCGACGGGGATAGGACAGTGCCGATTGTCTTTCGCCTTTTTGCAGTCACAGTCGATTGCTGACGACGGTTGCCATGGGTGTCCAACTGGTCATCGAAATGGCCATCAAGGGAACGGCTTCATCAGGGAAGGGAGTCTTTAGACTGTTTTTCCCCCCCAGGTTGATTTAAATATTAAATGAACTATTTTATGAACTATCTGCTGGTCGCCTTGGTTTACTCTTGGTTTTGGACCACCTTTCCCCAACGAGCACGACAGTTCTTCCTGGCTGGCCGTTAGGGTTTGGGATTTTGGGAAACCCGGGAAAACAATTTTACTAAAAGTCGGTAGCGGATCCATACGGCGTCTCAATCTTATCGAATTAGGAAATCAATTTCTCGCCCACTGAAATCACCCATCCCATCCCGTGGTCCCCTCGACTCAAAGCTAAAGCGCCACCAATGGTCCGTGACCGATTTTCGCACGGTCCGTTAGGTATTTAGTCGCCTTAAATTTGAATATTAATTGAAAAGTGATAAAGTCGCCAGCAACGCCGAATCGATTGGACCGAAACTACCCCAGCGTCTTCCATTCATTCCGTCCGTTTTAAAGATTGCTTCGTCCCTGGAAGGATCGCACACACTGCCGACCGGCTGGAAGACGCTGGCTTTCGTTTTCACGCTTCGTTTCACTAATTAAACAATTAAAGACACTTAATGTTGTTATTATCATTATTGCTTCTTCTTTTTCTTCTTCTTGTTCTTCTTGTTGGGCTGCGGGCATCCTTGGGCTGCTTACCGGTTTATTACCGTTTTCCAATTTTCCCTTGCCATCGTCTGCTGTTTTTAGCTCCCAAGTGCCTTTAGTCCCTTGCGTTAGACGAGTCGCAAATGATTGAATGTCGTCAAGGGGATCACGGCCGGTCCGTGGTCGGTCGGTTGGCCAATGCACACTCGATTGGTCTTGCTGGTAGGTTAAGTATTTGCCTTCATCTTCCCTTCGGACGCGCGGTTTCGTGTATTTTTTACTACCTTAATTTCGAAGGCTAAAAGGGAACTAGGAAATAGGAAGAAGAAAAAAATCACCCAAACACCCATCTGCTTGTCGGTAAATAATGAAGTCCTTGGACGCTTGCCGCGGACACTAAAAAAAAACTGTATCAAACGATTGAAACATGCACCAAGTTGTGTCCTTCGCTGTTCCCTCGTAAACCAAACCGGAATGCAAAGCATCGACGAAAAAAGGGACACAACAGCACCAGGAGGAGAAAAAAAAACGTACTTCTAAGACTCGAGTCTCCTTCGGTTGGATGGCGAAAAACGTGACTTAATTGAATGATCTGCTTTCGTAGTAAATTAATTCAATTGCCTGCTCCACCTTCACCTTATCCCGCCACCCGTTCACCCAAACCAAAACACCCCACCCGGTTGGTTGAATTCGATGGACGGCAAACGCTTAAGTAGTCGATTTCCTTATGCGTCCACTTTCGCGGTTCGGTTTCCGACTCCGGAATCCTGCAATCGGATTCGCTTCCTCCCTTGAATCTCAATGATTTGCTTGAGTGAATTTTTAAATCATCCACTCTCTCCGCAGGCGGGGTCCGCTCCTTTTTACCGGGCGCTGCTTCTTGCTCGAAAAGTCCGACTCGAAACGCACCAGCGCCCGGTTCTCTTTCTCAGCGCTCTCGGCCAAAGTGCAGAAGATCGCACGAGGATGTCGGACGCAGTTCTAGGCTGCGTCCAATTTCACCAGATAATGATTATTGGATTAGAGATTATTATCGAGCGATAGGACACTCAAGCGCAAAAACCGACCGGTCCCGGTCGCAGTTAATTCCAGGTTTTGCAGCGAAACGAGATCTGTTCCGATTAACTGGCCTACCCGGCTCGGCCTCGGCTGGTTCACTTTTCCCGATTCTAATTAAATTCAGCCCAATCGATTCCGGCCAACGGAGAGTGGGGAATAAAAATAAAACAAAAGAAAGACTATAAATATGAACCCAAGCCATGGTCACGGGCAATGTCTCGATGGTAGCGATGGCGATTTTGCGGATGGTCTGAGTACACGCTTCCCACTATCCCGAGGATAAATTCACTCGCCCGCTCTTCCCTTTGCTGGCCGCCACGCCAAACCGAAGCTAACGCATGAAAAGAAAAGCATAAATTCCAGCACGAATCCTCCGAAATCCATTGCCAGGGAATCAAACGGACCGTAACCGACTGCCACCGCCACCATCACCGGGTTTCCCGTGCTTCTGCCACACGTTTGACGACGTTTGGGTTTTAGTCTGATTTTTAGTTGATTTTCCACCCCTCAACCAAACGCACATCCCTCGGGCCAAGTGGTCAACCGTGGGTGGGTTCGGGTTTGGGTTGGGCCCAAGTCCCTGCCCAGTGGCAGAATGGAATGGAAAACTAAAAATTGAAATCCTGCAAAATATTATTTTAAAATATCTTTACCTCGGCGCATACGTTCCACTAAGCCTCCGGTTAAGCTTGCAACTAGCCCAGCCCCTCGGACTTTTGGACTGTGAGGAGTTGGGTTATTTATAACAGATCCCGACCCTGTTTACGATTCTGGGAAAATGCTGGGGAAGGGTGGGGAAGAGGGAGGAAGCAGCACTCTTCCTCTCGGTTTGCTTTTTGGCCTCTTGTTGGCGATGACGGTGTGATACGAAACGGAGAGATAAGGTTAGGATTAGTTGTGCCAAAACTCACCATTACCTTCTCACTGGCGTGTACGTAACTTGTTCCCTTTTTATTCCCGAAACTCCACCCCCCTCGTAAAGTGAACCCCTTCCCAGGTTGGTGGCCGTGCGGTCCAGTGCTCATTTGCCTATTTTTGTGTGGGTGTGTGTTCATGGCATGGGTCGTTTGGCACGTTTTGCGATCGGGTTTAAAAATTGTTTCTGTGACTTTAAATGAATTATCGTGAAGCGAACGATTTGCCAACGCATCGACACGGCAACAGGATGGTAAAAGTTTTCGTTGTTTTATTTAAATCAGATAAAAGCGTCCGATAGTTGCTCGCTTCCTGAATAAAGGATGCTTACCCGTACCTTACCATCCGAGGGACTGGGAGAACCTCCCGTTCATGTTGTTTTGCCAAATTTCCAAATTATGATTTATGTGTGTACGCTGTGTATAAAAATCCTAAACAAACTAATGTTGTTCTCCCATTTCTGCTTCTCTGCTCCACAGGTACGGTAACGACAAAAAGGCTCCAAACCAGTCATTATTCGATGCTCTTCATTCGCACAACCAAAGCAGCAAACAAAGACGAATGTAGCAGATGCGTAAGCAAACAGAGTAATGCTTGTATCACTTAGCGCTGTAACGATCGACAATTTGGGGATACTACTTTCTGGTATCAGTTTGCCTAATGGAATGACGCGAGCGTCGCCATGCCACGCTCACGAAACAGGAAGGAACCGTCTGCGAAATGACGCCTTAAGCAAGTCGATGGAAAAACAAGAAAAATCGCTATTATCTGTTTTTCTTCGTACGCCCCTAGAGCGGTCGCATCTTTCAACAAGTCATTTGCTGCCGTGCTGTGTGTGTGTGTGTGGGGTATGCTTGTGGCTGCCAGCGCTATAAATCCATTACAAGAATGCATTTCGATAATGAGTCCTTTTCGAATCGGCCCGTTTTCGGTTTGCTCCCTTGCGTCTATTGAATCCGGCCGGTTCGGTTCGGTTCGTTCCTTCTTTCTTTGCTCGCGTTCAACACAAATGAACACCACAGCCGCAGCCGCAACCATCCATTAAGGGATGGTTTCGCCCGTCGATGGGGTGCTGCACAAAAAAAAAGGGATGCTGAAGCAGCAACCCTAGTGTGGTGGTGGTGGTGGGCAATTTTTCAACCGATTCTTGATATGACACAATGACGGATCTTGGCGATATTATCATGCGCTCTTCTCGCTCTTGCGCCCGCTCATGTCCCCGGGTAGCAAGCAAGCAACCAATGTCACATACACATTTGCTAGCGAAAAAAGTGATTCCTTTCATCCTTTTTTTTTTTTTTTGTAATTCGTGTCCCTTCTCATCTCTTCAGTGCCAGCCCCCCACCCCGGCTGCTTGCCGTTGTTTATCGTACTGCCGCTGGTATGGGTTCTATGACAACGAATGGATGAGGAGCACGAGGATGCTCATGCGTGTTCTAAAACGCGCATAAATTTATGTTTTATAATGTTACCCATCGCTTTCGCCCGGTAGGGAGGGGAGGGGAGAGGGGTGATGGTTCGAGGTTTTTTTTTGTATATGTTAAAAAAGGGTTCATTTTCGAACACAACGTCAACAACAACAACAGCAGCAGCCACATACATCCATTAACTCGCCCAAACTCTCGAGCACTCGCTCTCTAGGTATCTCTGGGCCGGGCTAAGAGAATCCTTGCGCTTTGTGAAATACGCAAAATGACACAACACAACGGATGTGGGTGAAAATGTGGGGGTGATGTGAGTATCAAACCAACAATAACCGCCGCACAAGATGCGCACTCCGATTTTTTCGTTTTTTTTTTTGCGCTCGCGCCTTCACCACCCTTTTGTGTCCTTTCGGGTGAACACCACCCCCCAATCCAACACCACCACACATTGGGTGGAACGAGTGGAACCCGTTTGTCATTTCGGTTGCGTTCGGGTAATGATTATTACTTATACATTTTTCAACCTCTCAGCCACCGTGCGTCTCCATAATTCTGTCAAACCCTTTTTTTTCGCATCCTTCGGCCTGCTTCTGGAGGGTCCTAATTTTCCAGTCCTTTTTTTTCGCTTTTTTGGCCGGTTGTTTGGCTGGGTAGGTTGTCAGACCATCGAAAAGTGCCATTATTCGTGGATTTTTTTTTTTGTTGTTGGTCTTTTTCGTTGTTGTTGCTATCCCACCCGCCCACTCATCAAACGCCTCCCGGGGAGTGGGTGAAGCGATATGATGTATGGTAGTGGTGTTTCCACGCCGGCCAGGATCGGTCCTTTTTTTGCCTTGTAAAATGTGTGGCGTGCGAGTATTAGAAAGGATTACATGACAACCAACTGACCGTTGGGCTGTTGGGCAAACGTAACCAACAATGGACGCACTTCAATATTTCTCAACCAAACGAACCAACACGGGGAAAAAAAGACGCGTGAAGAAGCGAAATCGCGATAACAAAAACAAAAATCCCCTCGACACATTTCCACTGACCCGTAGTTGTTGCTTCCGTGCTGCAGCAGAAAGACATTTTACGAGTGGCAAGATATGAGATTTTCTCACTGCGACACTTGCGTATGAGCTATTGCGCGGTCATGGGCGGAATTGCAGGTTTTGGGCCGGGATTTGGACCCGGCCAGAATCCATTTTTGCTTGATAAGCTGCTTGGCTAGGCTGCTAGGCTACCATTGAATGCCTGCAGTACTGGCAACCCGAAATAATGCCGATTGCTTGTTTAGAATGCACATTATCAGCATAAAAGGGCGACATAAAGCTTTTGGTTCATAAAATTCGCACCCAGCTGTGATTGTATGCAAAACAACAAATAGATTCACCGTAGAGTGGCCAATGTTTTGTTCGTTCCATACCGACCATCAATCCATTAATAACTATTCAGCGTTTGTATAACCATACGCTTGTCCGCTGATGGTGGTTATATCATTTTTCGGTTATTTTTATCCTCACAATTGTGCTGTGCTGTGTGCTGCCACCATTAGTACGAATTCGACAGCGGCCCCCAAAACAAAGTCCAGCGTCGCAGGGACACATGAGACACCGTTCTCACACACAAACAAACATGCATAGAAGAGGAAAAAAGGTTCCTCGTCCATTTCCTAATCATCAGCCGAGGTCTCTGTGAGGCAAACAAAAACAACAAATGGTATAATGGCCAATAGCCATCATTCTCAGCACCAGGCCACCGGACACAATGTTGTACGCCAAAGGGATATATCGCGAGCAAGGACATACACACACACACATACACACAAAACCCCCGAACCACCCCTGGCCGATGCCATTTCTCCAACGAGCGCAGGGAGTGGTTGGACATAATTTTTCAATTTGGTGATCGTCCCAAACGCGTGGGCATGGTTTCTACATTCATTCACTTTTACCAAGTTTGGCGAACGGAATACAAAGGCAAACCAAATAAAAAAAAAACAAACAAATATATGCCCCCAACCTTACCAAGACCCAGCGGCAACGGATATCATCTACATATTCATAAAAATAGGGTATAGATTATTTGGTTGCTGTCAAAAAATATTTGCGTGAACACAACACAAACGCACCATCGGCGGCACTGGCCACAGAAGAAAGGCCCTGGCAGGAGGCCTGCCCTGGGAAAGACAATGCCTGTGTACATTCAAATGCCAAATGCCGCATACCAATGCCACTACATACGAATCTCGTCCTGAATATCGTGGGACGTTGGTCGGTTGAACAAAAAAAAAATACATATACACATTTTCGAACAAAACAGAACAAAAAACACACAATACTTTGGAAAGGATTTAAAAGGATCCGGATTTGGTGTTCCTTTTTTTCACGGTTTTGAATGTATTGAGTGATCTTGCTTCTTTGCGTTCATTATTCTTACCGTTTGTAGCATTTTTGGCCATGGGAACGCACCAGATCGTCCATCATTATTTTCGCCATTGTACGATTCAAGATGGCGATCAAGATGTACACTTCACTATTCAATTTAAACCTAGTCATGTTCTTGAAAGGATCTGTGTGATTTTGACGAGAGCCATACAGAAAAATTGCTCCCAACAACGACCGAGTGTGCGCCACAACGATCTTACGAATCGTCTCGTCAAACGTTACTAGGCGTCTCCATTTATGCAAAGTAACCCAAAAAAAAACTCGGCTGCGGCACTAGGCTATCGGGATGTCAATGGGCAATTTTTCGGACAAACTAATTCAATCATGATATGTGCGCGACACACACTCACACGCCTTCTTGGACGAACCATTCGCGGCCGAAAATTTGTAATTCAATCACGAGCGAAAGTGACCGGCACTCGATATGTGTCCGCTGGTTTGGTGGAAGTTATGAATTTTAACGATTCGATTACAGCCACTCCGTCCGTGTGGACAGTGCCGTCGTCATCGGCCTGATGATGCGTTGCGACGATATGTCCGCGTCCTGTCAGCACACAATCAAATTTTAGTCCTCAACCCCACCCCATTCATCAGTGGGGGCCTGATGTTCGTATGCGCGCAGGATGTTTGTATCAATAAAACTCACCACTAAAGAATTTATCAAGCAAATCGCGCTCATGGAACCACTTAGCGCCGTTCGTTAACCGCGTCAACTGTCAAATGTCAAATGCGAAGAATCGGGCTGCGCGCACAGACACCAAAAAAAAGACATTCAAAAACAGCCGTTCGATTCATCCGTCTAATGAGGATCAATTTCTATAGAATTGATAACGATCCTCGGTGAAGCGCGGTAAAACGTGGGTGATGAGGTCCTCTTTTCGAAGTTTCGTCTTTTGCAAGTCGTTAAAATTCAAGTGGCAGTCCTGCCTACGATGATCCACTTCAAACATGTCGTCGAATTTGAGCGCTGTGTTCTTCCCTTCTTCACGGTTAAACTCGAACGCCCGGTATTCGATATGGAGTTTATTTTTAATTACACACCAACACTTATTCTCCTCCCTGTTTGGTTCTCCGCTGAATACAGCTGGGACGCATTTCCACTGAGGGTGGGATGATTTTTTCTGCTCTATGTGTACGCTTTCATGGTAAATGGTAGGTTCGTCTACCTTCACCCACTCCTGTGCCGTGGCATATTGATGTACAAATAAATAATATTTTTCAATACCTCGTCCGTTTCTGCTCGTCCATCTTTCGCATCCTTTCGAGTGGTCCTAGATGTCGTTGCCGGGGATGTCACTCATAAAAAGAACAACCGGTGCCCTGCCGAGGCAGTAAAAACAACCAACCAACCAAACAAAAAAAACCTCTCACATCATGCGAAATCCTCTCGAAAGCGCGGTTTGTCTAGCCGGTAGAACGGTGATACACCGGAAAGGATGAGACACACGAAACCACGAACTTCAGCGAATAATATGATAGATAATCTTGATGATACCATCCCCATGAGTACACACACACGGCCGCACACCGACCCGGTCCAGGAGCATCCGAGTTTCCAAATATATAATATTTGTCCATCTCCATCTCCATCACCAGCTTCTTCCTAACTTCACCCAACTTTGGGTGATTTGTCCGGAAGTGGATGGATTGTGGCGGATGACTGAGTGTTCCGTGGTACAGAACCACCAAAAGCACATACCCGGACAACAACAAAAAAATACATATCGTAGACATAACGGTCGACTGATTTGAAATGGTAATATTAAGAGGTATATATCATTCGGATGCCTCTACGCTTTCGTTGCTCACACGCCACCACACACACACACACAGAGACGCCTTTGAGGTTTGTGTTTCGCTGGAAAATGGATTGATTCTGGAGCAACATTTCGACCCATTCTCGCCATACTCGCCAAACATCCTGCAGACGAGGTATCGCGCTGGCAGTGGCAGAAAACCCTCTTGGTGACCATTTGCCCGAAACATCAAGATTCATCAAGAGTCCTCTCATGTTCGTTTCCTTGAAGCGCAGCGATGAGGCCACGTTTCGTACATCCAACATGGGATTTTGTGTGTTGTGTCCATTCGTCTCGCACGCCCTGGGACGTACGTTGGGACGTATATTTATAAAATTTATATCTATTTACATGCATTCAGGCTTCCACTGGCTGTGGAGTTGGCTTTGACGTGGTTCCGAAACGAAAAGACATTTTCACCAGAAGTTCCAAATATGTGACAACTCTTCTCGGAGCACGGCGGAGGTGGCCAACAGCAACAAGGAAAAAAACGGATCCCTTCGAGTAAATCTCCACCAGCGAAAGGATTACCGAACCACGTTCGTTCGTGCGCCTTTTTGGCCGGCCGAACCACACCGTTCGAAGCATTTCAAGGATACTCGTCAGAACACAAAAAATGAAAAGTTTTGTTACCTTTTTTCCGGTTAGTTCCTTTGGCTCTTGCTAAAAGCACCAAACTCACCTTTTTCCCACATGACGAGCTGATGGAACGGAACTGATAGAACCGGCAGGCTGGAATGGCTGACGAGGCGCATTACAACGGTCGCCATCTTTCGCCCGCATTCGCGAGGAACCGGCTCACCCCGACGCGTCCGCGGAGGCCGGAGAAATCCCGCAGCGACGCGACGGAACCGGTCCTTCGGGAGATCCTTGCGTGAGACGAGAAGATTTTTATGATTTTGTCGCAGTGTGAAAGAGGAAATCTGTGTCACTTCTGTGAACGTTCGCGCAACGCCCGAACCGCCTCATACGTACGAAACCGAGCGTAATGAAAATAAATTGACGCTCCAAACTGTCCATATCCCTTTTTTTCCCTATGTGTGTGTGTGTGTTTTTTTTTTTTTTGACTGATGCCACCGCAGTCCACCAATGTCCGCCAATGTGTGCACTCGCAACACAGATCCATCCGTTGGTCATAAATTAGTCAATATACTCACACATGCAGACACAGTCCTGGAGGATGTGTTCGTCTCAAAGATGGACGCTAGAACTCACTGACGCTAGTGATTAATCAACGGTTACATCCGATGAACAGACATACGCTCTCAACGGGGTAAATCATGAAAAATTGACGTCCCCTGCTCGCAAGCGTAGCAACGCTGAACGAAAACCAAACAAAAACAATTGCCTCTTTAATCGTAATGTATGAGCAAGTTATTAGCAAGTCCCTCGGCGGTAAGGGCAACCACCTGTCAAATGGTCGCGATATTCGCCGAGGTGACGTACGTAAATCCACGGTTATCTGTAATTAATATCGATCGTATGATCTCACCGAAACAGCGATGGCGTATGGGTTGTGTTTGCTCATCATCAAACCGTTCACCCCCAAAACGGAACAGAAGATCGATATTCAATATTTGTAAAAGCGCTGCTACGAGCGTTGCTTTTAACCTAATAATCTTCAAATATTATTTCATCTGCTCGGGGGGAGGGCAAATGGTGGACATGGGCACCAGTTGGAGTGAGATCGAAACGAAACTCGTGCACCCGTGCCGTACGATAGCTTCCCATTCCCGAGGCCCTCGTGGCGACCGTCGCAAACGACCAGCTTCGCTGGGAAGTAGATAAAAGAATATCATCCCGGTCGAGTGATTTTCCGGCTGCGGACACGACGCGCAGACCGAGCGCGCGGGCCCGAGAACGCCATTATGACCGGCGTCGATTTTAAAAACATGAAATTTATGTTACAATCCCCACAATAAGCTGCGAATGAAAGGTGGTCCTTCCGGGTTTCGGTCGCATGTACATGGGACTGTTTGGTGGCGAGTGTGGGTGGGAAAAGAAAGAGTCACTGGCACGAAATAATCCAAACATCGTCAATAACTGCTATCTCAGGTCTGGTGCGGGTGTATAAAACATAACCTGCCCGGCACGGGTGTGGGAGTCGAAATCCTTTTCAACCAAACCTTTTCTCCATTCTCTAATGATCCTTTCTTTTTTCGTTTCGTTTGTTCCATATCGCTCGCTCGGTTCGAGGTTTGATTGGAATTTATGTACCCTCCAACTGGTTGGCTGACTGGCTGGCTGGCTGGCTTGCTGGCAGGCGGACGAGCCAGCGTCTGCTTCCGCGACAGTGCGCTGTGATTTTCTTTGAAATCCTCCAAAAACCGCAACTCCATCGGCGAAGAATCGGCAGTGCGGGCACACAGGGTGGTACGGGCAGATTGAAATCACTCAGGAAACTCATCTTGCGAATGCTTTAGCCGCTGAGTGATTGAGCTTTTCCCTCGGAGCACCACCGGCGCGAGAGGGCCGGTCGATAGTAGCGGGAAAATGCAGCTATTTTGCCAAAACCCCCAAACCCTCAAGAAAGCTGCTCATCGTCACAACAGCCGTCGATGGTTGGCGTTTCCGTTGCAAAATATTAATTTCCCATCGTATATCTTCCGACTGGAGCAACAAAAAAACAAAAAGGATTGTTGTTTCGCTGCGAAACTTTATCCATCCGCTTCGAAATGAATCAGAATAGTTTCTTGTTTCTGACTGGCATTCCATTCCGATTTGATAAGGATTTGTGTGCCGGCTGTCTGCGAGACGGCAGCTTTGGCACGGGTTGAACATTTACAGCAATCGGTTTCCCATTCCGGCACGAGCAGAACGATCGATCGATTTCTGCTGCCCGGAAATGAGCATCAGCAAGCGTTTCCACTTCCACTGGCGATTGGGAGCAATTTTGCGGTATCGTATTTACAATTTTGATTTATCGCATTCATCCAGAACACCGGCGAAAATGGGATAAAACCATCCACCTTGCACAGTTCACTACGCACGGCGGCGGCGAGATGGAAGCGGTTGGAAAATTAATGGATCAAATCGGTATCGAATCCTTCCGCAGCGAGTTGCCACTTGGTGGGTGAAGAAAACGACATGCCATTTGTAAAGAGGGAAAACTTTACCTGTGGTACGCCAGAAGATGGGAAATCTGTGTTCTTCTGCTTTGAACCTCCACAGTCCATCCGCTCCGGGCTAAACGAAGGAACGATTTAGACAGAACACATTCCAGCCATTGCTTGTTCACGAATTGACACCAGAACCGTCCAGCGGGTGTGTGATTTGCTTGGTAAATTCTTCGGTGACATTCTACGGCCTACACCCAGCCTGTTCTTGTCACCCACGAAGGAGACAGTAGGCGTTCGGGCGAAGACGCTACAGGACGAACGATTTATATTTATCGCTGTTTAATAGATTTACAATAAGACGACATGACGGGAAAATTAATTAATTTTGTGCAAAATTATATTTCCGACCACCACTCGGTGCATTACAATCGTGCGAACAAAACGGCCCCCCCGGAAGAAGGATATGTCGTCCTGAGCTAACCCATCACTTGTCTCCTTCACTTTGGATAGCTGTCAATTTGGTTGCTGCGAGGGAGAAGACCACATTCCCATATCATTAATCATACCTACCGCTCATTCCATTCGATCCATTCGATCACATTTGGCTAAACAGTGTTTTACANATTAATTTTGTGCAAAATTATATTTCCGACCACCACTCGGTGCATTACAATCGTGCGAACAAAACGGCCCCCCCGGAAGAAGGATATGTCGTCCTGAGCTAACCCATCACTTGTCTCCTTCACTTTGGATAGCTGTCAATTTGGTTGCTGCGAGGGAGAAGACCACATTCCCATATCATTAATCATACCTACCGCTCATTCCATTCGATCCATTCGATCACATTTGGCTAAACAGTGTTTTACATTTTCCCGATCGTTCTTTCTTTGCCGCCCCACAGATATCGCTCCTGTTCGAGGAAGTTGGACGGCTCCGGACGGCCATCGCCAACATACAGGAATCACACAACCTGCAGATCCAGCGGCTCGAGGACCGGCTGGAAGAGAAGCGACAACACATCGTGCGGCTCGAGTCGCGCATCGAGAAGCAGCAGGACTTTGACGATATCAAAAAGGAAAATAGGTAATAACGGCGCGAACCCTGCCGCTCGCATTTTATGGTTGATGCCACACGTTTTTGAATCTCATTACGCCCAATACGCCGCCAATCCTGCTGCTGCACGTATGGTCTATGGTTTTCGCCGAAGGGTCCTGCTTTTTTCTTTCTTTTTTTACGCCACCAGTGTTTTGTTTTTTACCTACCGTGGGTGGAAGGGTGGTGATGGGCGGCCCCTTTTCTGAACCTATCATTCCTCCGGTATCACGAATCACGACACGCATAAACAAAAACATAAACCACCATATCATATCATTCTGGCCTATCGGCCAGAAGCTTCCCTGCGGTGAATGCGTTTTCCACCCAGTTTCCCCATTCCCCGCCTCCAAACATACACCTTCACTTTCGCTTTTCGCAAGGCAGACGCGATTTGAAAATACATAGGGGGAAAACCTAGTGGCCACCCGCACAACAGTATGTCGAATGGAAATTCAAAATCCGAAACGGTGAGATGAATTTGGCGGAGCGATGGATTTTCCCGCCGGTGCGATTTCGGTGCGGGAAAACACATTACACAATTTTACCCACCGGAACACACGCGAATAAAATGGGAAAGAATTTTGCTTTTCCCTGTAAAACTTCATGGAATTTTTACCCAACAAAACATACAAAACGGGATCGGATCGGTCTTAGGGTTGGGCCGGGAAAATTACCGACCAGCGTGGACCGTGGATTTAGTATTGTGTTTTTATGTGTTTTTTTGCTTCTGTTGTGGTTTGCATAGGGTTTTCCGCCTCCTTTACTATCCTCCCCCTTTGCATTACCACATCCCACCAGTCAGTGGATGTGTGTCAGTGGATTACAAAACACCGAGCGACACGTGAAGCGACTGGGTCAAAGTTTAAATTTTCCAAAAACGTTTCAAAAAACCATAACCAAACTCTGTCGCATTTTTCTTTTTAAACGTGTGTTTTTTCTCTATTTTCCCTCGTTTTCTTGCCAGTATGCTCCGATCGGTGGATCTGAGTGCGTCACACGAGTCGAAACAATTTCAGGAGCTGCTACTCGAACGCACCAAAGCGCTGGCGGCACAAACGGAGGCAATCAAATCATCGTCGACCACATCGGAAGGTAAGTTTCGGGGTGGGCATTCGCAACGAATTCGGTTTGCATGCTGCACTCGGTGCATGGAAGCTTTTACATCACCCCATCTCTCTCTCTCTCTCTGTGTGTGTGTCTGTGTATTTATATATGAGCTCGTTGTTGTGTTTTTTCTTTCTTTCCTTTCATTTGTGAATCATTTGTGAGAAGCGAATATACGACCACTTCACACACCAACAACAACACCAACAACAACCAAAACACACACACACACGCATCCGTACAATGTACCGTATTCCATTAGCTCATCCCTCCCACCCCACACATGGGGAGGTGGGGGTGGCGCATCGATCATACAGTGCAATAACTCTATCTCGGCGGCTTCGGCGTCGGCGAGCGTCGCGTCAGATCGTAAACTCATTAAATTAGATTCCAAACCCAAACCCATTCCCACTAGACGGGCTTGACTAACGAACGAACTAACTCACCACGTCGTGGCGTGGTACATTAAACAAAAAATAAAAAAAAAGCAACAAACACAAGCAATCTAAGCAAAACTCTCGGCTAGACGGGTGAAACAGGTCATAAAATGCAACACGAATGGCGCCAATTTTTACAGCAACTCGTCATACCGAGTGCACCCTCGATTGGCACAGGCCGGGGTGTGCTGATTGCGATATTGGAACGCTCGAGAAAAAAAAAACAAAACAAAACCAAACAAAATGCATCACACCCTTTGGTCGACACCTGTTTCAACCAATTCGTCAGTCGCGCCCAATCGATGCGATCAATAATGCAGGGCGCACGGTCTCATCACTAATGTATTAAGTATGTTTTGCTTTACTTCATATATTTTATCACCGTACGTAAACAAATGTTTTGCTTGCCCGTACCACGGTCGGCTCTCCCGGGAGGTCCAACCGGCAGTTGCACCCAACGCGCTACCGAATGCATCCACCGAACCGAGAGGGGTCTTTTTTAATTATGTTTACATACTAATGATGTGTATCTTGCCCGCCTTTTTATGCTCAGCAACAAGGGCGAGAATGAGAGAGAAGCGGATTTGTTTCAATATGTTGTGCCTCCGCTCGCATACCGATCTCTCGATCACGATCAGCGTCTTCGAACAGTACGGTATTGCTTCCTTTCGAGTTTTCCCACGGGCCCGTTCGTTCGTTCGTTCGCTTGCTTGCTTGCTGGCGCAACATTTTCCCGATTGCGTCGGCTCCCTTTGGGCATTAAATTTTATTTTTACGATCTACACCCGGCCGCCCACACACACTCGCATCCACCCGACTGATTGAGTATTGTGTTGGTGCGACGTCCGCCTGACAAGATACGTTGGCTTTAATTCTCATTTTCGAAACACTTTTCCCCACACAACACAGCAACAGGGAATGAGCGAAAAACAGGCAAAACCCAATGCCACCTTCTTGCTAAGTACAAATGCTACTGACAATTAATAAAAATTTCATCATTAGTAAAGACAACAGAAACAACAAGGAAACCAAAGAATAGGATCAACACAGGCGGCCGTAGTTTGTATTTCGCCGAACCACCGAAAAGTGATCAGCGAACGATCATTTGCTCCCACGCGTTTGCGAAAAAATAGCGACAGAATAATGTGCCCAACGAGTCGGGTGTGCTTGTGGTTTGTGGCCCGGTTCCAACACTTGGCAATGTCACTGTCTCTCCGACCAAAGTGGCCGACTCCGAAGTGGAGTGTCAAAAGTGAGGGAACTCACCGACTTTGTTAGTTGGCTCTGTTAGGGCTGCATTGAATACGAATTCGGTCGATCGGTCGGTCGGAGACCGTTTTGTTGCGATCGCACATTCGAATGACGGATCAAGTGATTGAACGCAAAAGCAAACTCCCAACATGCTTGTTCATATCTCTCTCTCTCTCTCTCTCTCTCTCCCTTCCTCCCCGGTACGATTGTTTTCGAAACGGCCTCCCCCTCTCCGAAGAAGCGTGGGTGAGCGCGATGATGGAATTATTGAAATTTATGGCTACCGTTATTATTGTTTTGCGTTCGATCACTGTCATCCAGAGTTCCCGGGTAGTCGAGCGGGTATCCACGCACTCGATCGCTTCTGTTTCACTTGTTATTCCCATATCTATTCACACCGCCCGGCGTTTGGGTAGACAACGCCGGGTTGCAGTCAGCAACGATCTTCGCTTGATGGGAAAATAAACATGTTTTACATAAGTTTGCTTCAGTCCGCGGCGCACACGCGGCCCCCAACACCCAGCAGCAACGGTTTGTCGCTTTTGAAAACAAAAACACATTCAGCCCACCACCATACACCCATCAGCCACTGCCACACTACTTTGCGTACAATCCTACAGAGACACAGCAGTGAAATGAATTGAAATGGAGAAACGTACATTGAAGCAATGCTACGATCAGTAATAAAACTGAACGTTCCGAACTGGGAATAAAAGAAAATATGGAAAGAACACATACACAGGAATCGAATACTTTTGTTATTGAGACACATTCACTTTTCCTCGGTCTCTTTATCGTTTTTGCTCATAATCTTGTGTTTTTTTTTATGTGTACAATTTTGTTCCAATGTACAGCAACCTAGAATCGATTGGAAGGTTAACATAAAAATGTTGTATTTTTATTTTTCGATTCCCATTTTTACGTTCCTGATTGTTACGACCCGCTTCGATTCTTTGTTACAAGGGCATCCCCGCAAAAGGCGTTTAAACATGTTTGCCCTTTTTTTCTTCTTTCTTCTTCTTCTTCTTTTCCTCGATCGCTTTTGGCATCCCCGCCCCCCGCCGCCGGGTTGTCGTCGGGTTTGTTGCTCTGCCAAGCAGGATCACCGCTTACCAGCGGCCCCACCAGCATTGGCGTCAATGGTGACGTTGGTGGAAGCGGTGCCGGAAGTGGCGCTGCACCTTCCCAGCCCACCCGTCCCCTTTCGCCCACGAATGCTAGCAACAGCAGCGGCACCAGCCAAACATTGGTCACCGCTGCTAGCAACACCGGTGGGCCGGCTGGCGAGCTGACCGGTAGCGATTCGCGCCACTGCACGCACGATCTCACTAACAGCAACTCGCCAACTAACAACACGATCAGCAGCACCAGCCACAACAGCACCGGCCACGGCACTGCCCCGACCGAACCGCCCCACAATAACCGCTCATCGACCCCCTCCTCCGCTTCCGCCCCCGCCGGTTGCCCTCCGCTGCTGGCGTCTCGCTCGCCCCAGCCCCAGCCGGCCACCCTCCGATCACCGTCGTCTTCCGTCGCCGTTCAGCAACAGCTGTGCGCCAGCCAGCCGACGACAGCTGGTGCAGCGGTCACGACGCTGGCGACGACCGGCACGCCAACCATCCCGAGCGATCCGATGTCCGGGTTGAGCTCGTTCCTGGCACCGCCGCTGCAGAACGTCGAGCAGTTCGGCTCGTTTCTGGGCGAGGAGCTCGTCAGCAGCTGGCGCCGGGGGGCGCTCGATCTGCCACCGCCCCCGCCCGGACTGGCAGCGGCCGCTGCTGCCGCTGCTGCCGCCGCCGCAGCCGCTGCGGCACGCAATCCAGCCTTACTAATGAACCACCATCATGTTGTTAACTCGCCCCCGACAGATCTACCCACGCTGGCGCACCATGGCGCGTCGCTCCAGGACCAGGACAAAGCCAGCAGCCATCACGAAAGTTCGTCCACCGCCAGCACGCCGATCCTGCGCGAGGATCGCGACTCGCGGCACGACGAACGCCATCTGAACGGTGGCGGCGGTCTCACGCCCATGTCGATCTCCAAGAGCCCGCTCGAGGACAACAACAACACGCTCGGTGCGCTCGGCCGGCTCGATGGTGCCGCGTCCGGCAACCTCATACAGGGACTTCCGTTTCAATTCCAAGAGCGCGGACACTTCCGGTTCGCGGATGCGTCCGACATGCAGATGCCGCCGGGCTCGATGGTTGGCCGGCTCGGTGACTCGCTCATCCCCAAGGGCGATCCGATGGAGGCGAAGCTGCAGGAGATGCTCCGGTACAACATGGACAAGTACGCCAACCAGAACCTGGACACGCTGCACATCTCGCGCCGCGTCCGGGAGCTGCTGTCCGTGCACAACATCGGCCAGCGGCTGTTCGCCAAGTACGTGCTCGGGCTGTCCCAGGGCACCGTGTCGGAGCTGCTGTCGAAGCCGAAGCCCTGGGACAAGCTGACGGAGAAGGGACGCGACAGNCATCCCCAAGGGCGATCCGATGGAGGCGAAGCTGCAGGAGATGCTCCGGTACAACATGGACAAGTACGCCAACCAGAACCTGGACACGCTGCACATCTCGCGCCGCGTCCGGGAGCTGCTGTCCGTGCACAACATCGGCCAGCGGCTGTTCGCCAAGTACGTGCTCGGGCTGTCCCAGGGCACCGTGTCGGAGCTGCTGTCGAAGCCGAAGCCCTGGGACAAGCTGACGGAGAAGGGACGCGACAGCTACCGGAAGATGCACGCCTGGGCGTGCGACGAGAACGCCATCATGCTGCTCAAATCGCTGATACCGAAGAAAGGTAAGTTGATCGATTTACTTCCAATGATGAAATATGTTTTATTATTTGCCTTTGGGAGGGGGGCTTTATCAGCCACCGGAGGATTGCAAAATGGCCACCAGAAAACGAAAAGACCCAAAAAAGAACAAACTGCTCATCAATGTTTGAAAGTACGAGAAACACTAGGAAGAGCTGGTGCATTAATATGCTCCGGTGTGCAACGACCGTCGTACGAAAAGATGCTCGTACGGAAGCATAAATAATGTTTTATTAAAAAAGTTTCCTTCAGAGAGCGAGCAAAAGAGAGAGAGAGAGAGAGCTGGTCCCCAAACTCCAGCAAACAAAAAAACGGGGAGTTTTTCTGCAATTTGCCCAGGCAATTCTTTGCCTCGGCAAATCTCGGATGGGGATGAAACTTCGTCCCAGCGTTACGCCGTTGCAATATCGCTGATAACGACGACGGCAGCAAAAACAAAGCGCACATCCTTCGTAAAGTGCATCCTTGCTGGTGCAAGGGCAGAAGCAGCGAAATGATGAAATCGTACGATCATCGCATCGCAAGCTTAAGGTAAAGGAAAGGGTTGTTTGTCTTTTGCGCACCACCGAAGCAACCTTCTTTCCGTCTGCCCAATCCCGGTCTTAGGCGGCAAAGAAGCAAAACTGCTGGATTAATAACGAAATTTCCCCCAAATTGGCAGAAATCCTGTGCCAGGAATCCTCTTGAGAATGCTTTTGCATTCGCTTTGGTTTGGTATTTTTTTGGTTTATTTTTGCCACCAGACCAGTACAACGGTCGGTGCGCGGCTTCAGCTGCGGCAAGATCTTCATCGCTTTTCGCAACGAGAAGCACAACCAATCGAGAGCGATTGGTTCGTAATTAATATTTCATTGTGAATCGTGCACTTTCAGTTTGTCTTTTTCATTTTTGTTCCCTTTTTTTTTTGTTTTGTTTTCGTTCTTCCATGCCCTGTGCAATTCAATGGGTTGCCTGTGCGAGTAAGTGGCGAAACAGGGCGACGCGCACTTGACAGGTCGTGGAGAGCGATTGAGAATGGCAAGAATGTCAATTCAGTTGCTCTTTTGATTAATCATAAAAATTCACTTGCCTGCCAGCGGGCCGCAAATCATAATCTAAAGGAGGAGGGAGGCCACAATTGTAAAGAGCAGAGCAACTTCCATCGATTGATGCCGGTTCTTTGTATGCCGCCTGTTTCCCTTTTTTCCGGATACAATACCGGACGCAATTGGAACGCATTTGACATTTTGCGTTTTGCGGATTGCTTTGATTTGGTTCCCCTTTTTGCTGTTTGTCAACTACAACTGTCGATAGGTAGCGATGTTGCTATGGCAATTGCGTACAGTTGGCTTGAAACAAGCGAAGGATGCAATAATTACAACCAGCACCGGCAGGGAAACAAACGGCTAGTGTCTTTGTCAAAAAGACCTGAACAAACGAGTCCGAGTGGATTGTACGGTTCCGGATATCCTAGGTTCGTCGTCAACGACGCGGAGCGTTATCAAAGAGCTCCGGACACTCCGGCACGCTACGAACCTGCCGAACGGAATGACAGCTGTCAAGTGGTTTGCTTACAAAACGGTTACAACCAATCGGGCCGTGTACCGTGCTCGATCGTCGTCATGTTTGCCACCTCTGTTTTCGGTCCAAATATTTGAAGATGTGATTAATTGTCCTTTACCTTTGGTACCTCGGGCGTTCCTGTCGGTTTCGTTTGCGGGACGTCAGTTTAGCATTTTACGGGTTAATCCTTTCTTAGCACAAGAATTTTGGAAAGCAGCCGGAAAGCCAACGCTAACGCGGTGTGTTCAATTAATCGATCGGGATAATTTAAATATGCACAATGATTGTCGGGACTGTGGACCAACAACAGCAGCAGCAACAACAGCAGCTACAACACAAATTCATCAATTATTCACATCAAACACAGCTTCCTCGGTGGGTGTTTTGCGAAAGACAGCTTTTTGTTCAAGTCATTAAGTTCCCTCCAAAATCCTTTACCCATGCCCTCCCACAACCCCTTCACTCACCCCCTTGGCACATGTGTGCGCATTCGGCACATGCCGCGTCCACGTTTCGTGCCGGGATGCGGAACTTGTTTGGTGAGAGGGGAGGGGGTGGGAGGGTTGGGTACTAGGGGGTTTGTGCGCCTAGAACCCTCCATTCCATTGCCATAAACCCATTGCCGATACGCGATACACGAACATCTCAATATCCTGCAGTGGAAACTTTCTTTGCGCTGTGTTGCGATAATTGCCGTCTTGAATAAATTATAGATAAAGGCAATTTATAGGCACAATAAAGACAACGGCAACTGGCAGCCAACCAGCAACCACCGTGCGGGCAAACCACGGGGCCGCAATTTTTCCAGTCCCAGCAACACCCCGCCCAATGTTTTTCCTTTTTTTTTCTTTCCATTTTTTTCCCCCTTGCGCCATTGGAATGTTTCCGTTGCCATCGGTTTCGGTGGCATTCGCTGTTTTTATTTCAAAACGAGGTTATTTTGCACCCAAACACCGGTTCGGTTGTTGCCGATGGAAGAAGGAGTCGAGCTGGAAAAATCGATTACCGCTAATCCGCTCATTAAACTTCACTCCTTTTGCGTTCGTTTTTTCGCGTAGGTCGTTACCGTAGTTCTTTGCTTGAGCGGTACAGAAAAACAAAAACCCTTCTCCACCCTTTCTTCGGGTGAGTTTTTCCAAACAAGCTAAAACCCCACCCAAAGTTTTGGGGTTATTTTTTCGGGCTAAGACGGGCGTAAGACTTGCAACGAAAGGAATCATGACATGTAAGGAAGTCTCAAGACTCGTCCGCGTTCTCGTCTGTGTGTGTGTGTTTACATATGGAAATGAGGCCCCTCGGTTCCTTTTGTTGGTGGGTTGGGAAGGTGTAGGTGGGCGCAACAACCGAGTAGGAGATTAAAAACTTTAGCTCACCCCTGCATACGCGCCCAAGGAGCGAAACTCCCCGTTTTTTTGCCCCACGTTCATCAATTAATTGACGTGGTACGAAAAATGTGCGCTACAAGCTTTCCACACATGCAATTCCCAAGCATGACAGTGAACGATTTTTACGCTTCGCAGAACTAAATAAACATATCACAAGGGCCGTATGAACTTGCCGTTGCTTTGCCACGGCCACGAAGCCTGAAACTTTTGTGCGCCCAAGCACCGAGGCACCGAGTGGAAATTAAAAATCATCAAATTTCGGTTGCTAACCCTTTTTGGAAAACCGACTCCCCCGGTGTAGGGTGCGCCCAGCTCCCGGCCAAATACCACCCCACGGGTGACGGTGAGTTGAGAGTTCCAGGGGAACAACAGAACCCAGTTTAATGATTGGTAAACATTTATATTCATTCAAGTTGTATGGGTATGAGGCAACAGCAGCATATGGAGATGCTGCTTTCCGGGAGTGTTTCCCTCTGCCAATTGCAATTGCCTCAACCGGTGGACCGAATAATTTACAACGATTCCACCCGCTCGGTCGCTCTGTGCAAAATTACATACATTCTGTGCGTGACAGTTGACAAATCGGGCCCAGTTCTCCCGTGTGCCGGAGCTCACTGTCTCGAATTTAAGGATTTGTAAAATATGTCCCCAATTAAACTGTAATCAAGGTAACCCCATCTTACTCGTTGCAAACTGTCCATCCCATGGAAGATGGTCGGTCGGCACTCCGGAAAGGGCCTGATGAAATTATCGACAGTTAAAGAGCTATTAAACTTTGACCCAAACGTCCGGACGTCCTTTTTTTTTTGGTCCGTACCAGAAGAAGGCAGACACTTAAGAATTGCTTTCGGTCAGGTTGATCGGACCTTTCTCCAATGAAAGCGTAACAAGCGCAACAAATTCATCAACATTGTGCGCACGCTTGAACACAAAGATGCGATCATGGCAAACTAATGATAAATCTTTCTACCAACACTGAATGATTCGGTCGCGAGAGAAGGTTGCCAGCAAAATGATGAAGCATAAATTATGCTGCCCGATCCATCCTGATCGTGTGCAGGATGTTGCAAGATTGCGAAATCTCCCCAACGCACCCCGAAGGGATGTGCTTTTGCGCGAACATGACACAACGTGAAATAAAAATCTTCACTTTATGTGGAAGGTAAATTTTATACCAGCCAGCACAACACAAAAACACGAAACGAACGACACCATCAAAAGAAAATGAAACGACCAAGATATTATCGAACTCCGATGTACGGTAAACATTACCGAAAGGGACCCGCGCAAACCCGACTTTTTCGGCGACGGATGCTCAAAAGCTGAGACGAGTCTTTCTCTCTCTCTCTCTCTGTGTAAGGAGAAAATTTCAAGCAAAAATTTTCATAATCTGATTACTATCATTATTGCCGTCTCTTTTTTTCTCTCTTTCTCTCTTTCTCTCTGTTCGCGATTGTTCGCCCGGCTGGCGTCCAATGGCGATGCAACCGTGCCGCAGAAGCAGCTAGCGACTGACTGCCACAAGTTCAATCAAATGACAGCAGAACAATAGGCCCGGCGGGAGCAAGTTCTCATGGGTATTAGCTTTCCCGCTGCTCCAAACTCCCTCCATTACACACACACACACACACACAAACAGAGGGAACGGTAACGGTTCTGCATCATGTTGTCAGATGCCGTTGATGTGGCCGCATGATGCTTAAAGCTAAACGTCATTTATTCATTCGGGCGCGGATGCTTCTACCATCCATCCACCTTCGTCAAAGTTCGCCCTCAAGATGTCATGCATCTTTTGCCATCTCTCTTTCTCTGTTTTGTGCTGTTTTTTCTCCTTTTTTTCTTATGCGATTATTCAACCACCCAACCGCCATTTATGCTTTGTTTGCTGTGCTGAATAGAAAGCGCACACAAGCGAGATCAGCATCCGTACAGCTTCTGCATGTGTACACCGCGGCACAGCGTAATGCAATATGAACAAATATGAGTGATCTTTCGACATTCGTGACCGACCATTGTGCCATGTGCACGAGAAGCGTTCCGAACGTTTCCTTTAGCTTTCGTGGCCATTTTTTTAGAAAACTCTTTAGCGTTCCCGCAAATGGGGGACTAGATTTATCGATCAATTAAACATTGAACAGAGGGTCTAATCGGTTTTATAGTTTTATAGGGTACCGTGTCTTTTTTTTTTTGTTTACATCCCACCCAGCAGAAAAGGGCATCTATCTTCCGATAATTCACAATTAATTGCGTTCGATAAGTTGAATGCTTACAGTGTACCGATAGTGTGTGCCCTTAAGCCCTTGGATACCCAAAACCCCGCCTTCTGCTCCGCTCAGGAAAGGTCGCAAGCGTAATTGCCGGAAAAATTCCAAAACTACCCCAACCATGCCTGGGCACAAGGACCTTCGGCTCGGTAAATGGTACCTCGTTAGTTTACATTGCCCGGGATAGGATATGGATTTGCGACTGCTATTTATCGTAAACTTTCCCTCACTGTTTCAGCTGTTGCCCTGTTTGCTCGGTTTCCCCAAGCTAGGTGACTATTGGCACTATCCGGCACCTGGCAGGGTATGAGGTCACCGCTAGGAAATTGTCTGGGATGATCCAAAATGAAGACATCTTCCCGTACTCCGCGTGTATTACTAAATAAAAGTTAGTCTAACCCTTCAGCACACTTGGAACTTCCGCTTTTCGGACGATCATTGCTCTTTTATCTCACGCCACCCAGCCCCGCTGACGCACGGGTAATTGTAGCTCAGGGTCAGAGCACGGATAGTAACACGCATTTGTTGCATAGTGGCCCGGTCAAGGATCAACATCCGGCCGGGCTGTGGGATTGGGATAGACGCGCAGACACGGTAACCGTCTGCCAATGGGGGCATTGGAAAAGTTTTCGCTTTCGCCCATTCCACAAAACCCTTTTTTGACAGATTTTCGTCCCTCTGGCTGTGTCCATCAGTGCAAAACCCTTAGCCGAGGTTAAACAGGTTGAACTCAAACCACCCTCCGCTCACACCATCATGTGCATGTGACTTTAATTGCATGATAATGCACTCTTCCTCCGTTCGAATCGACTAAAAATGGCCAACAAGTGTGAGAGTGTGGGCAAAGTAAATGCCGAAAATATGAGCAACAGATTCGTCCAGAATTCCAGATCAAATGGCTTTTGTCCACCACACCACAGTTTTGGGGGTTTAAAACTGGGTTTAAAAATTAATATTTTCCCTCCAAACGGACACACACAAACAATGCATCACAAGGAAATGTGGATGTTATTTGCTGATCAAACGAATTTCTGGATCAATGAACAATTCCCAAAATCGAAATTGGATTCTTTTTGTTTTTTTGGTTTGTTTTTGGCACAATTTGGCAAAAACATTTTCGGCACAATCAAGCACGTTGAATTCGATGAATGGGAAAAAACAAACAGTTGCGATTAAATGTTGTGCCAGTTTGGTAGCGGCGCAAGACGCATGCACAAGGAAAACGGTCGCCACACAAAACGCGATACAAATTTCACCCCAAAATGATGGTTGTTTTTACATCTCCGCGACTTGCCGTATGCAGTCGGATGCGAGCTATTGTAATTCTTCACGCACGAATACGCATTTTATTGCGCTGCGTTTTGCGGAGCAATTAAATCTTCCGTAACGCGCGAGAAATGTCAAAAAAGCCAACCCAGGCGCGGTATCGTCTGGGTCTGGGTCGCGGGCCCTCCGTCTTGCGTGGGGGATCCGTTTTTAAAGTCATTGTACGGAGCAGCAGGTCGGTTGCACTTTCGCGCACTGAAGCAACGCTTCCCGGCCACAATTCCCAAGGATACGGCCAAACGGGCGCTTCATCAGCGACGAACGATCTTCGCGCGCGCACACGGACGTTATAGCTAATTATTGTAAATAATGAAAGCGAAAGTGACTGGAACGGGGCGGGAAGCGATAAAACGGTCAAACGGACCATCGGATCCTTGGACTGCCGTACCCGACCACACTGAGTTATTTTGGCATTCGAGACCGTCCGGCGTGAGCCGGGAGCATTAGCCTAAAATGTTGCACCGGTCTGGCCGCTAGATGAAAAGACTTTGCCGCATCAGCCGAACAGCAACGGCGACAACAAGCGCTCATTCCGCGTGAGTTAATCGTACCAAACCGGCTGTTGAAAACATTGTTTTTATAATTTATTGATCCACATCCTCACCAGCCCCCTTCCCCGTGTGTGTGTGTGTGTGTGTGTGGTGTGATTGTGTCGCGCAGGAAAACAACTGCTCACTACGCCAACGTACCGTACCGGCCGTCGCTGGCATTAAGAAAATGGGAAAATAATTGATTATGCCTATCTGTATTATTGTCAGCCGACTGCGGGGCGATGTTCTTCACGCCACTTCCCCACCCCCCCCCCCTCCCCCACCACTGTGTGTGTTTGGGGGGCTTTTGTGCAACTAAAACTCAAAGTTGTCTCTATTTATAACATTTTCAACTCACAAATAATCCCTCGCCGGTTTTGCAGCAGAACCGGCCACGACGACATCACGGTAGCAGCGATGGTGGACGAAGCGGCCACAACAAAATATCTCGTGCTATAAATCGATGAGGCAAGATCGGTTTGTTCCCTTCGACGCTTATTGCGGCCGACGGTTGAAAAACGATTCTTTAAGACGTTCGAATTTCTGGTTTCTCTGTTCTCTGCTGTGCTGACGGAAGGTCACGTCACGATCGATTACGATTTCGCGTCAACTTTGAAATTCGAAAATAACTCAGCTTAGGCATTCGGGTTCCGCACTGAAAGGTGCGCTTCCCCGAGCATCCAACGAGCGTACACCATTGATTGATTTCTACCTCAACATGACACACAGACGACGTCGAAGTGCCGTGTCGAAGGCACAGCAATCAACGAACAAATCAAAATAATTTGAAAAACTTTGACCTAGGGCTCTAGGGGTGACTGCTTTCCGTCGAACATGCCCTCTTCCACCAATGTGTTGATGTTTTTTAAGGGTATTATTATTAACCTAAGCAACAAACGAAACCCGTAAGACGTCTGCTCGCAAACGTCTTTTCTGGCCTTTACATATCCCATTGCTGTCGATTCCGTCGAGTCAGTTTGCTAACTTTTTGGAGGTCGAAAGGTGTCTCACGCTGACGGCGAAATTCGAACGATTTCGATCGAAAACAGTCAAATCGGACAAAATAAAAGTAAAAACAAAAACAAAAGCGGACGCCTGGTACCTGGTACCAAGGTACGAAGTGTTCTAGCAACTTACGAAACTTTGCCATCGATCGTCTTCGACTGGCGAACAAAGTGAAGGGAAGGGAAGCCAATAATGTAGCAAGATAGGTCAACGCGTTTAGGTTGACCTTGTTTTAAATGGTAGCTCGTCTCATTCGCATTGTTTGTCCCTTCTTCCTTATAATCCCATCACATCATATCCGTACGGCCATCAAATGCCAGGCGCGGTTGGTGATGATCTCTGTGATTTTGACATTTGCTCACGAGGACCCTTTCGCCAAAAGGGCCACTTTCACAATCTCGGGCAAAGTAAGGCGCAACATAAACAAAAAACCCGAACGCCGGTCCTCTTCGCTCGGCGCAGACCCAATTCGTCATCATCGTAGGGCGATGCTGGCCACCTGCCCAGCAGGGCAGAGCGAGGGCATGTAGCGAACAGCATCGGTGTCGCAATTATTCGTTCAATCCGGCACCGATCCGGGGTGTGTAGTAAATAAAAGAATATATTTCATTTTATTGCTCCACCAAAAGGGTCACTAGGATGCAGGGAAGGCGATAGGGGACTTCGAGGAGGGTGGGGGGGAAAGAGGGTTGTGAGAGATTAGACGGGTACGGGTCGGCCTTCCTTTGGGATGTTACGAGCGAGTTCGACCAGTTTACGAGCGTCGATGGTCGGGATGGTTCGGCAAAACAGCGGAAACAAGCGATTCACACACGAGCAAACGTCCGTCCGCCCGGCTGGCTGGCATGCCGGCGTCGTCGATGCGCTTAAATATAGCGTGAGCACAAAAACTTAGTGCTCACTTAGTGGCAGTCCGGCGTGAAGAGGAATGTATTAATTAATGTGTAATTATTCTCAAGCGCGAATTTGGGATCAGATCGGGTCCCATCTCCCCCACCTTCCCTCCCATTTACCCTTCCTTCGAAGAGAGGTGGAAGTGGAGGGGTGAGGGGGGGGGGGTAGAAGGAGAAGAACGATCGAAACACATGGTCCGTTCGGGGCGTCGGGTGCGATAGTGATGAAGTATTTTAATTAATTAAATTAAATCGCAGCTATTCCGCCGCGTGTCACAAGCGCCGTTGCACACAGCGACACTGTGGGCAATTGCAATTGAGTGCGCCAGTTTTAAGCCGCACGCGTGCATCAGTCGGCTGTGCTGTACTGTGTGTTTTTTTGCTCCACCTATTGGTTTGCCCCGTTTTGCCCTGCGAAGCACCAGCAAATTGCCACAAGTTTTTTGCACTTGCGTTGCAAAATGGAAGCTTCCGGCATTTGCTTCCTTAAGAACAACCTGCTAATACGAACTAATTAAAACTTTCCTGCACCTGCACCGTGAATGCTGCGCTAATAATCTTACCTTTCTTAAGTTTTCTTAAAAAGGAAACATTTCTTTGCGCAAAAAGGATTTCTTCTGCCCTGCACACCAACTCACAACTTTATCCCTTCCAACCATTCGTCACGAATCTCAAGTTGTGTTTCGATTGGGCAGCAACTTACGGGGTTCACAACTTTTACTTCTTCAAAACAAGCCAAACAGTAAAAGCGAGCTACTTCCGGTTGAAATGTCAGCAGAAACGCAAGTCAATTCGTTTCGCGGCCACAAACCGGCAAACCGGCGATCGTTTGGCCCCGATGCCCCATGCTAGGACCAGGAATGATGAAAGCTTCCATGCCAATTTGCATATTAATAGGTGGAAAAGCCTCCTGCCCGTGGAAGAGGGATGTGCGGTCGGTCACGTGGCCGTTCCGTTTTCAGCAACCACAACCGCCAATTGCACGGATGTCCTGATGGACGAATGCCACGAACCGACCCAAGAGTTGGGGGGACGTGGAAAAAAGTAAACCCCACACATGCGAACAAACCCCCCACACCCCTCCTCGCTCCCCCCTCCTGCCCCAATAGCCTCAACCAGGTTATTAATTTGTTTATTACACTCATTATGTGAAATTTATTCCCTTTCGCGGAACTTTCGCGGCGTGTGTGCGGATTTCTGATAGATGAATTCGAATGACCATTGTGGTGTGTAGGCGTGTGTATGCTTGTTTGTGCATGTACGAGTAGGGGTACCACAGTAAACGGGTCATCCCATTCCCATTCGCGTAAGCGCCAAAGTCGGACATTTGATTTACAACTATCGATATCCTGGAGTGGCCTACCCGGGTTTGCCCCATTTGGGTTCCCTTCCGTTCGCTTGTAATTATACTTTATGGCACTGCAGTACCGATGGAGAAATGGACATCATACAAACTACACAGCACCAAGCTGCGATTGTATGTTTCTCCCTTCCCGCGACTCGATTGGGCGTCTTCCGATTTTCGCCCTATTGGAACAACAACAACACAAAAACAACAAGAAGAAGAAGAAAAGTCTCCCACCACCACCAAAACTCTCGCGCACTCCCCCCACCCTCTCTCTCTCCCACCCTCTCTCTCTCCCAACGAAAGAAATTCAGTGGCCCAAAAGGACCGTCTTCGATTGGAAGGACTCTCGACCGCTCTCGACGGGACAGCGAGACTGGTCGCCCTATCAATATTCCTATCGTCATCAGCGCTAGGTCATTTGTCGCCAGAGGTTTTGGGCCACCAGCACACACAACAACAACAACAACAAAACATACAGGACAACGGCGTGTTTGAGTGGCATTAATCATCCAATCACCGCGGTGCTACATGTCAAAAGCAAACAATATCTAATTAGTTGGAAGCGCCATCTTGTACACCACAGTCGGACACACACACATACACAATAGGGTCCTCGCCACAGATATCACCTTTAGGGTGGTTGCCTCTTTGCATTTTCCGTGCCGATATCGAACGTGATTATGTTCTTTTCTTTCACTTCTTCAGGTTTGCTATTTTTGCGTTGTTACTTTTCAAACATACCACTTACCATTTTCGGATGGTGTCCTTTTTACCTTCGATGTCCTTTCGGTGGGGACAAAGCGAGGACAAAGGGTGAGGATTGGGCTTTGTAAAAAAAAAGGTAAAACCAGCGTGTTCATATTGCCCAAAGACATGCAATCCCCTTATACCGGTGGACAAAAGATGGCCGCTTTACCATCCCCCTTTGGGAGAATGGCCACCATCCGCCGCTGGTCGAATCGGCCATATTTCATTTTTCCATTCTTATTTAAAACCTCGAGCACTAGCTTATTATTAAAAATGTTAAACTCTGACTCCAACGCCCACGTACACACGCAAGTACGAATCGAAACAAGGACAATGGGCGTTTTTTTTTTGGGAATCTAAAGTGGCACGCCTCTCGGCAAATGGACGTGACAATTTGAGACAGCAAAAGCAAACTTTACCTTCTCAAATGACCCAAAACGAAGAGTACGGGGCAAAAAAAACACAGAAACTGGAAGGATTTTACCGAGACATGACAATTTGCCACACGACTAACGATGTCCAGCAACGGCATCGGACGATTTTTGGTTCTCAATTGTATTTAGCAGGGTGGTGAACTAATTGGTGCTTCATGCCGCAAACAGGCAAAGTCACCGGGTCACTGGTTGGTTTACCAATAAATCGAACCGACCAACAAACAACCAAAAATAAAAAAGCAACGAGTGTGATTTAATGTTTTCCAACTCACTCACACGTGCACAAATCATTCGTGCCCCTTTTAACAACGGCTACGTGCGACAGCCGGAGCGCGAATTCAGTTCATTCTAATTAAGCGCAATAATGTGACAGGACACATTTTTAATCTTTGATCTCGTGCGATCCGAGCAAACAGGAATCCGATGGCTTTTCGGTACACAAAAACACAAAAAGGGGGAGGGGGGGGGGAAATGTCGCGGGAAATGTGCCACAATGTGCTCGCGAGCGCGGGTTTTTCATCGTTCGACCGTGCTCGCAAGTTCGCCAAATGATCGCAACCGATTCGTGACGGCAAACATGCGTGTTCTTTTCTATTTTGCTTGTTGTCGTTGTGGTTGTTGCTGCGTGCGACCCGTCGGTGCCGCGTGTACCGCGAAATGGGTTTATTTATAACATTGATACAAAATTTACACACTATAGATTGCAATGTAATGTGTGGCCCGTGTTCGGTCGGGGCACGAAATGAATTTAAATTGGCCCGGTTTCCGTACCGTACCGGAGGCTTAGCGTGTGCCGATGCGGGGCCTTTCTGCTCATCACACATTTCAATAAAACTTATATTATAAATATATTGTCACCCGAAGGTTGCATCCAACCTTTCTTTCGCTGTCTTTCGGCGATCTTTGGCTGCATTTCGTTGTCGCCTCGCCAGTCGGCAGCTGTGCAGTGAGCGCCTTGCGATGGAAAACCCGGCCGCCGGTGACATTTCTTTGTTTACTCACGCACACCCCGCCTGGTGGAAAATCTCTCCCTGTGCGTGCGTGTGTGTGTGCTCTTAGTCGTTGCAAATTGTTCTGCCGGGCGTGAGAGCGCACGGGTGGATCGCGGACGATCTTCGACTTTATGTCGAACCGAAGTCGTCTGTCGCACTACCCGGCTTCGCCTGCGGCATTAATTAATTATTCACGACATATTTATAAATTCGATTTCATTTTCTGGTGCCCATCCCGAATGATCCGTCCGAAAGCGGGTAGGGAAGGTTAATAACATTTCGATGACACACGGCGTACGGCGCGCCGGCCGTGCTGGTTCGGTGTTCGGTGATGGCCTTACACACGCAATCGATCTATTTCCAAACGAAAGTGAAAAGACGCCAAAGTCGCCTTTAAGCGAGTCGGTTCGCCCGCGTGGTAATTAAAATCGAAAAATCACGCATTCGAACTCATCATCGCCGATCTAACGACCGAACGAGTGATACTTACACAGAGAGAAATAGAGAGAGAGAGAAAGAGAGAGAGAGAGAGAGAATCTCTATCTTGGTTATAAATCAGCGCCATCCTGACACGCCAATGTTCCTTACGCCAGCACCCTGTCCAAGGCCAGCCGACCTATAGCGTTTGACAAGCGAGTCTCGCACTTTTCCCAATACAGACAAGCGACATCAAAAGTGGCACATCAAGGATCTCTGCGTTTTCCGCTCCTTTCTGTGTGTGTGCTGTCTTCCCATCGTTGACTCTCCTTAACGATAATTGATTACATGACATTTATCAATCACGACGTCACCGGTCTCCGAGCGCTATCATGGCCAGCGATGCCCTGAAGAAGCCCTCTGTTTACACTTCAATAAACCGTCATCCTTGCCAATGCGGCTGGATAGGATGCTCCTGGCTCTACTGCGACATCCGACGACAAAATCAAATAAATCCACCCCATACCAGCACACCGGGTGGAAGGCTAATGCTCCGAACGCCTCGGCCCTCGTGTCGCATGTTTCCACTCGGCACGGAGGGAAAGTGAGTGAAAAAATATTGAAAATATTTCATCAAACCGCTTCTTCATCTTGTTCGGGCGAAAGCGGTGACAATTTCGTCAATTTTCCCTCGACCTCGGGCGTGCCAATTTCATAAAGGTTCCATCCAACCCTCCGTTGTTGCGCACGCTTTGGGTGTGAGAGCGCCGTAAGAGCGCCGTTGTATAAATCATGCTCACCCTCGAGCGAATCAAAGGTGGAAGGAATAGCGGCCTAACCAGAACGGAGACATTTCACCCAACGGAGTGGTGGGGGTGGTGGGAGCACCAGGAGAACGCATAAATACGAAATAAATAACCTGTATCCCGCGAATATTTTACAGCGATTCCCGCCGTGATCTTCGTCGATAGGGAAGAAATAAGCAAGGGACTCTCAATGGTGCGCTAGAGGGGTAAAAACAAGGTGAAGGTAATAAACAACTGACATGTAGATTAGACCGCACTCTACACCCAACCAAGGGAAGGGGAGGGGGGGGGAGAGGGAGGAGATTAATAATAATATTCCTTCCCTCGGTATTGGTAGACGTCACAGAGGGAATGGCAAGCAAAAGCTTCACAACACGGTAGCAGAATATCAAAGCGAAGGGAAAGGTAACCAACGGCCCACTGGGAGAAAGCCAGTTGAGGGTGGATATCCGGAGTTTTCCTGTTTTTTACTTGGTGTGTGTGTGTATATTTCCGCGGATTCCTTCCTTTTTTGCTTTATTATTTTATACATCCGGTAAGAATTGGTTTCAATAAGGAATTTATGTGATTTCCACCCAAAATGGTATAATCGTCACCCTCCAGGACGGCAGGTTGCTGGCCTGATGACATTTGCATGCTTGTAGATTTTTTTTCTTTCTTCTATCTCTCTTACGACTCCCCTCTCTCTCTCCCCCCACCACTCTTTACATCCCCTTCACGTGGTGTTAATAAAATTCCATATTTATTTATGGCACTTTCCAACGTTTTTGTGCGTTTTACCTTTTGAACGGGAGATACAAAAAAAAAACCGTTTGCTTGCCCTTTTTTTTATTGCCGATGCATGTCGATGTCGAACGGTTCCGATGGGTTTTTGGGTAAATTTTGCCAACCCCCAAATCCCAGCGAAAGGATACCAGCAGCCAGGATCGTTAGGATGAATGTTTAATATTTCCATTAGTTTCGCTCACGCGCTCTCTTGAGTCGAACGAACGAACGATGGTGTCGGCGTGTTTTAAAAAGCGTCATAAAGTACGCTTTATCAATACGCATAACAGAGGTTTTAGTTGTTCGGTCGTGAAATTCGGTGACTTGCAGTGGCATGTGGCATTGGGAACATATTTTCGCAGCCGCTCGAACACAAAGAAGGTACCGTGTTTGCCAAGTGTGCCAAGAAGGATGGACAAAACAAAAACAACCGTATCAATTCAACACGAACCACGAACCCACGGTGCCATAATTCCGTTTTCCCAAGCCAACAAAACAGAACCAAATTACGAATTCATCCGATACATTGCGCTTCCAAAAAAAAAATAAAACAAAAACCGAATTAATTAGTTCCCATTTAGCGTTGGAGTAGGAGCAAATGGGTTCTGGGTGTGGGGAGGGGGGGGGGTGGATTTCGATGGATGAACTGCCATCTTTTTGTTTCACTTCGGGCTGATAAACCCAACACAACTAACTGCTTCGGAACTTGCTCGTTCTTGGCGCTGGCCGAGTGTTTTAAAAGTTCCGAACGAACGGAACGAACAATGGTGTTTTGATGTAACTCGCACGGCTTTGGCGTGCTCTAGTCTCTTCCCATTAGATCGTGTCAGTCGAATGAAGAAATGCTTCTTTTTCCCACCAGAAAGTTTTTGCCTCAGGGTTCCACAGATCGCTCGGGTATTGGCAATGCTCAACATAGCCGAAGACACTCTCAAGATCGATCAGCAATGGAGGGTGAATAAATTACGCGCCTTTTTTTGTTTCGTGGGCGGCACGCACGAATTGATAGGCACACACACACACACACACAGACACAGACAAACCCAAAAAAACTGTCCTTTCCCTCTGTGTTCCAGGCCTCTATCGAAAGGCTCCTTCAGCTTGGGCGGCAGAGTGAAACCATTCCGTTCAGATTATTTTTATTAGGCGGTATTAGTTATTCAATTATCGTAACTTCCCCACCAGGAAAAATGTTTTCCTTTTCACCCCGTCTCCCACCTTCCCCTTGCACTGGGTCACTATTGCCTGTCCTTTGCTATTTCTTCTACTTTCGCCATTCTTCTGCAAATGCAAATTCCGCCACATTCCAGGCAAAGCGAGCGTCCGGAGCGCCGGTAGTGCCAACCCTAATCCGCCCTCGTTCGCACGACCCAGCTGTTCGGTGCTAAATTAGATGGATTATGGAAAGTTGGCTTCTGGCATGCAAACTTCTGTGTTGCCCGTGTTGCCGCACCGATTTCCGGACAGATTTTAGACGCGAATAATTAAAACCCGCGACGAGTGCGTTCATTGGGTCCACTGGGAAGGTGTCCCTGTGTGGTGGGATGGGGATGAGGAGGAAGGAAGGAAGGGCTGTTCATCGATTACATCCAGACGCCCGACGAAAGGGTGTACGGTAGTGGCACACTATTCGGCACTTTAATTGCATATGACACCCGCATCACACGGACACACTGCTGGCCACATACGACGGTCCGGCAACTCACCCCAGGCTAGGTTGGTTTTGCTAAATCGGTTTTAATTATTACAAAATTTCGAAATTATTTCATCACCTCATAATTAAAATTTCAAACGCCCGAACAGGCAGCCAGGCGGCCTGCCAGCCCTCCCTGGAGTGCATTATTTTGCAAACTTCATGTACGAAGTGATTTGAACGCAAATTTTACAACGTCGTTCGAATGTCGCCATTTCGCACATCCCCGGGTGCCTGGTTCGAGGCAGCTGTTCGCACGGCTACTACTAATGCAGCGAACGAGGCTGTACTGGCAATAAAAATAATTTAGTAATAATATGATACTGCTGCAATGGATGCACACATGGATGCATTTCGGTATGGTTCCGTCGGTCGGCATACACGCGCACGCGGTCCCAGAGTATAAGCAGACATAGATTTAGTTCGTTTGGAATCAGATTTGCTGTGCGACCGTGGTGTGGGACATCTTCTGTGACCCCCATCATCGACACATTTTCGGGATCATTTCATCCGCACGATCCGCACATTGCGATGTAAAACTTAATGAAGTGATAATTCCGAACGATCGCTAGCTACACTTGTGTAAAATGCTAAACTTTCCGGACACCGTTCCAGCTTCAGGTGCACATCATGGACAGTTTAAGCAGGATGCGTCTCATTAAGTTTGTCTTTGCCTTCACGTCCACGTGGAATGCGTTCGTTCGCATCAGGACAGGTGCCACTCAATTGCTTGTTATTATGTTGCGCTCTCGACAGGAACTCACAGGCTCTCTGCACTCAGCACTCACAGCGATAGCACTTCCAGAGCGATTTGTGTAATGAGCTGCTCGCTTAGATGTACGCCGGAATAGGCCGCCAGCCATCGCATCCCGGCACAAATGGCACGTGCACGAACCTATTAACGACCGCGCAGCGTGCAAAACATTGCGATCGATCGCCGATCGGCCCCGAGGGCGCTAGACGAATAGTAAATGTGTTTGAAAGCCTTGATTGAACCTTGATTTCGAAATAATTACTTCTTGCCGCATGTTTCGGCGCGAGCCGCGTCGTTCGATTGTCAATTTCAATTAGAACGGTTGCGGCTGTTAGGGAACGTGCTGCCGCCTGAAGCGAATCACAAAACAACAACACAAAAATATAATCAAATCTCAGCCCGAGTTCACGTTTTTCCCGCCCTCGGGTGGGCTCAAAAGATGCTGCAAACAGGGTGGAAAAAAACCACCCAGAACATGACGTATTAGTGGCGTGTGGCATCCCTTAGCGTACGGGGTGTTTTACCACAACGATTGTGCCCAAGGATAATGTACAAAATTGGAAGCATTTTTTTTTATGTGTTTTACCTTTCGCTTTATTATTCTAGCAGAACAAAAGATGATGCGGCGCGATGGTGCATTTGCTATATTAATATCAAATAAATATGTGGCTGCGTGTTCCCTTTACCTTTGTGTGTTCGATTCACAATCCCGAGCACCGAGTCGTGTCTCGCTCGTTGATGATTAGTGCGCGTCGCCACCCGGGGGAATAAATTCGGCAGCAACAAATACTTCAATGTTTGACGCGCCTTTCAGCGAAATCTCGCAAACACAGATCCGCCCAAATGCGAAAGAATGAATAAATGAACGTGAAAGAAACGTTGCACTTACTGCATTTACCCTGCGCAATTGTTTTTGTTTCCAGCTGCCCTCGACAGTGGCTGAAAGGAGACTTCATAATCAATCAAAAAAATTACACCAACACCGCAGGGTATCTAGGTATTTTCCTTGCCACAATCGAAGGGTTCCAATGCAAATGGGGAAAAAACAAAAACAAACACGCACACAAACGAAAAAAACCCATCCTTGGCATCCTTGGTTCGTCTAGCGTCGGGTGCACACCTCCCCGGCTTAAGAGACTTATTGCAGCGTTTTACTTTGCCAGCCGTGGATGGCTTTTCTCGGTGAAGTTTTGCTCCCTTTTTTGGTACTGGGTTAACATTGACTGATTCCCAACTCGAAATGGTAGAAGAGCGGAAGAACCGGAGCGACCGTACAAATGACAGACATTTCGCTATAATTACTCCACCAATGCGCACTCCAGACAGTAAACGACTCATCGGAAACGACTCCTTCTGAATGGGATCTTCCGGAACGGTTCCCGGGAAAGAGGGGGCAAAGATTATTCACCAAAAGAAAAAAAAAACCCCTATATCCTTCTGCATCCGTCCCGTACCGGCAGTGGAGTGCGACTTCCCGATGCGATGTCCCCCCGCGCCAGAGGACTTCATCAATATTGGGCGAATCGGGGCCAGAAATGGTAATGGAGCCTTTGTGATTTTGCCGGGCTCGATTTGCGAAACTGCTGCTTCCGTTTAATGACAGACGACGCTGCTCCGGGATTGGGATTTGCGTGCTGTTGGCCAATTACTGTTTGGCGCTGTGCAGAGCCGAGCTGGGCTGTGCTGGGCCGGGCCCCTTGGCGTCGGCGTCGGTCGTCTCGCCTCGCGTGCGCTAATGACTAATTTGATGGGTCCCGTCCGCGTTTCATGGCACTCCGGATTCTCCGCCCGGCTCCCCGAACGGTGGTTTGATGGTTGATTGATTCTTCGAATGAAAAATCTTCAAGCCTTTCGGGCCGCTTGGTGGCAAACATTCGTTGTCACTTCGCGGAATCGTGGTTTGATTCGTACGGGCGCGATCAAGGACACTGCAGCAGGCGATGTATCATCGCACCGGATCGTTAAGATGCTGCCGAAACCCTTCTTCGCTTCGTGTTCGTGTTTGCCCTGGCAGCAATGACATCGGGCCGTGGTCGGCGTCGTCATCGTCGTGTCGCTCTCGCACCACTCACACGCAGAGGAATCGACTTTTTACGAGACATGTGATTTATAGGTATTCGCTTTTATGATCCACCATCTCGTGGGGGTCTCGATGCGTTCCTTTTTGTTTCACTCTTCTGCCCCCCCTCGCTTTTGTTGTTGTCTTCCTTGTGCCTGGGGCCTGGGGCCAATGTCGACGAAAATAAACTCCACACCAATGGCCCATGATCCACCCTTCTCCCTCGCTCCTTCGCTCCCCCGGGGAAACCAAGGTGTCCCACGCAGCGGACACAACACTGTCTACAAAGCTGTCAAATAAAGTGAGGTTAGAAGAATTACAACCCCACCGTTTAAGTACCAAACCACCCGGCCATGCATGTACTTTTGTTCGAGCAGTGATTCGAGCAGTTGGGCTCCGCGGCACAAAATGGCCGCGAGTTACCAAACGACCGATCGGTAAATATCGATCAAAGTCATCTCCACTTCGACTTCGGCCGCTCTTTAGTTCTCTTTCTCGCACCATAAAGCCGTGGCAATATGATCAGCCCTTGTGCAATTGCAACCAAAGAAGGATGCAGGTTATAGTTGCGATTAAAATACCAATTAGTTCCGCACGTTTTCTGCGCTCGTTCCGAACCGAAACGCAATGCTTAACCGTTGCCGTTTGACTGTTTTTCCCTTGCTTATGTTCGGTTTTTGTTTTGCTTAATCGCTTCTTCTTGCCGTCTGCCGTCATAATCGCACGTCTCATCTTCCGAGCGGAGTTACGATGATGGCTTCAAAGGCAGATACGTAATACGCAAAATAAAAACTCAAATCAAAAGAAGCGAAATGGCGCAAACGGAACCAGCGACTTGTCTGCCAAGCAACAACAAATAAAAAAAAAGAAACTCCCATGATGCTGCGAAGATACGGGATGGAGACGTTTGATATAAATTTTATAAAAGCTGAACGAATAAATATAGATTGGGACTGGAGATAGGCCGGACTGCTGCACCGCACGACCACAGCCACGCCACGGCCAATGCGCTTCAGCTTCCATGCGGGTTCGGTGCCTTTTCGCCTTTTCGATGTTCGCCCTTTNGCGCAAACGGAACCAGCGACTTGTCTGCCAAGCAACAACAAATAAAAAAAAAGAAACTCCCATGATGCTGCGAAGATACGGGATGGAGACGTTTGATATAAATTTTATAAAAGCTGAACGAATAAATATAGATTGGGACTGGAGATAGGCCGGACTGCTGCACCGCACGACCACAGCCACGCCACGGCCAATGCGCTTCAGCTTCCATGCGGGTTCGGTGCCTTTTCGCCTTTTCGATGTTCGCCCTTTCGCACTCGGTCGGGAGGGACCGGCGCACTAGGCAATGCCCGAAGGGATGCCCTTCATCCATTTGTTTCTTTTTGCTCCATTCTCCATTGGACGGGCGTTGGACGCTATTGGGCTGGTCCGTCCCGTTGCATATGTGCGATCTGTCTTCCATCCCTTGGCAAAGTGTATCCTTTTCTCTCTGTGCCGACATTTATTCTTGTCCCATTGCCATTCTTCAAGTTTTCCAAAGTGTTTCGCCTGACGTACGCTTCTCTTTGATTCTGAACCGATGACGACGTCAACGATGCTCCACTAAAGATGATGATGATGCTTTACGTTCGTATAAAATGTAGATTTTGAGGAGCAATATTTTTATCCATCCATTCTTCGGTGACTGAAATTGACCTCGAGCAATCGAGGTACGTACAGTGGGATGCAAGTAAACGATGTGTTCCAACATGGGGTGACGCCCATCTCGACTGGCATTCCTTGGATTTCTTCGGCCATTTTGCTTTCCACGATGCACTCCACTGGGTGTTGTTCCGCAGCCACGCCACGGGCTGGCCCAATGTCGCTGGTTTATATGACAGATGTGTACTAATTGCAGGTGCAGAACCCGGAATGCCATCTTACGGTCGGCCAGACGGCGATCTCAGCGATGACCGCATGCAGCAAATCCTCTCCGAAGCTTCCATGATGAAGCGAGGCGATCAGCCCACACCCCAGCAGCAGGCGCACCACCAGCAGCAAATGCGCGAGCAAATGCAACTGCAGCAGCATCAGCTGCAGCAGCTTCATCTCAGCGGACTGGACGACTCGACACAGCATAGTGACAACGATTCCAAATCTCCGCACAACCGTGATGTCCATTCACCCTTCTCCAAAGATTATCTCAGCGGGCGTCTGGGCAGCACGGGACGGCCCAAGAAGTACGACAACGACGACATCTCGCAGGATAAGATCGCCAAGATCTACCAGGAAGAGTTCTCCAAACTGATGCGCAGTCCTCGAGAGTTCCCAAAGTAAGTATAGCGATGACTCAGTGAAATGAATTGGTTCTAACTTGCTGCGGCATTAGTCTTCTGTTTCCACATTTCCTCAGCGGCGGTATGCCACCAATGGATCGCGTGCAGGACGACAATCTCCGGATGGCATTCGAGGCCTACCATCGCGAGCTGGCCAAGCTGCAACAGAACGCATCTGCTGCCCTACCAGGCATGCCCAACATTTCCAACCTTCCCAACTTCTTGGCACTCCAGCACCAGCAGCAGCAGCAACAACAGCAGCAGCAGCAACAGCAACAACAGCATCAACAACAACAACAGCAACAACCATCGCAACCTTCCACACCGTCGGGACAGCCGTCGACTCCGTCGCAACCGTCGCAGCACACGACGACCGGCCTGAACGGTGGTTCCGCTCAGGATCTGTCCCTGCCAAAGGATAAGCAATCGTCGGCATCGAAGCTGAACGGTTCGCTATCCGATGCCGAGTCGGATGCGGACATGAGCCAGAAGGAGCTGGACGAAAGCATGAAGCACAGCGCCTTCAGCCTGGTGAAACCAAAGCCTTCGGAACCGTCGGGCATGTGTACGCCCACGACGACCGCATCGTCGGCGGCGCCCAGTCCAATCGGCAACAGCATCCTGCCGCCGACCATCACGCCCACGGACGATTTCTCCGTGGCTGCCAGCCCACTGCAGCGGATGGCGTCGATCACCAACTCGCTCATCACGCAACCGCCCGTCACGCCACATCACACAACGCAGCAGCGTCCGCTGAAAGCCATCCTGCCACCCATCACCCAGCAACAGTTCGACCTGTACAACAACCTCAACACGGAGGACATTGTGCGGCGCGTCAAGGAGTCGCTGTCGCAGTACTCGATCAGCCAGCGACTGTTTGGCGAGTCCGTGCTGGGTCTCTCGCAGGGTTCGGTCAGCGATCTGCTCGCCCGCCCGAAGCCCTGGCACATGCTGACCCAGAAAGGGCGCGAACCCTTCATCCGCATGAAGATGTTCCTGGAGGATGAGAATGCGGTGCACAAGCTAGTCGCGAGTCAGTACAAGATCGCGCCCGAGAAGCTAATGCGCACCGGCAACTACAGCGGCACGCCCCAGCTACCGGGGCTACATCTGCAGAAACAAATGCCACCGACCATGCCGAAAATGCTGAGCGACTCCATTAGCAAGCTGCAGCAGGATCAGCAGAAAACGCTACTCCAGCTTCAGATCTCGCAAATGCAGCAGCAACTGCCCACGGCCCAGGCTGCCCAGGCCGCAGCCCAGCATCAGCATCAGCTCGCTGCGGCAGCAGCAGCCGCGGCCGCAGCCCATCACGCAGCCCAGGTGCAGGAGGTGCAGCGCCACTCAGCACAGCAGCCGCCCTCCTCGCAGCCATCGCCCCTCGGTGCCATGGGCTCCCAGAACTCCTCCGCCCAGCAACGGCCTCAGCAGCCTTCGCCGCAGACGATGCTCCTGACGCCGCCAGGCATTCCTCCACAGCATGCGATCGCTCTGCAGGGCCATGCCGGGTCGCAGGAGAAGAAGTCCTCCATCATGATGCCAATCCACTCGCCCGTTCCGCAAGGTCCGCCCGGTTCCGTCGGGCAGCATGCGGCCCAACCGGGTGCACCGAACGCGATGCGCGGTTCGCTCCATCAGCACATCTCGCCGACGGTGTACGAAATGGCTGCGCTAACGCAAGATCTCGACACGCAGGTGATCACGACCAAGATCAAGGAAGCGCTGCTGGCGAACAACATCGGCCAGAAGATCTTTGGCGAGGCCGTGCTGGGACTGTCGCAGGGTTCCGTCTCGGAGCTGCTGTCCAAACCGAAGCCCTGGCACATGCTGAGCATCAAGGGCCGTGAACCATTCATCCGCATGCAGCTGTGGCTGAGCGATGCCAACAACGTCGAGCGGCTGCAGGTGCTGAAGAACGAACGGCGGGAGGCGAGCAAACGGCGCCGATCGACAGGTCCCGGCGGGCAGGACAATAGCAGCGATACCTCGAGCAACGACACGTCCGAGTTTTATCACTCCAACTCGCCCGGTCCCGGCTCGGTTGGATCGGCGACGGCGCCACCGAACAAGAAGCAGCGCGTCCTCTTCTCCGAGGAGCAGAAGGAAGCGCTCCGGCTCGCGTTCGCGCTCGATCCGTACCCGAACGTGCAGACAATCGAATTTTTGGCTAGCGAGCTCGGACTGTCGACGCGCACGATCACCAACTGGTTCCACAACCATCGGATGCGGTTGAAGCAACAGGTGCCGCACGGTCAACCATCCGAGCCGATACCTTCGCGCGAAAACCAATCCGGAGCACCGTTCGATCCGGTACAGTTTCGCGTACTGCTCGGCCAGCGGCTGATGGAGATCCAGAAGGAGCGGTTGGGTCTGAGCGGCATGCCACTACCCTATCCGCCTTACTTCGCAGCCACCGCACCTGCCACCAATCTGGCCGCACTGATCGGTCGTGGTTTTATGCCGGGCAGTGAGGCAGATCTGGCGGCCCTCAACAAGAGCATCAGCGAGCAGATGAGCGGTCTCGATCTGTCCATGCCGTCCACGTTGAAGCGCGAAGGTGACGACGACTACGAGGACGATGCGGAGAACGAAGAGGAAGCCGGCAGTGGACACATGAGCGATTCGGAATCGATGGACGGTAGCAGCAAACGGGGCGGCGATGATGACGATCTCAAGACGTCCCTGTCGCTCGCGAGCCTGCAGGCCATGTCGCGGATCAGCCGCCGTAAGCCGGCCGCCCCACAGTGGGTCAACCCGGACTGGCAGGATCCGGACAAGAAGACAACGGCGGCGACCGTCGGCACCAACATTCCCACCACCAAGAAGGATGCGGCGGACGCCATCATCAACGGTGTGTGCGTGCTGCAGCCACCGGACGGTGTGCCATCGGTGCAGCAACGTTTCGCCGTGGCGATGGCTGCGGCGGCGGCTGCGGCCGTTGCCGCAGCCACCGGTGCAGGAGCGACCGTGCCTTCCCAAAGCCAGGACGACCCGTCGACCGATGCGGAAAACGAGGATGACGATGCCAAGTCGACACACTCCAAGCACTCCTCGTACGGCTCGGACGGTAAGCTGGACGAGGATCGGCCACGCACGGCGCACGACGACTCGGAACCGGATGTGCCGTCCGATGCGTTACGGCCGGCGGACCAAACCGGTGCACCGGAACCACCCCTGGAGACTAACGGTAATCGGTCCGGTACCGCCAGTCCCAACCCCTCCTCCGTAACGGTCAAGAAGGAAATTCTCGAGGAGAACAATGGTGATCGGTGGGATGCGTACTAGTGTACTGGCGGTTCTGGATCTTCTGGGAAGGTGACCGTGAAGTGACGTGATCATGCTCGAACACATCCTCTCCCCCCCATACACACACACACAGTATCAGTGCAATCAAAAAAAAAAGGAATGTGAAACAAACAAAGTAGCACAAACTTCCCCAAAAACGTTGGACGTTGGACAAACGAAAAGTGTCACCAAGGCGAGAAGCAGCAAAACAAAACAAAACAAATCGAAACACAAAGAGACGAGTGCGCCACTAGCTGTGTATGTGATTGTTCTAGAACCTTTCTTTCTTGTTTTAATTCTTTCGAGAATCGATCGACAAGCGTGATATTCGATCGCATCTCTCGCTCTTTCTCTCTTTCTCTTTCTCTGCTGCTGCTACTCTTTTATACTCTTGTACATAACTTGTTTTCTTACTTTTTTTTTTGTTGTTTACTTCCTGTTCGTTTCCCCTTTATCACTTTATCGCGTAAGAAGACTGTTAAAAGTGACGTTTTTAAAACAAACATTTGCGCATTATTGATCATACAAAGAGAGCTGCAAAAACACCCCCCCCCACTCCACGCACGCACACACATACATACAAACAAACAAATGCATCAACGCGTGGCATGCTCGTTTAGACGGTAAGGTTCATTATTTAAACAAGGATGGTTTCCACCGTTTCGCGGGAAAAGTAAAATAGCACGAAGACAAAGAAACGAAGACCTTCGGCACGAACCGGCACGTGGCACCAGCTCGGCTGGCGTCCTTCGGTTGATGCGAAGGTTTCTCGGTTAGGTTTTAATATCGTATTTGTTTCATTCTATCTTATATGTTATAAATTCTTTCTTTCGTTTTAAATACAGTAGTTTAGCTCGATCGACTAGGGGGGAAGAAAAAAAACAAACACAAGGAAAGGGTTTAGCTTTTGTTAAGGTGTTAAGGTGGGGATTTACCCAGCTTTAGTGGGCAGGACAGGAAAAGAAAAAAGGAAAACAAGGAGAAAAAAATGGGGAAAACGGAAAACAAACCGGACGAACGGTGGGCGTTCGTGTACGAATTGCATTTATATGTTTTTATCTAAAAACACTTTTGTAGATAAGCGAGTGGGCGAAACAAACGCAAACAAAGAACGAAATTCCAACGCATTGTATGGAGGCATTGGTTGGTGTAAACGTACTTAGAGAAAATTTAATGCAAAAAAAAACAACAACACAACATACACACAAAACAAAAACACGTATTGGTGAAGTATCAAATCAAAAGCGCTAAACGAAACATGCACATAAATCAAGAAACAATCAAAAAAAACGAAAAAAAAAGAGAAATAAGCACTTTCACGGCGTGTCACGATGACACGTACATAAACAAGGCTACTTTTTAAAAAGCAAATTAACTTCCGCCATCGTTTCGGGTTATTTTTTTCTTTCCTTTTTGTGTACAAATACTCATCAGAAAAATCGAATTTGTAGCTAAACCACAAACTAACGCTAATTCACACACACACACACACAAACGTTACATTATACAGACGGACTTGTACACAATTACAAACTGAAGAAGAAAAAAGGCCAAATATATTGTTAAAGTGTAAGTAATTTGCTAGCGTTACAGAATGATGCTGGGCTGGGATGATACTTGGTTTTTTGTTTTCTTGATTGCCCTGCTACTGTCCTGATGCTCTGATGATGGCTGTTGGTGTTGTTTTCATGTATCCCCCTCCCTCCTTCTCTTCTTTTTTAGCATCGAATGAAGCGATCTCAAATTTCATACCAAATATATATTAACAATAATGCAAGCAAGCAAACACATTTTACAAAACAGCACAGGCACAGGATGCTAAAACAAGCAGCACATGGGCGACAACGTTGCAAACATTGCAAGAGCATGGAACGATGATCAACTTTTATCTTCCTTATTTTTATTATTATTTACAATTATTTCCTCAGAAGATCGATACAGCAAAAAAAAACATCGATCCTTCGAGGCTGTACATTGTCTTGTACATAGTGACGATCGTTGGAATAGAACGATCACCACAGCGAACTTTTCCCGTTGCTTCCATTCCAATCCAAACTGTAAGAATTCCCTCCCCTTTTTCCAACACCTTCTCCCTTTTCCACCCTCCTCCCCCCCCCCCCCCCCCCCCCCCCCCCCCCCCCCCTTTGTCCCTTTGTATGTAACAACTGATGATAAAAAGTCGTGTAGCGAAATCCCCACAGCGCCAACAGCAGCAATGTAACGCATATCCCGAATTTAGCGAAAGCAACAGAACCGACCAACGATGTCGATCCATGTTTGCGCATTTAATGGTGTGTGTGTGTGTTGGGGGAGTGTGTATTTAATCCTTACCCCTTACACACACGCACCCACACACACACATGTAGACATTTTAACGCGGTGTTTGGGGGATCATGGAGGGAGGCAGCAATTGTATATTTCAAATATCGTACGTAACAGCTCTGCGCAAGGAAACCGCTAAGGATAGGCGAAAGGGTTCCGTCAGCCCTGCATGGTTAAGCGGGCGTAGAATGGTGTGGTATCCCTGGTGGAACTGATTTTAGTTTTTACTTTTACTCTATTATATATCTCCTCCCACTCCCCCCTCCCATGAAAACACCTTTAGCGGTGGCGATATATTGTTAAGACGCTCTCACTTAAGCGCGTTCGAAGCAAAACTGTTTAACAAATTGTTTCGAAACGGCCGGAACGAGAGCAGGAGCGAGAACAGCAACTAGAGAGCCCAACAAGAATGGAAGGAAGAAAGAATAGCTAGCAAAAGGTTCAACTTTTTTTTTAATACATAAGTAAATCGAAACAAATTTAAAGTATAATACAAGTAATGGGACAAAACAAAAACGTAAAGTAAAAACACACACACAAACACAAGAAGAAGAAGAAGAGAAAAATCGAAAAAAAAGAGAAAAGAAACGAATTAAGAATACGTAAGTGCGAACATGGTAGAGGAAGACGAAAAGAAACATAAACAGAATGCAATATTAGGAGCGAATACATATTTCAAACAAGAAAAAAGAGGAGAGAAAAAACAAACAATAATTTTATGCAATTTAGAGCAAAACAAAGAATGGAACACGATTTTTTCCTGTTTCTTTTTAAAAATGCCGATACCCCTGATGTGACACACCTGGAAGGATGTGGAAAGCCGTGTGCAGTAGTGTAAAGTAGGCAAAGCAAGCACATTTTGTTANCCCTGCATGGTTAAGCGGGCGTAGAATGGTGTGGTATCCCTGGTGGAACTGATTTTAGTTTTTACTTTTACTCTATTATATATCTCCTCCCACTCCCCCCTCCCATGAAAACACCTTTAGCGGTGGCGATATATTGTTAAGACGCTCTCACTTAAGCGCGTTCGAAGCAAAACTGTTTAACAAATTGTTTCGAAACGGCCGGAACGAGAGCAGGAGCGAGAACAGCAACTAGAGAGCCCAACAAGAATGGAAGGAAGAAAGAATAGCTAGCAAAAGGTTCAACTTTTTTTTTAATACATAAGTAAATCGAAACAAATTTAAAGTATAATACAAGTAATGGGACAAAACAAAAACGTAAAGTAAAAACACACACACAAACACAAGAAGAAGAAGAGAAAAATCGAAAAAAAAGAGAAAAGAAACGAATTAAGAATACGTAAGTGCGAACATGGTAGAGGAAGACGAAAAGAAACATAAACAGAATGCAATATTAGGAGCGAATACATATTTCAAACAAGAAAAAAAAGGAGAGAAAAACACAAACAATAATTTTATGCAATTTAGAGCAAAGCAAGGAATGGAACACGATTTTTTCCTGTTTCTTTTTAAAAATGCCGATACCCTTGATGTGACACACCTGGAAGGATGTGGAAAGCCGTGTGCAGTAGTGTAAAGTAGGCAAAGCAAGCACATTTTGTTAACTTATTGTCCGTAGTACTGCTATTGATTAGTTTTTAGTGACGAAGGAGACACTTTTGGCAAACAACCACCACCCTTCTCCCCCACAAAGTCTTGCCCGCCCGCCCGCCGGCTGCCACCCACATTCCGGGTGACTAGGGGCCGGGCGGGTGTTGTTTTCGTTTTAATTGTGACTTGGTTTTGTGTCGTTCGTATTGCGGTTCACAGTATCGTGGGATATACTTTAAGGTTTCGCTTTTACTTTCTTTTCTTTTTTTATCGAAACGAACAAACCGAAACGAATGGTCCGGCGCAGCATGGATGCGGACCGTGTACATATAGGCATCGATGAGCTTTGGTTTGATTTACAAATCAGCAAAAAGAAAAGCGAGTATTTTCCGCAGGAAAGCGGGGAAAAGGCGTGTTTTATTTCACTAAACTAGCCGGAACAAGTATTTAAACGTATCGGAAACCAGCGTACCCTTATTGGAGGCAACGCGAGACAAAACGATCCGTAAATGGACGCGAAACATTGTGTTTTGCAGTAATTACAAACTTGCCCAAGGTATAGTCAAGCGAGGTAGGGACAGACGGCAGACGGAAATTAATTAATAATCTAATGATAAGAACGCGCCACAGCGTGACAGCGTGACGGGTTTTGGGAGCGAGTAAATAAGTAACTTATCGAGATTTAATCGGCTTGTGGAGACACAAAAACAAACACAAAGCAAACAAAAACATGAAAAACCAAGCCACTGATAAGAATGCAAACACTTTTCGTTTCGTATTTCAATCATGTCGGTTTAGTGGCTAGTGCTGTTCAACTTCACAATTAGTTGAAGACACGTACACACACAACTACACACTGACACAGATGCACAGACAACTCAAAGGCAAAGCAGCGCTACACGAAACAAACGCGAAACAATAAAACAAATGTCTAGAAAGAGAGAGAGAGAGAGAGAGAGAGAGAGAAAGAAAGAGAAAGGAAGCGAAGCAAAAAAGGAAGGCAAACAAGGTAATGCGAATTGTACATACTTATTATCATATCATTATATTATATTGTATTGATTAATATTATTACAAACAAGCAAAAAAGGAAGAAAACAAAACAAACAAAAACAACAAGTAATGGTAATACATTATTGCATTGAGCGTAAAAAGGAAAAAGAAAACGGTAGAAAAAAAAAAGAGACAAACGAGGCCGAAACATACAGACATACACGCAAAACAACAAAATAAGGAAAACAAAGCATACAACTGTAGCGAAAAACAAACAACAACAAAAAAACAGGCCGACGTACAGCAGTAATGGAAGTATAAATTATATTGTCTTCTTTATGAATTTCTATACAATAAAATGAAAATAAAATATTATCTGTAATGAATAATATAAAACAAAACATAATGCAAACTGTCTTTCTTTCTTTGTTTATAGTTAACGTTGAATGAGCAGAGAAAACATCCGAAATAATTGTAAAAAACACACCGGCGTAAAGAGAAAAGCTGTATTTCGTGTCATTATTCCTGCATGCTATTACACTAGCCGAGTGGAATATTTTACCGAATATAATTAAAGACACTAAAATTCTATTCATTCGATTGCAATTCCCTGTAAAGAGCTAAAGAATAAAAGCAATTGAACAAGCTAGCGGCTTAATTTTGAAAACTAAACGAAGGTGCATTGCGATGCTACTGCGCCATCTGCTGCGAACGATACGAACTGAAAAGCGCCACCTATATGTCGGTTAGAAAAGCAAAGCTAATTTCAAGGTATCGAATAGATGTAACTAGTTCACAGTTTTAACAGTACGTGGCGCTGCCATACAACGACGGTGACATGTTTCATGAAATTTTTCAAAGTGACATGAAATTGATATATGCTCACAAAAAAATTATCTATTTTACCGTGGCAGTTATGCATTTTACACTCGTTTGGGATTCTGTACGTATTAGTCTAGGAGGATATTATATATTTGTACATCAATCTTATGCATTTTTCAAACTTCAACTATATCAACGAATGGCGAAGGTTGCAATTCTTGCAGATAGATTAATATTCCTTTATGGTAAAAATCTGCTCCAACACTTCCCAAGGGATAACCATTTCAATGCTCAACTTTTACGTCTACAGAACATTCTAGTTGAAGTAGTTTGGCACATTCCTTGTGTCTATCCTCCTTTTCCCTCCTGCCATCCCTATCGGTGCAAGTGCACATTCTTCTTAACAGTGGGCGGTGCAAAGTAAAAGTAAGGAAAGTGCAATCGATTCACAGGAAAGCGGTACGACGCTTGCAACCATTATCAACTCAAACCCGCGGGTACCTTTCGAGTGGTTTTGCTCGCCTGATAAGCGCTAGATCTGTGGGGGATGGATTTTTTAACCCTTTTCCCCTTTTGTTTTGTGGGTGGTCACACCACGCTATCCATCCTTCCGAGAGTGAACATTTTCTTTTCCATCCCACAATTGGCCACTTGCTGTGCGAAGGGGAAAAGATCGGTAGGACAGGCAACAGCAACAAAAAAACAGGCGTCGATTTGCTTTCTCTAATGTTAACGAACAAAAAACAACAAGCAACACCCGCTCAATTGTTTCGGTTCTTTGGTCAAAACCTTCCTATCTCTGTGAAAGACTAGAAACGTAGGGAATGCAAGAAAAAGAATGGAACAACCTACCCTTAAATTACCCCCAAAAAAAAAGGGTTGCACCCACAGCAACAGAAACTCCATTAACCATCAACCCACGGCAACAAAAAAAAAAGACGGTTGTTATAAGAAGGGTCACCGGACGATGTTTCTTCTTCGGCCGGACGGTTCTGACTCTGGTCCATTTTGTGATAAGGGAAAGCAAATGAAGAAAAACGCACACACAGCTGGCAACAATTCACAATCGCGCAACGCGGAACTACCTCCACCGTTTGGTGCGTTTTATGGCCTTCTGTTAACTTGGTCGCTTCAAAAATGGACAACGGACAGTTTGTGTCCACGAGGCAAAGGAAATAACACACAGGCACGCGCCCGCAACACAACAAAAAAAAAACTCGGTTCGTATGATGAAGGGCGTCACACAACCCTGAATGGGAAAGGGAGTTTTCTCCTTCGTTGGTGGTGAAGGTGCGAAACAACCCCCACTGCAAGTACATTTGCTAGGAGAATCAAGCACTTCCCTAGCTGAGCTCTCCCACTTTAAAACGCGCGCAGAAACTACCAAACTAGCAGCAGCGGACGGAGGTTTCAGGATTTTTCTTGTATCCATCCCCCCATCCCCCCCAGTTGAGGTGGGAAAAAAAGGGTTTCTGGGAATGGGGTTGAAACATTTTAATTTTAAAATTAAATATAGTGATATAAAGTATTTTTGAAACCTCTTTTAAAAAGTTGATTTAATTACATAAATAAAAGCAAACTTTAAGTATAAAAATACTCAAATTTAAAATAAAAACCTTTTCTCTTTCTAAGCGGTAGTTGGCGCACATTCAACTTTCCCCATGTTCGTACCGTAACGAAAAGAAAAAAGTATGCTCTCAACAAATAAAGACAAACAAACGACACTCTATAATAAAGTCACTTGAACTTACTCGCATGTGCACCACTGCAAACGAGTGCATCCAACAGTGGTTGCAATCAACGTGCAAAGCAATTTCCAGTTCCATCTCTCTTTCTCTTTCTCTCTCTCTCTCTCTCTCTCTCTCTCTCTTTTTCTCTCTCTAGATATCTAGCGAAATAGCTCTGGCAACTGGCTGGCTGTCTACGGTTTCCCCTCATTCGGCTAGAAAACTATCCCCTCTCCCTTCTTCTCCTCCAACCCTCCTCACCCCCTCTTATGCTCCACCCAACCCGCTAGTTGTGTTTTTTTTTTGCATGAGTTTTCCCAGCTTTACTAGATCGATTTTTCCACCGTCGCGAGCTGGTTGCCACCCAACATTCACAAAGGGATAGAAAAACGCAACCCCACGCTGGTGTCAGTGGCAAGAGATAAACTTTCCACCAACTTTCCTACCACCTTGTGGGCAACAAAAAAAAACCAAAGCTTTGTCCATCGTGAACGTCGGCGTCGTCTAGTTCCGCACGGAATAGTTTCATAGATAAAAATTCGTACCAGGAACTCATGCACCACAGCAGGCCTGCTCGGTTTGGCTCGGTCTGTCTGACAACGTTGCCAACAGTACCAACTACCGTCCCACCCCCCCCCCCCCTCACCCCCTTTTCCACCGTGTCTAGAGAGAGCTTAATCCCCCCCACCACCAGAGTGGGGGGGGGGGATGGGGCCACTGCTGCGCTTTGCATCGGTGCATCGGTGCATCGCGCCGCCGTACGTTGCCTGCCACGGCCGACTAGTTGGCCTTGACTGCACCGCCCGACAAAACAGCCCGACAGTGGGCACAGTGGGGGCCCGGTTTGGGGCAATTGGGGAATGGGGCTGTGTACCGTGCACTTACAGCCATTGTGGATGCACCGTCAACCAACACAACCGTTTGCATGAAAAACAGCTTCATAACGAGCTTACACTACGCCGCACACTACTGTCGATCGCGTGCGTGATGGTAGTGGTACGCAACACAACGCACGTTACGCAGGAAGTTTACATATTGCAATGGTAAAAACCACTGTTTTGTAAATTGCCTTTAAGCGATCGTTTTTCTGTTGTTGTTTTCTGCTTCCATTTGGCCACATGGCAAGTTGGTTGTGCAATGCACGAAACACTTTCACTTTCTTACGTGCAAATACGTGCGAAATACACCCAAAAATGGAAAAGAACAACATCCGAACCCGTCGAAAGTAACATCCACGATCAGCGGAAAGCAGGTTTTCTCCTCTCACTCCTATGTTGTACACAAAAAAAATGGAAACCAAACATCACCAAACAGTTTGTTTGTTTATTTGCGCATCATCGGGCGAATTTGGGTCGAGTTTGTTTACGTTTTTTCGCTGCCACCGCTCAAAACAGCTTTGCCTTCTTGCCGAGATAGCAATCGTACACGGCGTATGCCGTATCGCACGGATTCGTCCGTCGCAGGTCACACTGCTTCACGTAATCCTTCGCCTTGTCCGCGTCCATCAGCTTGGTGAGAAACACCTCCAGCTTGTCCTTCAGCACGACGCCCGTCTCATCCATCAGGCGCAGCTTTTGGAAGAAACATTGCACAAAGCACTACAAAGGAGGGGAGGAAGCGGGGAGAGGGGGTGGCCCAGGTGGGGGTAGAAAAATGAGCAGACAGAAGGTTAAAGGAGGGGAATGATGCTAATGTGTGCAACGTGTGTTGGCGCTTACCTTGGTCGATTGGTCCGGCTCATTGATGGGTTCGCCGGCGGACAGCTTCTTCGCCGACGACTCCGTAATGCCGCTGGATTCGATGCACTGCAGCTTGTAGCCCTTCACTTCCGGCAGTTCGGCCAGCTCCTTCTGACCGAGCGTTAGCTGCTGTTGAGCAAAAAAAAAAAACAGGAAAAAGCAAACCCAAACTTCCATCAATCCATCGTAACAAAAGTATGTCCGATCGACCGACTATACCCCGGCAAAGGTCAGGATGGCAAATGCGATTAACAGTCGTCGCGCCGCTGCCATATTCTGCCCGTCCATTGTGGTGTAATGTGTGAACCGATACGACCGAGATTTGCACAACAACTAGCGACGATTAATGTCTCGCTGGTGAATCTTATAGGCTCCGGCCCCGGGATCGCCGATGGATGGATGACTCGATGCTTCATTAAAAATTCTATCGCACAGCAGCTAATTACGCTGCCGATCAATCGATTCCCACCTAGCTGGCGTGATCTCACGATAGAATTAATATGTGTGCAAAGCGTGTGAGACAGGGAAGCAAAACAAACAAACAACAGTTTGCTGGTTGCAGGTTGCATTCCCGCTTCCCAAGTTGCATTTCCTCGAACCAATGAAACCAATGAATGGCCTGTTTGGTCCCAAAAACATACGAAGATGCAACACAACCGTCATCACCATCATCATCATCATCATCATCATCATTAGGCGGTTCTCATCCTTCTGTTCGCTTTCCCATCGTGCTTCCTCGGTTCTAAATTCGTCTGCATTCGTCTGCATTTTCGGCGCTCGACAACATTTTTCGGACGATTCGTGCATTCGGGAATCCTCCGCACGCTCCTGGGACGCTGGTAGAAACAGTATTTCGAATAAATTATCGAAAAAATCACACCGCACTCTCGGGACGCGGGAAACCTGTTGTGTGTCCTGGATGTCTGGATCTCTGGATTTGTTGTTGGGTCATCTTCCATGAACTGCTGCAGCTGCAAGCTCGTTCCCTCTTCGAACAAAAGCCGCAGCACGATGTCGCCGAGAAGTGAAAAGAAAGACTCTGGCGAGTGAAATGCAAATTGTGAAACTTCACGTACGTACACGGTCGGAGGGTGCACAACGGACACGTGGTGCCTCCTCGCCCCGGTATTATCCTTTGCGCAGCCTCGCCGGCTCAGAAGGGACAAAAAACATCACATCCTGCCATCCAGCAGTAGCAGCAGCAGCAGCACAAAAACCGGTCCTCCTTTCGTTCAAAGGGACACCGTCAAAAGGGAGAAATGAACCAAAAACGGAACCGAAAAGGCGCAGTTTTTTTGTTTGTGTGTGTATGTGCGTTCATCGATCGATTTATCTCGCACTGTCGGGGTGTCCTCCGAATGTGCCACCCTATCATGAGCCGCGTCTGGCTGGCTGGCAGACTGGCTGGCTTGTGTGGTTTTAATGCCTCCTGCCAGTGCTTCACTCCTGGCCGAATCGTTGCGGATCGATAAAAAATTTCCCACACTCAAAATTCCGAGATCTTTGCCCTCGCTCACTCTCTCGCTCTCTCTCTCTCTCTCTCTCGCTTGTTCGTTCGCAAGGGATGATGGTGGTTGATCCGCAACCCTCCCAGGGTGAGTTCTCGAGCGTGCTGGGTGCGTGCTGGAGGAGAAAAGCGATCGATTGTGAGGAAACATGTGTTACCGCTGTTAAAGACGCTTCTTTCCCATGTTTGACCATGTTTTCGCGTTTGGTTCGGTTAAGAATGATGCTTTTGAAGCTTTTCTTTTCGACCACCTTTTTTCTGCACCAATGGGGGATATGAAAAAACCTCCCCCCCCCCCACACACACACACGTACACATACACATTGTCATCGGAGAGTTGGGTCACTTTGTAATGACAATGACCTACCTTTAGACGTTATTTGTTGGACCCGTCGAAGCAACTCGATCGAGCCCTCAACGGTGACATGACCAACCCATCAACAAATCGTACACTTTATGAGGCCTTTTTACTCTCTCTCTCTCTCTCTTTCTCTCTCTCTTTTACTCTTTGGTACAGGCAGTGCGGTTGGAGTCATAAAAATGGGTAGTAAACTTTTATGAAAACCCATATAAACCGTTCCAACTCGCAGACTTGGTCTCCGGTCGGAAGCCAATACCGAAACGAACGAAAGGGGGTCCGGGGAGGGGGTGGTGTGTGTGTGTGTTTGAGGGAAGTTTATATACATTTTTATTACAACTGTTCATCTAAAAAAAATACACACACACACATTGAGTAAATGTGATGTTACCTACGTGGAAGCATCTTCCTCTAGTACTTTTATTGTCGATTAATGGTCTTTTTGCGACTGTCGGCGGTAGAAACGGCCCCGTCAAACTCATATGTCGGTGCAAAACCACGTGGCTGGTGGTGGCCCCACATGGTAAACAGCTGTTTTGTTGGACCGGTTCGTGCGCATCGAAGCGAAAACTAGTTCGAAGATGCCGGTTGGTTTTGCTGCATTATGGTGGCCCAAGATGGTTAGGCTAGTTCCTGCCAAGATGCATCCGAATGGGAAGACGATCGCATCCACCATCGCATGCTTGCTTAGCCGGGCAAGCAGGCTGCAGAAAACCCTGCCCAACCGGGAAACCACCCCAAAAGGCTAGTTCCAGTGGGCGGAGAAAACACAACCACCCGGTTGCGCCGGTTTGGCCGGAAGCTTTTGGGCCAAGATTTCTGCACCGGTTTCTGCAGTTTTTCACCAGAAAATGCTCGCAAGCTTTCGCCTTCGGCCGGTGAGCACGCGCTAGTTTTGTTGGAAAAACCCCATCACAACCTTTGTTTCATCACAGAAACAGAAACAACGCTAAAAGAGCGGACGCTCCGTTCGTTGTGCCGTTCCGTTCTTCCTCTTTTATAATTTGAGAAAAGCGCGAAACGAAAAACAGAACGAAACGACAGATGCGAGCGTTGTTTATTTCAGCTGCACATTTTCTGAAATTGTAACAAGAGAGCAGGAACCGTCGGATGCGGCAATGGCCGCCGATGATACGCCTCGTCGAACATCATCATCATCATCATCATCATCATCATCATGCTGCCAGCTGCCCAGGTTCGGATCTGGTTCACATACACACACACACACGCATACAGCCACATATATCCACACACATACACACACACACACACGCACTCCACGCTCATCTCTGGTGCGCATCTCCGTGTCGTGCCTCTTGCTTGCCATGTTCTTGTAGCCGACCTGCTGTTATGTTCTGTGGCGAGGCATCGTGCCTCGCACACGATGCGTTCTCGCGGTCCCGTTTTATGCTGCCGTTCGGAATGGTGGTGTTTCCCCCTGTTTTTGTTTTTTTTTATATTTTCTATGGAAGCGAACGACGATGAACCGGTTCGAAAGATGCGGCCAAGCCGCATCGCAGGCTCGTAGGTCTTCGTCTTCGGACATCTTTCTTTCTTTCTTTCTCGGCAGGGGGAAAACGAACGATGCGGCTAGAAGGAGTTTGAGAAGCATTAAACACCGAACCGACGGCACGGCAGCTCTGTGTTCTAGGCATGGCTAGAAGAAAGAGCCCACCAGCCGCGAGGCCATCTTCTGCTGCGAAAAGCCACATAAAGCCACATAAAGCCTTTCTCGCAAGCGCTACTCTGAGTGAGCTTTTTGTAGCGTTACATGTCCATGTCACAAGCAGCGGTGTTAGCCATCAAGTCTACACACACAACCAGCGAGAAGCGACGAGAAACAAACTTGCTCTTTCTCAGGGAGGCGAAAAGAGACACAGGTTTCGCTTCCCGCCGTGGTGGAATTTCAATTTCCGGTATTTCAACAAAAATTTTATCCATTCTACCAGGGGCACATGGGCCGGTGCAGGTCGTACCGAACGAATGTCCGGAAACGTACATGCCCGGTACACCATGCTGTACCGCAAAAGCACCCGCGTGAACGAGCGTAGGGCGAGCATACGCGCCCGTTTTGCGGTCGTCGCTTCACGCAGTAGCAAGCGAACGCGAAATGAGCAAGTCTCATGAGAACGTGCGATACAATGTGAACAGCGAACATGTATCTGCTCTGTTTGCTCCGTTCTTCGCAGCAATGCAACTTGAGACATAATACGTGCTACATGCAATAAGAAACATGTTTCCTTGTCGGAACCCAATTGTTTGTTTGTTTGTTCTACAGTCGATCGATCGATAGTCCATCCCGCAGCAGCTGGATATCGCATTGCTCGTACGAACTCTTTCGACACGCGATGCACCACACAAGCGCGCACACGAACGAGCGAGGTGGTGGTAGTACGGTGGCCACCTTCCAAAACGGGCGAAGGCGAGAGGGCGTTACGCATCAACGCTTCCGCACACGCCGACGCCGACGGTGGTTGCGCAAGTTCCACGTGTGTCGCCACTTGTTTCACTCTTTCACGCCGCACCGCCTATCTCTGTTCACCTTAACGCCGCTACCCACGGCTCACGGTTGAACCGAAAAACAAAAAAAAAAAAAAACACCCTCCCCCGAAAAAAGGCCACCTGCCGGCAGCCCTATTCTCCTGTGATATTGGATAAAATTTTTGAAGAAAATGTAGAAAACTGAAACTGAAGATAATGAGATTCCCGTCCCGTTCCCCAAACGCATCATCGGTGTGACACGCGNGCGGTCGTCGCTTCACGCAGTAGCAAGCGAACGCGAAATGAGCAAGTCTCATGAGAACGTGCGATACAATGTGAACAGCGAACATGTATCTGCTCTGTTTGCTCCGTTCTTCGCAGCAATGCAACTTGAGACATAATACGTGCTACATGCAATAAGAAACATGTTTCCTTGTCGGAACCCAATTGTTTGTTTGTTTGTTCTACAGTCGATCGATCGATAGTACATCCCGCAGCAGCTGGATATCGCATTGCTCGTACGAACTCTTTCGCCACGCGATGCACCACACAAGCGCGCACACGAACGAGCGAGGTGGTGGTAGTACGGTGGCCACCTTCCAAAACGGGCGAAGGCGAGAGGGCGTTACGCATCAACGCTTCCGCACACGCCGACGCCGACGGCGGTTGCGCAAGTTCCACGTGTGTCGCCACTTGTTTCACTCTTTCACGCCACACCGCCTATCTCTGTTCACCTTGATGCCGCTACCCACGGCTCACGGTTGAACCGAAAAACAAAAAAAAAACAATAAAACACCATCCCCCGAAAAAAGGCCACCTGCCGGCAGCCCTATTCTCCTGTGATATTGGATAAAATTTTTGAAGAAAATGTAGAAAACTGAAACTGAAGATAATGAGATTCCCGTCCCGTTCCCCAAACGCATCATCGGTGTGACACGCGGTTGCATTTCCTGAGTTGCATCGTACAGGCCTCCCCCAAGGGGAAGGGGCAAGGGAACCGCGGGAGAGAGAGAGACCCAGGGAGGTTGTCCAAAATTTTACTACCTTCCGAGGGCATTGGTGTTCCCCAAAATTACGAACTTTTTGGGCAAAATGGCAAAAACCACTCAAAACCGGGTGGGCATGCCACCCGAACGCCCCGAACCCGAAGTGACAGGCGACACACACATCTTAGCTGACGATGCTCCACCAGTTCGGTTGGGGCCGGAGCTCGCGAGATTTCGTAAATCCCCCGGTAGCAGAACAGCAGGTTGATGTGGAGGAATGTCTACACCCTTTGGTCGGTGTGCCGCAGCTCGCGACCAAGCGCCCCGTGGGCAGGCGGACTGGTTTTGTTTGTACAATACGTACGCCTTCCCCTAACGCTTGATCGGGGTTTGCTCTCCGTGGTGCTGCGAACTGGTTTTCATTTTTCGACCCGATCCGTTAGCAGTATAGTATGCGAAGCGATAGGTGTACTTCGGGTTTTGTTTGCTTGTTTGATCCCCCGTGAGCTTGGTGGGAAGCTTTTCTTTCGCATGGGAGAGTGCATCTAGCGGATCTAACGTTGTGCTTAACATGAGTCGTTTAAGGGTAAATTAAGAATGTTTGACATATTCACAACTATGTGATTAAAGGTTTACTTATTTTCTCCGAAAACTTAACGTTGAAATTCGAGAAGATCTTTCGCACAACAAGCAAAATGCTACAAATAAATACACAAAGACGATCGATGAATTAATCCTATTACTAATTCCATTCCAAAGGTTCTGATTAGCTTCACCAAACAAATGCTTCTTCTCATTCCCGGTCAATTTATAATCATTTTTCAACGTTTTTTTAATTTTTCTTCTCATTCCATTAGATTGAGCGAAGAATGGTGGCCATTTCTTAAACTAGTTACTAGAAAATATGGCTGCATTAGACGTTATCCGTCCTATTCCATCGTCGTAAGACGGAAGTTGTCAGCCAGCTAATCAGAAGCCGTTAGCGGTAGATTAGCAAACAAGCGCAAGCGATCTTGAAACCCAAATCCTAGTGGGTTAGTTGGCCATCAAGTGGCCTTCACCGCATATAAATAGCTAAATGGTGCAATCGAACCGCACCATTGCTGGCTCGGTTGTGTTGCACATCGTGCATCGTGTTGGCGTTCACGATGAACTTGAATCTTTGGTGCGTTTTTACATTCGCTCTAAGTTCCGCGCTTGGTGCAACAGGTATGTAGATGTCCAGATGCATAGAAGTTCGATTCGATTTGCAGTCTCTATATCCTCCTTACCAGTCAATAGGATTATTGGTGGAGAGCAAGCGGAACCCCACGAGTTGCCTTATCAGGTGTCACTGCAGTGGAATTACAATGATTCTGCAATCACTCCGATGCATTACTGTGGTGGAGCACTGCTGACCAAGAATTGGGTATTGACGGCAGCTCACTGCAAAACGTCCTACACGCCAGATGGGTTTACGGAGGTAGTGGCCGGTGCACACAACATCCTGGACCGAGCGGAAGACAACCAGCGTCGAGCGATCGCACAAATGATCACGCACGATCAGTACTGTGGGACAGTTTGTCCGTACGATATTGCCCTAATTCGTGTTGCCGTGCCATTCGTGTTGGGAGATCATGTCAAACCGATCCGATTGCCAGCGATGAATGAATCATTCCACGGAAGTGCCCTGGTTAGTGGATGGGGTGCCATAACACCGGCACTGGTTCCCGAGTATCCGGACACACTGCGGGTGAGTAGATAGAGATGTTTGATAGAGGCGGTTCGGAGTTCAACCTTTCTGTTGCTATTCCCTTCCAGAAAGTCGTATTGCCGCTCGTGGATTACGACGAATGCCGACAGCTGTGGTACGATGTGAGTCATCTTGCCGATACGAACCTGTGTGCTGGACCCGAGGACGGCTCCAAAGCATCCTGCTCGGCCGACTCCGGTGGACCGTTAGTCACGATGAACGGAACGCGTATCAGCGAAGAACCTGTTCTGATAGGTCTCGTTTCCTGGGGCCCATTCCCGTGCGCATCTCCCTGGCGACCGAACATCTTCACCGGTGTCGCCTACTTTGTCGACTGGATTGAGCAACACGTCGAGGAGGGTCGGGGCGAATGAGGTCAATAAAACAGCCGATACACAGCGATGATATTCGATCATTTCTATCCGGACCACAGGATTCGGCCCTGCAGCACCTGTGGCGCACATCACAATGCTATTCTGGTGCCGCCATTAAGAACGGTAACGAGCCTTCGTTCGCCGGTTGCTTTGTGCTGTTGCGTGGGGAGAGATAGTCGTGCGCAGTCGCGTTGCCGATGGCCCAGCGGCGGACCTGCTGTGCTGCATGCGCTCCGGGTATGTTTTGTGAAATTTTTCGTACTTCTTCAATTCGATTCCCGTTCGATTCCGAAAAACGAGCGCACATGTGCACTCAGCACGAGTGCGCGCGCGATAGAACCGTTCGGACGCAGCAACCCTGGCGAATTCGGTTAAGGCCATCGTGGACGTCGCGCGGCTGGCCTGGCCGGTACGTTTTCTCCAAAAACTATTGTCTCGTTGGGGTAGCGCTACCAGGGCAGTAGGATGCACTCGGCTGCCTACGGAGGTAGCAAGTAGCGCGTCCGTTGGGCCGCTTCTTGCAAGACGCCGCTAGCGCAACAGTGATGNCGATGTGCGTTCTTTTATTGCAGCGAAACGCAACCAGGAGTCGTGGCGTTTGGAAGTCCATGTTCGAATCGTCACAGGGGAAGAGTGAGAAAAAGAGAGAGAGAGAGAGAGACAAGGCAAGAGATAGAGAGAGATAGTAGGAGTCTGTCCCTTCCAGTCGGTATTACGGAGCGAGTCGAATCCGGACGATCGAGTCGAAAATCCGGTCGAAAAAGAACGAATCTTCGCCCAGTAGCGCAGAACCTGGAGAAGGTTACCGCAGAACGTCTGTCGTACAGGGTGGGATTCGGTCGGACTATCTGGCCCGGGGATATGGAAAGGGACAGAACGGTGCTGCTGCGCCGTGTCGGTCCGACGAAGCGCGAGTGCCAGCAGTTCGCAATCGGATACGGTCGAGTCCCGGTTCTGCTGGCAACTCCGAAGGGGATGGACCCATTTTTCCAGCAAAAATATGAACCGAAGTAACAAGCGCCTATGCACCGGAGGAGGCGACCGTCCAATCGCAATCGTTGTGTGCTTCTAATTCTAACTCTTTTCTGTCCACACACTGGGAAAATACACGTGCTACGATAAATGTCGATTTTGTGGCCATTTGTTTTTTCGCGCCAAATGAGACGAAAGACGTTGAATAAGCTGGTACAAACCGTGTAAGATGCTGTTAATGTAAAGGACTTTGTCATCAAACACTTTGCTTCATTTAGATCTAAAGAACCTTCTATTCTAACGTCAGATTGTGTCCAACGTAGAATGGCAGCAGCACCCACTGTGACCGAACAGCTTGTCTGCGAACCAAACAGGGGTAGATCAAATCTCTCCACGTTCTGAAGCCCTATTCTAATTCTATCATAATTTGCATACAAATGTTGCCGGGAGGCGCATGAGCGCGCAGAGCAAACAACAAACGCCACCGTCCGTCGACGATGACGTCAGTCGCCAGTTGCTCGCTGTGCCTGTGTGCAGAAACTCTACACACAATCTCTACCAGCGTTGTGCGCACGACAGCTGCTCGAACAGCAGGCTACCTCCCATTTCGCCTGGTGGCCGCGTAAGACGATTTCAAAATTGAACATGTGGTTCACGAACGCGCGCAACACACGAAACCCGCGCGGCAACTTTGTTGCGATCGTTGTTTCCCGCCACTCTCCTCTCCAGGCCGGGTCAATCGTTCGCCCCTTGCGACATCCCGACCACCAACGAGGTTGCACTCGCGTGTCTCCAAGATGCTGGCGGGCTCGCTTCGCTGTAAAGACAAATCGCACTTCTTCGCACTGCGACATCGCTACCAAGATTGCATACTCGCGCGCGTTGCAACAGCACGCGTTGCTGCAATTCGCGCGAAATGAGCAGATGCTGGCGCGTGGAGCAAGCGAGATGCCAACAGCGAAATCAATTAGCAGAAGAGCAATTGTCGATATTGGTGGTAAAAAAAAAAAAGCGCGCGCCCAAAACAAATGTATTATCATTAATGTCATCGTTTTGTGCCTCGTTGTCCCATGCGCATAACGGCGGCGCTATTAACAAACATTATTACCAGCCACTGGGGGATGGTGGGGTAATACGACAAGTTGCATTCGGGCGTGGTATCGAAGAATCCGCAATTTGCCTTTTGCGCCTGCGTCCCTAATGAGCTCGTGTTGAATAAATGTTTCCATGCCGGTATCATCGTGTTGCATTAATGATATTGTGGCGAAACCACGCACCTGATGCAGTCAAAACTACCAGGAGACTGCATGCACAATTACATATTATTTTCTTCAAAAGATAAAATATGCGTTTATTTCATCGAAAATCCTCTTCAATTGCTGAAAAGATTAACTAAAAATATAATGCGCTTTAATGCGTCTTCCACTCGAAATCGCAATCGAAATCGTCATCGAACAGCAACCGTCGTTATGGGTGGATAGAAGAGCAACACAAATTACCATAGCAACAGTGGTACAGCGGTTGTAACGTGCAGGCCAAAACGTTCCCACAGCAAACAGCGCTTTGGACGTGTAATCGTGCATCTCGTTCATTGTTCGTACGCACTCACAGCAACAAACGTACCCACACACATACACAGCGTATGTACGCCGCACAACCGCAGCGAGCAGAGTTGATTGCCCTCTTGACTGCATGGGCCCTGCTCTGCGCATGTCTCCCTGGTGCAGATTCATCCAAGGACATTGCCATGTCATTGACGGCGTGTGCGCGCACGGCCACGACCGCCGTCAGTAGTTGTGGCGTAGCCGTGTCCTGCTGCACTGGCTGCTACCCTGGCATTTGTCTAAAAAAGGTAGGAACAAGAAAACGAAAGTGAAACAAACCGTCGCTACCAACAGCACCAACAAGCGGCACCGCACAGCGCACAACAAGGACCCTGACACCGAACCGGTCGCACCATGGGATTTCACTCGGCCGCCATCGAGCGCGTGACACTGAACTTGACGCGTAACCATGGCGACCGACAGCGTAGCAGTCCAGTCTGCTGCTACACTGTCCGCCATTTTGCCTGCGCTCCGGGTGGCCGCTTCGACATGACGTGATGAAAACGTGACAGCGCCATCGCAGTCGGCGCCATTCGGTAACCACGAAGCGACCACGAACGTACAGCGAGCGAACCGAACCGAACAACCAGCCCTGCAACTCGCATGCGACCCTGGTGCAAACCTGTGAAATTTACGCGCGAAACTCATCCCGAGCCCGTGGCGAGTGAAATTCGTCGTGATTCGCTATCGTCTCGGGCGTCGTGCGCCGGATACCTCTCGCTCGGTCGCTTGGTACCAGTCGCTGCGCCTGATTGCACTAACACTTCTACACACAACGTCAGGGGTGAGCAACACGCTCTGCGCGTTGGAATCGTTTAACTTTTTCTCTGCGTAATGAATTAGCGTGATTCGATGTGGAGGTAAAATTTTATTAACAAACTAAAGACAAATGTTTCAGTTTTATTAATACTTTATTATAATCATACTTTTGATCAGTATTCATAATTGCTTATAGAATACATTAATTGCAATGAACCTTATTCATATGTAAGTACGTGTCATCAACTCCGCAAGAATTATCCATTTACATTTATATAAACAATATAATAAATTATATTTTACATATTCCATTATTATAAATAAAACAAAATACCTTTCACAACCTACACACAGTCGGCAGGTTGCGGATCCCTGAGTAAAATCAATGATGATGCACTTTGGCGCGATGCATCTTGACGTTGAGGCTCCCTTTAACGATGCTTCTCAAATGCATTCTTACTTATTATTTCGAACTACATTCTCCATCGTTCGCCTTAGCCAGCGGCCCTTGGTCGTTACGCGAAGGGCGACCGCTTCGTGCGAGCCCTTTCCGCGAATGTGTTGTACAGTGTGTGCAGTACAGCAGGGTAGGGAAGGGGGGTGGGTGGGTGGTTGTGTGCAACCCACGCCAATTGCATCTACGCCGTGTGCGCGTATTTCGAAACCGTTTGCGACCACAGGAGTCGCAGCGCCACTATGCACCAATGCGACTCAGGAGGTAGTGTGCAAGTTGCACTATTATCGCGCGCACAAAACTATAGCCGCCGGGGTTGCGCTGATTGCAGTGCGGTGGCAGGTGGGGCGTGACTGAGGGGTTGTTCTAATGGGAGGCGATCCCTTAAACGAGCCAGTTAACTAGTTTCTATAGAAGCCCTTCACCGTGGGTGGTTTGGTAACCGCGAGAATATTATGTTTCGGCAACATTTCTACCAAGAGATCAGGCGATCGTGGCGGTACATTTGTACTAGCTAAGAACTAAAGTCCGATGTGCAGTGGCGCTGCACAAGAGGAGTGGCACTCGTTTTTTTTTCTCTCTCTTTACTGCAAGTGCATTCAATGCAGTAAGGGTTCAGCTTACAGTACCACGTACACAGAGGGGTGGGAATAAAGTTACGATCGTTTTTTCCCCTTTCTTTTCTTTGTTCGTTCGCGCACGATCTGTTAAACGCAACGAATGCACTTCAGTACGAGTATACACACCCATGCACGAACGATTCACCCGATTGCAAAGGAACAGGGGCAATACACAGATGCGTTCGAACCGAGTTGGAAGCTTCGATTGATATTATGCTGTAGTCGTGAGCTCCTTCGACAGGCAGTCGTGGCCGAGCGGTTAAGGCGTCTGACTAGAAATCAGATTCCCTCTGGGAGCGTAGGTTCGAATCCTACCGACTGCGAAAGGCGGCAAAATCACTTTTTACTTTTGAACAACTTTTGAAGCTGGTCCATTATTTTTTCTTCCTCGCATGGATTTGGTCTGATGGTGCAAGCAAACAGTTTAAAGTTAACCGTAATTTTTGAATCCATTCAAACCTAACGGTACGCAGTACTGGACAACCATGCGATAGGGGAGGGGGAGATTTTGTGTAGGGCAACACGATTCGATTTGTCCGAAAGCGAAGGTTTGTCGCGCTGTGCCGTCGCGGGGGCACCTGCGAAACAAAACAAAATGTCTCGTAACATCTATCCACGAAACTACCAGGCACGGAGGAGTTTGTTCGCTTTTGGGAGGTAACCATTCGAGCGGCCATTGTAGCACGGCAGCAAAGCATAAATTAATCGGCAACAAATCGGAGCGAAAAATACTACACACATCGANTGCCGTCGCGGGGGCACCTGCGAAACAAAACAAAATGTCTCGTAACATCTATCCACGAAACTACCAGGCACGGAGGAGTTTGTTCGCTTTTGGGAGGTAACCATTCGAGCGGCCATTGTAGCACGGCAGCAAAGCATAAATTAATCGGCAACAAATCGGAGCGAAAAATACTACACACATCGACGTGATGCGATCATGATGATGACAACCGACGGCCATTGCGTTAATGATCATTGCAGAATAAAACTAATGCGACGCCATCATTTTGAAGCGGGCCTGTGCTTCAGCGGAACCCATTCACGACGGAGGCCGTGTGTGTGTGTGTGTATGTGGCGTTTTCACCGTTCTCGGGGGATGCAAATTTGGTGCAACTGTCGAAACGCGAGAAAGAAAATGATTGAACAGAACAGTGTATCAGCACTGCGAGCAGGACACGCATCAAGAAGCCGCAGCACGACGACCGTCGTGGAGGTTGCAAATGGCCGTCGATACCCGGCGCAATGTGCTAGCCCCTGTACATGGTTTGTGCAGTTGGACTGTCGACCGACGGCGTGTTTCAATACTTGTGCGGCGACTGTTCCTCGAGAAACAGGCGTGACGAACTCGCTCGAATCGAACTGCCCTCGTGACTCCAGAGAAAATGACAAAAAATATCCGGCGATCAGATGAACGAGAAGGTAGCTGCAGCTACAACCAGGCGTCGCGCCGGCTCGGCGAAGTGTTGTAGCGCTGTTGCGTGACTCGGTCCGTTTGGCGCTCGCTGTTGCATCGATTTCAATACTTGCGTGTGCCCCCTTTTGGCGAGGTGCGATACCAGCGACTAGATGGGTAGAGCGCATGGAGCAGCCGCTCGATGCTGCGGCCCTGGTGTTGGCATATCGAGTTTAGTGGTGGTCATCGAAAGCGAACTTTCGCCGTCGGCCAATCAGCGACCGAGATCGGGCCCCGACCATGCTGGGGGGATAAAGTTCGCACCCCAGCCGCATCATGCTGGTTGGGGAAACCGCGAACCGCCATCGCGTGAGGATGATCTCTCCCCACACGCGCGCACACGTATATAGTTGCGATTCGGGCCCCACTCGTTGGGGAGGCACCGGCGAAAAGAATCCGGCCATCTTCGGCGCTCAAAGCCGGCAAACGACATCCACAACAATGCTCTACTTTTGCCAGGCGAGCAGCCAGCGCGGAGGTGACCGACACGCGATCGGATCGACTGAAATTCGTTCGTTCGGTTTCGCTTTCTCCTTCTCGTTACCATGGTTACACCGTGCCCGTGCGCACGCTTCATTCGTGCGGCATCGATTAGCTTTCGCTTCTTCGGTGGCTCTCGCTCGCGTTTCGCGTGAGCCCTTCGGTCGAGCTTTGGGAGCTTCGGAGCCCACCATGTTCCGGATGGCATGTTTTTCGGATACCGAGCAGGTCACACACAGTTTCGGGTCGGGTTTGTTGCTGACGAGCGGGGGCTTTTGTGCTGACGAGAAATGCCGCTCGTGCCGGCACTTGAGCCGCAGGCTTCCGCAGAAACGATAAAGCTTCCACCGGAAGGCCTTTGCGTGTGGCACAAGTTTGACGTTCTGCGACTGAGAGGAAGATGCCATCCAGACGGCAGGTGGAATTCCCTCTTGTGTGCGAGACGGTTTTATGGCTTTTTGTGTCTGAGTCGAGTGATGGTGGAGCTTTAGAATCGATTATCCATTCGAGAGTTCCACCTCGATGCTGACTGTTTGCCCTTCACAATGTGGAAACTGCAGCTATCAAGACCCTCGGAGGCCGGCTGAAAGCCACTCGAAAAAGCTACCGGAAATGGTAGATAATGAAAAATCGATGTCGCTTATCCAACGAAACCTCGCTCGCTGTTGCACTGTCGGCCATGCTGCACAATTTGAACGGCGGTGCAACACTCTTGTGAGATTGTTGCAAATAGTCACCGGGAAAATAGTTGCAACGGGAAGGGTATTTCCCACGGTACAAACTCAGACATGGAATGAAATTACAATTAAAACTGACACAGCCCCATTAGACCGGTCGCATGCCAACCCGTAAAGCCCAAGCGCAAGCGTTCTTCATTCGATTAGGTTTATGCTAGGCAGCTCGGCAAAAGGTTAAGATTTTTGCACCCGAAATAGTTTCCGCATGCAAGTTTTGGAAGAACGAAACCCGGTCTCGGTGCATGGCGAAGCGCTAATCGATATTTGGCTGATTAAAGCCGAGCTTGCAGTTTTTCCGTGTTTCGTGTGGGAAATGTGCCAAATAGCAGTCGAACCCGAAGCAAACGACCGTGCAGCACCGGTGAAGCAAGCGTCTGATGATGATGGCGATGATGACGATGATGATGATGATAAACGGTGCCGCATCGGTGCCTATTATATTTAAATTTTGGACTTTATCGCTTGTCGGCCATCTTTGGCAAGTTTTGGTCAGCTCCGACGTCATCGAAACGGTGCACATCCTGTGTGTATCGATTCGGGGCTTTCGTTCCCAACAGAATTATGCTTATTTGGCTGAGTAGCTTCATCCGTAAGCGTACCGAAAGATGGTCGCATCAATGCGGGCTCTTGTAATTGTGTGTCTTGTATGGTGCGAAAGCACCTGTTGCACCACACCACAAAATGTATGAAAATAGGTCATGGGTGGAACGAGGATTAAAAGATTTTCAAACGCTAGTACAAACCACTGCGGTTACCATTTCAAAAGGGCCTCCGGACATGAGACACCGAGGTTCGTTCAGTTATTTTTAATGCAATAAATATCACCATAATCGGACACTAATGCACGCGACCTGAAGCCGACTCACTACTGCCAAGAAGCACTTGCAAAACCCTTTCAAACATTTAAAATTCTTTACGATGCCGTTGTTTCCTCTTACTCGGGCCAGTTTCTTTTCTTCGCAGCTTCCTATGTTCGTCTGATTCGTCTGGCAATATTCTCGTAGGCATTCTATGGAAGCACCACATTTGCACCTGAATTATCATATGAAAAGAAGCAAGGTACGCGAGCAAGGATAAACCTCACAGGTTAACAAAGCCCCATTACATATTAAAGCCCAAACCGTTGGCTTCTTTTGCCAACTGGTGCCACAGCACTGCTGTTGGATTCTGAATCCTGGCCAGGATCCTCGCCCCCTCCCCTCCCTTTCGGTTCCCATTCCCACCTCGCAACCCCTCCGGTCATGGCAAAGTACACACATATATACATAAGCGTAATAGTGCTGGTTTGTGCCACGGCAAAACGAGATAAAGTGCTTGTCTGCTTGGTAGCCATGTTTCCGCCCTCGAGGTGTAGCTGTCGCAGGATACCTGCTATAAAATATGGCATTTCGCACGCCAATGCTCCCCCAACCTGATTGCGCAATCGGATATGGATTTTTATTATTATTTATATTGCTATTATTTGGCCCGGCTTTTAATGTTGTACCGTGTGGCGTCGTCTTGCTTGAGGCAAAGGAATCGGAGAACCTCCATCTTGGAACCGCAACCGGTGGATATTGGCCGTGAGATAGAAAAAAAAGGTGTTGCTCGGGCGCCAAGGTCCCCCAGAAGCTGACGGGGGAAAACTCCCAACGGTGGCCATAAAACATCACGATTCGTATGGAAATGAAGTTGTGCTACATTTTACAGCTTCGTGTAAGGTAACTCTCCGCGGAGAACTGATGTCAATTTCGCAATGCGTTTGTTAGGGACAACAAGAAGAGGTAAAAAAAATTGTCACAAATTGCACGGATACACCAGAACAGGATGATGAAATTTTGAATGCTGATTTCCGATCGATATGATGTATATAACATTGCAATGTACCCGGAACGATTGCATTGCATTTACCACTTTTGTCGTGTCGGGATAGCAATGCCACCAGCGGACCCCTTTGAACACTTTGAATCAAGGTAAGAAGGGGACACATTCTACTGCAAATAGATGAGAGCCACTAACACCTTCCTGTGGTCACGGCGACTACGACGGTGACGACCGACCACAGCGACGACAACGACGACGACGACGACGACGACGACGAATGGCCGATACAGAACTGGACCGGAACCGGAAGAAAGCCATAAAATCGTATATACGCCATCGCCACCAACCACCAACAACATCATCATCATCATCATCAACGGTAGCACCGGCGGTATCATTGTGACCATTGTGTTCGAGTGCAGAAGGCGACATATTTCCTATTTAGACTTCCCACCCACGGCAACTGGATCATGTGGAATCAACCGGAACTCATGGTTCCGCTGGCAGGGCATCAACTGGAGCAAGTACACACGCACCCAAACTCACACACCAACACACCGTATTATTGATCGTGCAGCATTTGCCACAACATTTGCCGCGAATTATGCGGCCCCGAAAGGATATTCGGGTGGCGAAGGAAATCCGACAGGGGAGTCGACGGCATGCCAAATAAAAATAAACCAACATTTGACGACAAATATAGAAACAAATCGATGGGTCGGTCACCACGTCTGCAGCAGTGGGGTTATTTGGGACGGGGAGGTGTGCAATGTCCAATCTGCAGGCACATTTAGGGAAAATGGGCATCGATTTCGCATTCAGTCATCAGCCTGGTAAGGTGCGGATTCGGATGCGGCTCGGAGTTAATGATGTTCTCGCAAATGCTTCGGAGTGGACTTGATGGGTGCGACGCAAACGGACCAGAGGATCAATCGCATGGACGTGGATAAATGAAGCTATTCCGCTCGTTTGCTTCCGACTATCGAAGCGAATGAGCTTCAGTGCCGTTGGCGTTCTTCTTGGCGTGCTACTTGGAGCGGGCACTGCTGTCACTTGGCCGTGACCATTCTCCTTCTGGCGTATCTGACGCATTTTTCCTTATCCATTCGTCACATCCGATGAAATATTAGCCAAGACAGCGACGAGAAAATAGAAAGCTGTTCCCCTGCTAGCCTTCCTGCATCAAAGATTACTTTATCGATTGCGCACGACGAACTCGCCCGAAAGCTCGACCGGGAAGTCTTTGGAAGGGCCGCAAATAGCCCAACCGGTGGGATATGGTACATCTTCACTTCAACCCACGATTATTGCAGCATCAAAGCGGATGATAAGCTCGGACGTCTTGGCGGGTAATGTTTGGTTTATGTGCACGGTCAGGTGCTGACGAATCGAAATGAATACGACGCGCCAGAACTCGTGCTGGTGCTGGTGTCTCTTTCCGGATATTAAGATGTGAGATATTTCATGGTAATCAAGGGCGATGATGAGCCGGCCCAAGACATTCCTTATGATCGTAAATAGCTAATCTACCCATCCAACAGAAGGTAAAAAAAAATTGTGCACACTCCAACGGTCATTTCATCATGGTTATGTTTCAGAATCGCTGTTTCAGCTCATTTGACATGAAATGAAATGTGAGAATATTATGCGCTTTATTGCTAGTTTATTGCACAACACAAATAGCGACACTTGAAAGTCTAGACGAGAGCTTTCGCGATTACAGATTAAGGTTCTTATTAGTATTGTTCTTAAAAATGACTCCAACCAATAGAAGTATGACGCGAAAGAATGCTTTGATTGGGTCCTAGTGGAAAAAAAATTCGCCACCCAAGTCCATTAACCTTTGGCCGTGTGTCATGCGGTCGATAAAAAGGAAAACGGAAGCGGATAACATACGCGCGGAAACCCAAACCTGGTTCCCGTTGCAAAGCCTCGGTTCGGTTGCTAATTATTGCAAAGACAGCACAAGCGGACACGAGCTGCTCGAACGGCTCGGTAAACGAATCTGCTTTCCAGAGCAGTTAACACCTGTTAATCGAATGAAATTGACCCGCTAAGGTGTACTGTCTCTGGGTCTCTAATTAACCAGATTCAAACGGTGTGGTTTGGCAGTTTTCGGTTTTACCACGTGCAGTGCCGCGCGTGTGTTCTGCGTTGCGTGACCGTGTCGACCACGTAACCGTGACGAATGATTTTTCAAGTCAACCAAACAAACAAAATGACGAGTTTGCTTATTGCTCTTCAATTTCGGTCGAAATTTGATGCTATCTTTTCTTTCTTTCTTTCTTTCTTTCTTTCTTTCTTTCTTTCTTCATTTCCCTGCGACACTGTGCAAGAGATGGGGGGGGGGGGGTTTGATCGGTATGTGGTAGCGGTTAAGGAATGCAGCGCCCGAATGTATGCAATCTGCAAACAAAAAACTATCGTGAAGAAGGTAAACGCGCGTTTCTGCGCAATATCGCACAGCAAACGCGACTCTTCTCACGCGGCACACGCGGTGATCTCTCTCACTGCGTTGGCGCTCTCACGTCTCACGCGCTCTCAAATTAATGCAGACTCATCTTGTCAGGCAGTGAGCAGATTTTCCCGACCGGAATGTCCTGCCGTCGCAGGTGAGGTGGAAAATTCGCGCACCATTTCCGAAGCACGGTCACGGTACAGGGTGCGAGCAATCGAGCGTTCGGTAAAGCCTCGGTAAACTCCTCCGGTGTGGCACGGTGGCGAACAAACATCTGTGCCCTCGTGCCGTTCTTCCCAAACAGCTGTTCGCTTTGACATTTGAGCTGTTCGTGAAGTCACCGTAGGGCAACTCACGTCCCTGATTGGCCTACTGCTCGTGCTTCGCCCGTCGTCTGTTCGATTTGTCCCAAGTACATGGCGATGCTTGGCACGGTTCTTCACCACCATCGGTCCCGCAATGGTGACAAATTGTTAAGCATCATGTCTAATTTGCACTTCGGCCCATGACATGTACAGCACCAGTGGGGAACATCCTTTATTCGACACTAAGCTGGCCAAGATTCGCACAGGAACGTGTACAATCACTTGCTTTCGTGGTGTAGGACACCGTAACTGAACGTTGTTTTAAACTAATAAATCTCCAACAGGCATCGCTTTTCGAACGTTTTGCCAATTGGATGATGCAGAAGGCATCAGAAGAAAGCACACAAGAGCGAGGGAGAGAGAGAGAGAGGTTAAACGACTCATGCAAAGGGAAGCTAAAATTAGCTGTTACAAATTTGTCTCAAATGGCTGGAACCATTTCACGCCACGTGCATACAGCGTTCTTGCTAACAAAACAACAAACAAACAAACAAAAACAGACTAACATAAATGCTCAATCGTTCGTTCGCTCATTTTACTCGCTTCCGCTTCAGCTTACACCTTACCTTCGCAAGATGGTCGCAGAGCCGAAGAATTTGGCTTGCATATGGCTTCAGCGGGGTGATTCCCAGGTTCAAGTTACAAACTTCCGACCGGTGCAACATTTCTTTCGCTTCACTCTTTTGTCTTAACAAACGGATTTCCTCCCTCCCGTTGCACGATTGTGGTTTTATTTACTGTTTTGTCGCACTCCTAATGAAGCGCGATGCAACATTTGCACAAACTGCTCCAGTTACACACCAGAGGTCACATCGCTACGGTAACAGCTGTGTTGCGCGAATTGTGTTGCTCCCGAACAGGAACAAAAAAAAAACACAAAAAATGTTGTGAACGCAACAATCAATCGTTCTGATCTTATCCTGAACACATTTGCAAACTATGATACGTTCAGTTACGAGCATCATAAGCTTACATCTTAAACTCGACGCCAGTCTACGTTAGGAAAGATGCAATAATATTTAGTTGAAAATGAACAAGCAAAGAACGGTACGTCGTTGAAATAGATACAGGATGAAACACAAGATCGTACGTAAAATTTAGGTTCAAATTTACAGCATGCAGCTGCGTAAACATTTGTAACGGAAATGTACCAAGCAAATAAGCGCGATACAACATATCCAAATTGCAACCCATGATTAGGGACCACCAGCTTCGCTATCCTAAATAAACGATTATCCAAAAATAACATACAATAAACTGCATCCTTCGCGGTACGAACATTGCGATAACATAAACGACCTGCGCCTGCACGCCGAAACATAATGGTAAATGCAATAAAACTGCATTTCAAATCCACCAAAAAACCGTCAGGTCTGGCAACGTATTGAGTCCATGTAAAAATAGGGACCGGCAAAAGATAATATGGACCGACAGGAAAGACGCGCCTATACATTCGGTGCAATTAACTAAACGGCTAAATCGGACGACGGATCCGAAATCCTAAAACAACATTAATCTAGGATTCTTACCTCCCACGCTCTTGACACTAACACACCCTCACGGCGTGTAGGATAGGCACTAACACTGTTAAGATTTTTTAATATATAAGAACATACATTGGTGAAATAAAGGACTTACAATCTTACAACGAACGAGAGCAGTCGCGTCCGGGTTTATTTCATTTTACAAAAACACGTCTTCGTGAATAAATCCATCCAGTGGATTATAAAAAATGTCTAATGTTTCGTCGGCGTAACATTTTTTGTTCCCGAATCAAGAGCAGCAAAAACAATGTTCACCCTCCCGTTAGGCAGGGGTTTTACCGTTGTGTGCAATTTTTGCAATTTTCGCAAATATGTAGTGAAAAGAAAATCCCCAAAAATAAGTGTGCCCGATCGTTCGGCGGTGACATGCAAAACCATTACACGCCGGCACACTGGATGGAGATGGAAAGCGCAAGCAAATCGTACAGCACCTTGGCGGAACTCAATTAGCGTAGCCGGGACCATCATGCCTTTCAGCAGCAGTAGCAGCAGTTTGATTTGATCAGCAAGATTGGTACAGATGTTTGCGACAGCAAGGAAGTTGATGGGGAAGAAGAGAATTCGCAAACCACCGGAGGGGAAGGGGGGAGGGAAACCTCCCATAACCCGCTGGCGGATGCCCAAACCCGAAAACCCGGGTGGTGGTAGGTTTCGCTCCAATGGGGTTTTCCTTTCATTTCGCCCATCGAACAATCAAACGTACAAAAAAAAAAAGAGAAGCCTCCTTCCTCCCCTCCCCACCACCTTCCTCCAAAGGAGGATGATTAAATCTGCCGAATGCGATTGTCACGGTCGAGGTAAACTGTACCAAAAGCCCAAAGGAGGAAACAAACGCCACGGAAAGAAAGGCAATTGCTGGGCTGGCGAGCTTTAATATCGGATTATTTATCTGGAGCAATTAATGCGCTTGTTCGCCAAAGGCTCTGGCACGGGAACGGGGGGGGGGGGGCGAAGGAGGGGAGAGAAGGGAATTGGGAGCTGCGCGGTGTGTTATAGATTCAATTTCGGTACAGGAAAACCATTCGGATCATTGCCGATGGATTGCTGGAAAATGCGATCGAATGGTCGCGTGGTGTGTACTGCGATCATACCGCTGGGCCGTTTCATTGCCCTCATCATCATCATCATCATCGTCGTCGTTCGCCACGACTTTCCCAAAAAACTTTCACGCACCCTGGTGTGCCCGCAGTGTGCAACTGCAAGTGGTAAAGAGGTGTGTTTTGGCGGTCGCTTTAGCAGATACGCTGACGACCTTATCTGGCTTGTTCGGTATGCAGCGTGGATTGGTTCGGTCGTGGCAAACGATTTGAAAATCATTTTTCAAAGTTCAGCCAGCGTTTTAGGCGTCTTATCGGGGGGGAAGAAACTGGGTCCTCCAATCGCTTACCAAACGACGCACCAAACCGGAACGGCCCGGTTTTGACACGTGTTAAGTGTGGCGGAACATAAAACAAAAAACACACCCTCCCAAAACATTCTCAGAGTTTGTGTCGTTTGATTTTGTTGGATGAATTTATAATTCTTCCTTCGCGGCTATCTTCATCTCGACCACGGTGTGTAAAATCGTGGGAAGAGAAAAAGAGAAGCGATTGCAATTATGCCCACTATCTTAATGCTTGGCGGATGGGTTTTTGTCGGATAAGCGAGAAGCAATAGCTAACAATGTGTGATAAAATATGCACGAGTGTGTAGGAATCCACGAATGTTTTCATCTGCACCACATTGACCGATATCATTTTTTGAGCGCCCATTAACATTTGAACACATCGTTTGTGATAGCAAATGCACGGGGGGCCAAAAATAAAAAAAAAAATCAAATAAGGGGAGAAAATTTGGCGATGAAAGTCTGGCATTCCGGGTCGAGCTGCATGTCGGTATTGGAACAAAAGGCAAAGCTTCCGCACGGTAGGTTTGCTTAGCTTTTTAACAAATTGACCAACCGATCGAAACTGTTCCAGCGTTTGCCAGCGTTTGTGGCGGTGGTGAAGTTTTCCCACAGCGGAGTGATTTTCCGATACAATTATCCGCCCGGCCCGGAATGGTGCGGTTGTGGCGTTTGATTCGATTTAACGAACTCATTATCAGTGCTTATCGGTCGGTACCGTGCAGATTTTGCCGCTTCGCTCACTTAGCATATTCATTTGGCGTTTGTTTTTTCGTTATTGCTGTTGCTTCGATTCCTTCATTGTACGCTTTCAAAATCGGTGCCTTTTTCCACCATTATTGGGAGATAAATGAGTTTGAACCAGATGTGCCATTGTCGGCATGGTTTTTGTGTTGCTGTGTTGTTGTGGTTCGCTGCAGAGCAAAACCGGCATCGAAACGAAGTCACCATTAATGCTCTTCCCACGAACGGTGGATTGGATTTTCGATTTGCGATTAAGCAGACGATTGCATTGATTATTTCTGTCCAGCCGGTACAGTGTGGTTGCGTTTTCAGTGTTTCGTGAGCTTTTAAATCTATTTTAAGCTTTCTGTTAAATCTTACTACCTAATGTACGAATAATGCTATTTGGGCACTACAAAACGTGTCGAAAATTGCCCGAAACAAATGCAAAGTTAACCTTATGGCTCAATCAATATTCAAGAAGTGCTAACACTTGCACAATGCCCGTCATAAAACGATCCCTTCTACCCGTAAGCCGTAAGCCGTAAGGACCCTCGAAAGATGAAGATTGAAAGATATTTCTCCCTTTTTTTTCTTCGAGTGTCGGGGATGATTTTTAAACCTCGGTAATAAACGATAAAAGACATGCAAAGTAAGCACCACAAAACGGAAGTGCAAACCAGCGAGATCGTTCGAGCCAACGGGGTGTGTATCGGATACATGGATCGGAACGGGGTGTATCCATTTTTTGTCGTTGTTGCTGTTGATTTTTTTTTTGTGTGGCACAATAAAACTATACGCCATAATGACTTGTGCAGAGAGGAACAATCGAGGAGCATCGAAGGGAAGAATGATTGGAAAAACAGATGGAATGAATGGTTTCTCAGTCGCTCTCACGCTCTCACGCTCTCACGGTTTCGACGTTTCTTGTCGTACGAAAATTTCTATTCAAAGACACAACAGTCTCGGGTACGAGAGACAAGCCATTCGGCTATTCGGGGCTGGTTGAGAAGAAAGAGAAACGGAACGACGTCGTCATAGCATAGCCGTTGCCTTACGTGCTGTGCTGTGCGGTANAATCGAGGAGCATCGAAGGGAAGAATGATTGGAAAAACAGATGGAATGAATGGTTTCTCAGTCGCTCTCACGCTCTCACGCTCTCACGGTTTCGACGTTTCTTGTCGTACGAAAATTTCTATTCAAAGACACAACAGTCTCGGGTACGAGAGACAAGCCATTCGGCTATTCGGGGCTGGTTGAGAAGAAAGAGAAACGGAACGACGTCGTCATAGCATAGCCGTTGCCTTACGTGCTGTGCTGTGCGGTATAGGGCGAAAGCCAAACCGAAGAGAAAGCATCCTCCCAAAGACCCCTAGCAAATGAGCGCCAGGGAGCGTATACGCAATCTATGGCACTTCCAGAAACACCAACACACGTCAAACCGGTAGCGCACGAAAATCGAATCGAAGCATGCGCGATCGGGCGTCCCAAACCACCCGAAAACCACCGTCATCATGTCTGGTCCCACCGTCTGCCGTCTGATCCGGCTCTCTTTCTCTCTCACACACACATCTCTTCAACGTCGAGCGTTTTGCGGGCAAACTTCCGAGTTTTCCACTGCCGGACGGAGTTTTCTTCCGCTCGCATGACACACGAAACATTTGCGGAGAATCCGAAACACACGAACCCACCGTAAAGCGGACAGCCAGCCAGCCAGAAGCGGCCTGTCGTCAGTCGTGTCTGTCATACTGAAATCGTTTTCGCAGCAACGCGCAGGTGACTTGGGCTAACCACACAGTAAATGCCGGTCGAACAAAAGTGATCTCTCCAGGGCAAACGCGGGGTACAGATTTACACCAAACACTAGCAAACGGCAAACATAAAACGATACGAATCCAAAGTAAAGCAAACGGAAGAATTTAAAACAACGGAAGTGAATGACCAGCAGTGCGTCACTAGTGCGGAAGGATACAAAGAGAAACGAACTTTGCAATCAGTTGTGATAGTTGTGGGCTGCGAAGTAAGACCAACCTCCCAAGTGCGACCAACCCGTTTGACCCCAAGGCAGAACAGCGAACCGAGAATCGACCCACATCGACGAAAAACAACNCAAACGCGGGGTACAGATTTACACCAAACACTAGCAAACGGCAAACATAAAACGATACGAATCCAAAGTAAAGCAAACGGAAGAATTTAAAACAACGGAAGTGAATGACCAGCAGTGCGTCACTAGTGCGGAAGGATACAAAGAGAAACGAACTTTGCAATCAGTTGTGATAGTTGTGGGCTGCGAAGTAAGACCAACCTCCCAAGTGCGACCAACCCGTTTGACCCCAAGGCAGAACAGCGAACCGAGAGTCGACCCAACTCGACGAAAAACAACACAAAAAAAGGCATCCAGATTCTGTTGCAATCCTTACGACACGAAAAGTCCGGAAAATTGACCCCAAAGAAAAGATCCCCATTTGAAACGCTTCACGCATTAGTTCGCAAAAATAGGGGAAAAAAACCTCCAACCTGCCCCAGTGTGTCCCATTCGTGCAGTGTTCGCGAGTATTTGTGTGTGTGTGTGTGTCATCGTCGATTTTCCCATCGTCGGAGGACATAAAGGCTCGCCCGAGTGTGTGAAGGAGAGTCGAAAAGAAGACTTTTCATGTACATTTAGTAGTTATACATACGCAGCAACGCGAAGAAAGCAAACTGTTACGTTACCGATAGTCGTTCTACAGCCAGTCAGTCAGTCAGTCAGTCAGTCAGATTACACATTAGCAAAAGGCAAAGGCAAACAACCCCCCCCCCTCTGTTAGGCAGGCAACCCATCCCATGCCATCTTCAGTGAAGCCATCGATCGTGTTTTCCCGTGGAAAATAGCTAAACGTACGTACCGTTGCAGTCGGGAAAAACTGCAGCGAAAGAAACTGTTCGCTGCACGTTCGAAGCTTTTGCTCTCCGCAGTGGCCCGGGGGTTTGTAATAGATACGTGGAACGTACGTAATATTTAGGATTATTGCAATAAAGCAGCTACATAACTAGGATTAGAACTAAGCTGGACAGAGAGAGAGAGAGAGAGAGAGAGAGAAAGAAAGAGAAAAAGAAGGTGAATTAATTGTGCGTTAGAAAACAATATTCCCTAAAACAGGTGCAAACAGTGCGCTCGCAGAAAAAGGGCAGTGTTGCGAATAAATTGACACATCTTCCTGGCTTTGGCAGGATCGATCAAGTAGACAGTTTGGTGGTGTTAGTGTCATCGCTCGTGCTTTCTCTGGTGCGTCGGTGTGTGTGTGTGTGTGTGTGTGAGTGGTTGTGATAAGCCTTCTCGGAACTTTCGGACCGAGTACGACGACGGGACATTCGTACGCTCTCCCGACTTTTTCCCAAACCGTGCGCGAGCGAGCAGGCGTGAATGTGAGCCTGAGAGAGCCGGAGATTGAGCGAATGTGAGCTGTTTGCAAGTGGTTGAACTCACCCCGAAAGGATTTTCCCTTTCGAGCGCTGCAACGACGACGAAGACGAACGTGGGGTGGAAAACGAACGCCCGTTGGGTTCGGTTGCCACCGTACTAGGAAACAAGGCTAGTGGACTCGACTCGGTGTCACTGTGTTAGTCGTGAGCGATAAAGTGCATAGACAGGACACACGCAGTTACGGGTTGTGTTTCTCTTACCCTAGAGAGCCACCCTAGTATCCGACCACCATCCACCACCACTAATCTGCTGCTGTTAAAGCCATCTCAAACAACAGTGTCTGTCCCTCTGCTGGTACTCTGAGGCGATCCAATCCGCCTCGAAACAGTTTCACAGCCTACTGTGCTCAGTTGATAAAGGACCAGCGGGAAAATCGGTGTGACAAAGAGAAAAGCACGCACTTACTGCGAAGTTACTGCGAAGTATTGCCAACCCAAGTGACTGACCCAATATCCTGAAAGTGACCTATTGCGAGAAGCTGCCGTTCGACTAAGCCCGGTTCGATAGCTTGTTGTCCGTTGACTGCCTGCTCGACTGTCATTGTTTGCAGTAATAAGCTTCCACTTCTGCCTGTGAACGTTCGGCAAAGGGAAAGGAAGACCCGGCAAAGCACGAGCCAGCATGGAGCAGGAGCAGGGCCAGGTGGCACCCATCGAGGTGAATGGTGGGGATGAGCATCAGGGTGGGAGCATCGATATCGGGGCAGGGTCCGATGGGCCGCCGAGCATTATCGGTGTCGGTCCGCCGAGTCCGCTTACCGGGTGCTATCTGTTGATTGTCATCGGTGAGCCACACTCCCAGGACCATAAGGATATCATCCTCCAACGGCTTATCAAAGGTAAGACCCTTTCTTCCCTATCGCTTCCCTTTTCCAACCAAGACCGGATGTGCAAATGGTTGGCGCAAGAGAGACATCGATATCCGAACCGTTTGTTTATGACAGTCGCTTACGTCATTTTGTGCGACTCCCACTTCGAACTTTGTGTGTGCGGCAAAGCAAAAGCGACCGGAAAAGGGACGCACCGGTTGTCTTGCTAGCGATTGTGGGTCGTAAACCAAAGGGAGGAGAACAAAACAGAAAAAGAAATAAGATAATCCACCATCGTCATTGACGCCTGACCGGGGTGGAAACAAAAAATACGAAGAACCGTTCTACGATCGTTAGCAATTAATTACATCATCCCTAGCGCCGGTTCCATGTTGTCCGTTCCGTTCGTGTCCTCCTAATAAGGGCACACAAAAAGGCATTTCCGAACTCTCCGTTCGTTCGTTCGTCGGGCCTTGGCCCGGGACGGTTAGGGCCTATTATGGCGATTGCTTTGTCGCGGAATAGACGATCCATTTAGGTGCCCACACTTGGCGCTTCTCCAGTTGCCTTGGGCCACAGTCCGGAGGATGTCGTGACGATAAAAGCGTAGACAAATATTAGCTGATACCGGGTGTCTGGAAAGCGACCGGTATTGTTCGGTACAGCAAACTCGGACTCCTTTGTGCCGGGTAGGATAAAAACGAAAGTATAATGAAATTATTCGTCTGGACCAAGCCCCTAAACAAGGATGGAAGGGATTTCTTGTAATGAAGTTTGAAGGTAAAACATGATAAAACAATTTGGAGGGTTTTGCGCGAAAAAACATTCCACTAGATTATGAATAACCCGTTTTGGGGAGCACACACAGAAAAACTTTGCAAAGGAAACGGGTTCAAGCATGGAATTAAGATTATTGCAAGGCGGCGAATAAATTAGCAATTTATGTGTTTGCTTTCAAGACTTTGGCAAGATTATGATTTCTGGCCCACAAGCATTACACGCACAGAAAATGGCGTGTTGAGCGCAAATAAAGTTACAATATTGTGGCCAACATTTGTCGACACCTTTTCGCAAGGGAAGGGCGTTCAAGATTAATTTCCACACACACACACACACACTGTTCCATACTGAGGCTCTGCGAACCAATATCAATCAAATGGTAAAATTTTATTTCAATATGATTTATGACAGCAAAGCGGCATTGGCACTGGCAACACGCTTTTCATTGCAGCTGCCCGCTTTGTATATCGGCGTCTCATGTTTGCCTTGCCACCATTAAAGGTCTGACAAGTAAATATTATCCTTCCAAGACACCCACACACACACACGTTAGTCAGCCGGTCGGCGATAAAGGCAAACAGAAGAGAGCTTTGGTGGGATTAGGTGAGGTGCGTTAAGTGAAACTCGTCTCGTTTCGTAATATAAATAGGCCGAAACATTCCAGGATGCCAGAAACTGGAGGAATGCCACCAGCTAGACCTCCGTAATCATCGTGCGAAAAATACGGCCCCGGTCGGCCTGGGTCGGTCGTCCTGACGCGCCTGACGAAGGTGCGATGGCTGTTGCTGATGAGAAGGCATTTGCGTCATTTTGCGTCGAAGAAGGCAAATATAAATTTCCATTTCACTTCATTTTCCAGCCGATAACGAGCGGGCGGTGGGCGTTAAACGGTAGCTTTAATCGGGCACGGCTCATCCTGGTTTCGTTGGGTGGGCTTGTAGATAAAAAAAAGGGACCAGCACAGAAGTGTTAACATGGAAATGGAAATGAACGTCATTAGGATCAATGGGCGGGTGTTTCTTTGCTGGTAGGCTAGTTTGGTGTAAAATTGGGAGTTATGAGCTTTAAAAAAGGAGTATCACACTTTCTAGCTGCTTCAAACGAACCAGCCATTCTTTGGGGCCATTGGACGAGAAACACCGCAACATGGGCATGGGTTTGGAGGTCCTGGAGGAGAACCTTACAAATTGTAAGGTGTTGCTAGCCGTTATTTACCACTCCAAGTGCTGCACAACATGATGGGTGACTGGTTGTTTTGTGACGCAAAACGTTCTCAGGTGCAAACCGGTGAAAGGAACTGGTGTGTTGGACGATTTTGCATTTATTCGTTCGTACACACTTCCGTGGGTGAAAAGCATGGCCACCACAGCAATCAATTTTGTGTAGCTGTAGTGTTTTTTTTTGTGGGATCTACTTCAACATACAGCAGCAAATGCCGTTCGTAAGGGACACGAAGGATGGACACAAGAAAGCATAAGCATCCGGTGTGTAATTTCAGAACTGTTTCTTACACTAAGAGGGAAGGTTTTTTTTTTGGTGGCATTTGTTACTGCTATTGCCATGGTAAAGCCTTCCCCAGACCAGAGCATGTCCTTTAACGGCAACGAGCAACTGAGACTCGGGCAAAAGTGTTTCATCTTCCGCTTGAGCGGTGGTTTTTTGTTGCAGCCCTTTGTGCCGAACCTACTTTGTATTCCACTGAGGTGGTTTGTTATTTCCGATGACAAAACGAGTGTGCTCTCGAGCGCACTGGGATGTCGACGGCATCTGTGATGGCGGGAGAAGTAATCTTGCTTGCCGGTTCCTTCCAAACACCACAATGTGTCCGTGTCTCTGTCTCGAGGTCGTACAAAGACGTGTTGAACCATCCCATCGGAAGGAAGAAACGACCCGATGGTTTCGCCCTTTTGTCCCACCCAGAAGCGAAACACGCACGAACGTACGTACGGACACGGATTTTTCTTCCAAAGCTCCCGGCAGGGTGTCAACTCGGTGGAAAACTTCGAATCGATAAGCACCCCATCNCTCGAGCGCACTGGGATGTCGACGGCATCTGTGATGGCGGGAGAAGTAATCTTGCTTGCCGGTTCCTTCCAAACACCACAATGTGTCCGTGTCTCTGTCTCGAGGTCGTACAAAGACGTGTTGAACCGTCCCATCGGAAGGAAGAAACGACCCGATGGTTTCGCCCTTTTGTCCCACCCAGAAGCGAAACACGCACGAACGTACGTACGGACACGGATTTTTCTTCCAAAGCTCCCGGCAGGGTGTCAACTCGGTGGAACACGTCGAATCGATAAGCGCCCCATCCGGGCAGTTCTATTTTCGGCCGTTGCGAAGCTGCCACAACATAACGGTCGATTATACGCATTGCTGTGTTCGTGTCACACTCCAAGCGGCCGTGGCTGTTTTGCTGTTTGCCACGACCAATTCGCTTTACCGGTGCCGGTGCAATCGCTCGATGTTGGATGCGTTTTGCGTGTGACATGCAAGCCAGTTTGTACAAACAAACGAAAAAACGAACTGAAGGAAAACCTCAAATACGAATTCAACATGAATGTTTGCCACACAAAACCAGGCCAATCGAACAGCCAAATGTGAAAGGAGCACCAAAAAGAGAGAGAGAGAGAGAGAGAGAGAGAGAGAGAGAGAGAGAGAGAGAGAGAGAGAGAGAGAAAGCGATAATTTATGAATTGTTTGGGGCCGACAAACGACTTAACGTTGGCCTTTCAAAGACTGGCAAAAAATCCCTTTTTTAAGCCCTTAGGCTTTCGGTGCAAAAAGTTTGTGCGCTTCTATCGAAAGTTTCCGAATGTTCTAAAATCGTGCGATGAAAGGATACGACGTGAAACGTAGACTGTGAAAGGCAGACTGCGTATATAAAACTGGGCAACTATATTCGTGTTTTGTGGGGGGGGGGGGGGGGGATTTGCTCCACAATCCTATTGTACAGCGAAATCCTGCAAGATCCTTTATGGTGTTTGATTTACATCGCTAGCAATCGTAAAACTGTTTTTTAACTCCGGTCCGTTGTTTCTCGCCCCAAACGCCCCATTGCACCACACGTCCTTTATATTGGTTGTGTGCTGCTAGGTTAGTGGCCTGAAAGCTTCGAAAGAGGAATGTTTGTCAAACATGAAAATAGGCATTAGTGGTTTCCCTTATCCATTCCCAGTATGCTCGAGGGAGAGGCAAATTCATTTCGCCGTTCGTTCATTTTGTCGATGTGAAAAACGAACCGTGAAATATGTTTCCCACTTTCGTCGAAATTGCGTCATCATGTCGGTAATGAGATTGTATCTCACATGTGTGTGTGTGTGTCTGTTCATGTGGCAAAGATGTTGATGTGTGTTTGAGGCCGGTGGAACGATCCCGGTAGTGACGTTTGCCGTCGCGTTTGATGTCGTTTGAGGGATGAAACGAGCGACCCTTGACACCGAAATCCTTGCACAGTCACAGTGGCACCCCGTGCACATGGCGATGGCCATCACTCTGTCCTGGATCTGTAAAATAAGTGGCCTATGTTGCTCATTAAGTGCAATCACTTGCCAGCCAGACTAAGTGGAACCGAAATCTGTTCGGTTCCACTCAGAACGGCACACAAAAAAGCGACTCCCGGCTTACGAGTTCGCCTGTGGTTGATAGTGAACAGTGAAGCAGCACTACAAAAACTGGCTAGCTGTGGCAAAATTTTTATGACCACACTTTGCTCTTAAGCTGTTTTTCTTTTCTATTCAATGCCGATGGATCTACGCCACCGAATTTCCCCACGACCCACGTGACGGGTGTGTGTGTTCGAGTGTAGAGCCGGTTCGTTGCGGGTCGAAAGCATCCGTAGCATCGTCTGGCTACGATCCAAGACCGAACCGTTCGGCACCAGGGCCCGTAACTTGTGGCGAAAGATTCTAAAGCAAAGCACCCGGACCGGCAAACCTCGATCCTGTGGCAATCCCTTCGTGCCAGCGATGCCATCCACCGGGTCAAATCGAATGCGGGCAGAAGCTTGTGCGCAAACGCATCACAATGCTGTTTTCCCGCACGCTTTTTTTGTGTTTTTTGGTTTCGAAAACGGACCAGCAGCTTCGGACGGTTAAGGGCTGACGGTTGAGTTTCTTCAGATGTACCTGTACTTCTTGGAGCGGGGTACTTTTTCCCTCTTCTTCCCGGTGTCCCGATGACTTTCAAGCTTTATGGGGCAGGCAAGTTTCGGCAAACCTCGACGGTTTGGGGAAAATAAAAATAAACCACATCGGTTAGGCAAACGAAGAATCGCTTTTTCCCTTGCAAATGTATCCCAAACGAGGAAGGAAAATATCGCTTTCAAAGATGTTTAATGTTCCTATAGCGAAAAAGGAAAATTGGTTCATTTCACATCTTATTACCCGGTGAGAAAAAGCCTACTCGAGCTTTTCGTTGCAAAGCAAGCGGAGAGTATAATCATAAAACGATCAAACGATGAATTAGACATGCAATCAGTCGGAAGAACCCGGCCAGCGAAAGGTTCGACCAGCCTTGGTGGCACCACCGGAACGGGCAAATCGCGATAAATGCTTTAGACCTCATTTTTTCCTTTGCTCGTTTCGGGTGAGTAGAATGGAGATCGGGACTCAGGTACTACCGCAGACTGCGGAGACTCCCTGTGGGGAAGTTCGTTAAGCCACATCGCCAGCCAGCTACGGGGATATTCGAGACTTCATATCTCGCAGAAGAACAGTAGCAGTGTTCCCCATTATGGGTTGTTTTGTGTGCGAGGTAACAAACATTCCAGCACGGCACGACGTGTAAGTACAGCAGGATACAGGTAGGTCCTCCGATATGGATGGAGTATCCTGCTTACCAGCCATTATACTGCCGGAGCACTGTATGAGGAAGAAAAAACACGCGGTTCCTAGTGTTCATTTAAAATTCATGACAGCCTCACGGGCTGTGTAAGCCAGTGGAGCAGCGCGTGTGTAGCCTTTTTTTTTCCTTCTATCTTTTTCCAACAAAAAAAAAGGCGACCTACGTGAGCAAAGTTATATTTAAAAGCACACATTCAAAAAAAGGAGAGAAAAAACATACATTTTATGTCGTGCCCTTGGTTGGGCCTTCGCGTACAATGGCTTTATAGCGTGCCGGAATAATTACAGTGCCCGAGTCCCGAAACTTATTTCCTTTCAAACACGTCCAATATAATGTCGGTTTTCCGGACGGAAAGATGGAATGGAGTGACAAGATTCGGAAGCTTTGTGGATGTGATTTTAGGGGATCCTTTTTGTGTGTGTTTGGCTCCTTCCTGTATGGACGTACAGCGCGCCTCATCAATTATGCTGACGTGCATGTGATCACAGATCGAAACAAAGTGTGGCCACCGCCGGAACGTTTGGATTTGGATTCGGGTGATCGATTTCGGTGATGAAAAAGAATGGTAAAATGGCCGTATAATTTGATTTGTGAAAAAGTTTCACCCCCGGGTTGAAGCGAGTGACTGGCTGGACGGCTGTGGTCGCGAATGGAATTTTCATACCTAACGAGCTTCTGTTCGTGATTTTTTTTATGAGGAATTTTAAGTAGTTTGCGGCGTGGCGTTTCGCAGCACTTGCGATAATTGAACAGCAATGAGGTCATAATTTATAAGCAATAGCTTAGCATTATTTACACGATGCCGTGAGTAAATTAAGCTCTGCATTGTGACTGCAGCGAATCGATTGCGTTGGCATGCACAGGACGGCATTCTCTGCCGAGATTTTGTTTTTTGTCCACAAATCAAAATCATGCCAATTTCCGAATAATTCTCCTGGAACGAGAATGCAACTTTTAATGTCTAAAGTCTAACTCAACTTTACTTTCAGCAATTTCTCGTAAGCTTCTCTAGTTTGTAAATCATAGAAGGACCATTTCGTAACTCTCGATTTAAGAACCTTTGGCATTTTGCAGATTCACCGCAATCACTGTACGAAGAAGGTCCTTCAGATCATCCACGGGCATTTGTTTTGTAGACTGGACGGTTAGAGCAGACATAAATAATAAACATCCTTCCCAAGCGTTCGGGGAAGACAACGACCGGTCGATGGCTATGTGTGACGGAAAACCCGAAAATAAAACTCACCCCAAACAAGCACGCTAAACAACCCACAATAGGGTACCGAAAAAAAAGGGGCCATCTAGACATTGGATATCGATTTCTATCGGATTTGACTTCGTTTCGGAGGGGAGTGGGTGCAAAGTGCCAGAAAAGTGGAAAGCCGATGACGATCCTTGGGCGGTGCTTTCTTTGGACCCAAAAAATGGATGCTAACCCAAACGGGCCAACAACACAGAAGCGTGTCGTGTTTCGGGTGGGGTTAGGCTTGTCAAGTTGTCTGCGTCAAGGACGGTTGTCAGGAACTCGAGACATGTTTTCTAACTGTGCCCAAGGTAACTTGTAGCGAAGGTTGTAAGCTTCTACTTTTCTTAACCTTCCCAACACCAACCGAATGGTGGGGTGTTTGTGTTCCCCAACGAAAGGGCTACCGCTCCTCTTGCATGGAGGTCATAATTGATGAGTTTGGAAATGTTACACCAATGCGCTCTCGTCTAATGGTTTTATTTTATTATGTCACAATAAGTTAGCGGAAGAAGCGTCATTTTTGTTTTTGCAAAAACATATTGTCTCGTTCGGCCAGCTGTAGAATAAATTTCCTTATGCGGAAATGTTGCGGTAAGCTTAAGTTCGCATCTCCATCGAACCGGTCGTTGCCTTGCACCGGGTTTCGCAATCCGGGTAAATTATGTCATCAGCACCGTTTGTTTACCGAGTGCCCCGGGTGTACACGGGGCATCCACGGCTCTATCAGCACGACAGAGCTGCCGATTTGAGTTTCATCATACTTTTTGCCACAGCATGATATCCTGCCAGTGGAGTTTATATTTTATCATTTCCATCATTATTTCTTCCTCGCGCCGACAAGGCATCGAACAGCGGCAGAACAGACTACTGGCTGCTGCTCAGTAGCGTTTTCACGTTTTCGAGGCATAGCAAGATAGCACACATTTCGCTGTAGATGCCAGTTATTGATGTCAGGCACACACCGCGACCTTAGTGCCGGCTTCATCCGACGGTACCGATTTTGTGGTGAAATTCTAATTAGAATCACACAATCACGCACCAAACCACGCTCCAAACCCGAATGTTGAGCACCATGAGGTTGGGATGATGCTGTCTTTTTTTTGTTGTTGTATGTTGCTGTAAGGCTCTAATCTCAAACGACGAATCTGGGACCCGTATAAAACCACCGACCATAATCCCGAGCTTTTTACTGATTGAAATAACTAAGCTTAAAATTCACAAAATGATGACATTTAACGATCACGAAAGTGAGCACGGGAGTCAGGGGGTGAAATAAATTGCCACTCAGCGAAGTAAATTAGGGACTTAAAAAAATATATATGGAAACACTTTAAAGTGAGCTGTTTGCCCGAACCGAACATCGACATAAACGGCATGGGAACGAAAAGAGTGTGAACCTGCGCATATTACGCAACGATTTTAAAACCAACCCCTTTTGGCCGCATACAACAGTTCTACGTATCGCTTGGGCCGCGTCGTCCGTGACATTGATGGGGTTCGTTTGCAGTTAAATCAAAACAACAACACCCGGCAGGAAACAATGTGACCCTTTACCGNATATATATGGAAACACTTTAAAGTGAGCTGTTTGCCCGAACCGAACATCGACATAAACGGCATGGGAACGAAAAGAGTGTGAACCTGCGCATATTACGCAACGATTTTAAAACCAACCCCTTTTGGCCGCATACAACAGTTCTACGTATCGCTTGGGCCGCGTCGTCCGTGACATTGATGGGGTTCGTTTGCAGTTAAATCAAAACAACAACACCCGGCAGGAAACAATGTGACCCTTTACCGCAGGACGAAAGCGTTACCAAGGCGCTAGGCGATTTGCGTCACGCCACACTTGGCGGTCTGGCAAGTCTGTGTCAGGTTTGAGCATTCGACGCCCTTTTTCGCTCAAAGATGCCGCCTGTTGGAACAATCTTGTCACTTGTCAGTGTGTTATATAGCTGTTTATATGTGTTGGTGCGGGGAGGGGGGGGTTGAATTGCAGAAAAAGTTCATAAATTTCGTACGAAATATTGATAAAACTACATTATCATTCTGTTTGCACATTTGGCGCCCATGTACTGGGAGCAAAAGACCCAACGAACCTGCTTCTACTCGGCATGTGTGTGTGTGTGTGTGTGTGTGTGTTTGTGTGTTTTCACTCACACCACAAACAACCAAACGTGGATCGATTGATTTAATGGTGACTTGGCAAGAAAAAGTGGAAAATTTAGCCCTTCCAAATGGAAAAAATGGATTTAGCCCTTCTAAAATGAAATAGTAAGCAATTTGTTTACTAGACCAAGCAAACATACATAAAGTATTGAAAAAGTTTTGCTTTCCATTGTTGTTACAAATAAAACAAAAACGTTTTAACGAAATACAGCTGAACCCTGTTCTTCCTCATAAGCGTTACATGGCAGTTTACGCAATTTATCAACCTTACCGGCCCGTCCTAAGCCATTGGCCGTAGTTGCAGAAAAGTTCCATTTTCCAGTTCCGAGTTCAACAAACCCTCGCCACACCGAAAACACCGAACCAATATTGAATCGGCCAAGCATTCGNGTATTGAAAAAGTTTTGCTTTCCATTGTTGTTACAAATAAAACAAAAACGTTTTAACGAAATACAGCTGAACCCTGTTCTTCCTCATAAGCGTTACATGGCAGTTTACGCAATTTATCAACCTTACCGGCCCGTCCTAAGCCATTGGCCGTAGTTGCAGAAAAGTTCCATTTTCCAGTTCCGAGTTCAACAAACCCTCGCCACACCGAAAACACCGAACCAATATTGAATCGGCCAAGCATTCGGCCAGCCCCGGCACTCCATTGCAATGCCCTCCTGACTTCGGAAAGGTCGAAACCGAGCGGCGGGGATTATGTGTCGGTTTGACATTCGTTATTGAAACCGGCGCCCATAAGACCACCGACGGGTTCGGCGGCAGTGGCAAGTGGTGATGATGAATTTGTGCGTCCTACATATTTCGACAAAACGATCGAAAAGGGAGAAACTTTGATGGATGGTAGAAACCGAAACCGTGCGAACCGTACGCATTACGCAGCCACCTTACGTAAGTGCGTCTGGGAGGATTGCGTTCGATCCTTCCATTTATTCTGCTGCCCCGATAGGATATTGATTACCTGATTGGAGCTGTGGCGCACTGATTCGCTCGGTTGGAAGCTATTGACAATTTTAAGAAAATAAACACTCAACGCACAATAGAACCTGCCGCTTCTGCTGGCAAATAATAACTGAGTTAGTTATTCTTCCACCAAAATTGTGTTGCGAATGTGCCCCGTTTTTTTCCAATCAAAACCGAACCTTTCATAATTCTGCTGACGTGCCGCAGTTCGATCGTACGTGTGCGCCACGATGTCTGGAGGTGAAAAATACGTTCTGTAAACATGCCAGCGCCCACGAGTCGATTTGTGGTTGAGTTGAAAGGCAGAAACAACACAAAAAAAAACAGAATCGTAATCCCGAGGTAAATGAAATAAGCCTTCCTTTGCGTTTCGTCAGTGGCCATGAACGAGCAACACCCCCCCCCCCCCCCTCCCTCCGGAATGGAAAGGGGGAACCGATGGGCGATAAGGGCAACGGAAGGTTTCGCATTCGTGCCTCTTATTGCTAATCTAATTAACGGAAAGAATAATGAGCTTTCATTGGCTCGGCTCAGCGGCTTCATCAGACGCTCTGTTTCGTTATGCGTCTCTGCGGTACACCTTACGCACGAAAGGAATCTCGAATTTCCCTGCTACGGAGCAACGGGCAACAAACCACCGAGTGCGTATTGGTGGCACGCGTTCCCACTTGAGGCAGGATTTAGAACCTTTGCCGGAGCGTTATATCAGGTTCCTGTGCCGTGAACCTGTTTACGCCGAATGGCAATGGCGGTACCGTACGTCTCGAGCCGCTCGGTCGCGGGTGTTTTGCAATTGGCTCACCCTGCCAGCTGGCAAAAACCCCTTTTTTTTCGTTTCGTCCCCCGGATCAACGGGTGGGTTGATTGTGCAATCGCTGAGCTGATGAAAAGAATGAGTTTGAGCTGGAAATTTATCCTATTGCACAGTTGACTGATTTCTCACGATTGCCACAGAGACATTCGGAAAGACGTCGACAGGCTAGCTGAAGGCAAGATACTGCCACCTTGTCTTGTAGGACTTCCGATCCGCCGTGCTTATAATTATGAATCCAAAGTGTTTGAAAGCGTTACAAGTGCCCAGTTGAACGAACGAAGTGCTTAACGACGCAATAAAAAACCATCCAGAAGGGTCAATTAACTTCAGCTGGATGTGAATCCTTACAGGCTTCATAAAAGAGGCTTATTGTAAAGTATATCAACATTTCATATACAAACAGTGAATGATTACCAGACTGTCGTCACTAATACATGTACACCCTTCTACCAATGGTTATGTCCAATGCATACTAATTGATTTTGGTACACGAGCGTTAAGAATTGCCCCAATTTCCAGCAACCAACAGTCGATTGCAGTAGCGGTGGTTTGAAACAATTAAATTTACATCATACATAGTCACGTTGGTGTAGCCCTCACATACATCTGGCCATACTCCCCTTATCAGCTCATATTGCCATACACGCGTATGCTTCGGAGAAATACTGCAAATGAGCAAAACAAAAAAAAAAAACAACGTTAATTGTCAGAAAACCCAAATACCGAAAACTGAAATTCAACCCTCCCATCAACAAGGCATAAATCATCCATATATCAATGATTGCGTGACCGGCCAAATGGTTGACGGTCGAAGCAGGAGCAGAATGAAAAGGCCAAAGGGAAGTTGTTCACCCATAATGTCCTCTTTTTTTGAGGGGGGGGGGGGGGGTTTGGGGGGAAACGAGTAGGGTAGTTTTATTTCACTTCAAATGAATGAATTCAGTTTTAATTATTTTAAGGTTTCCCTTGGCACAAAACAACAGTGGGTGGCGCCCGTTTAGCGCTCACCAGGCGCAGCCAGGGCATTTTAAAAGTTATGATTTATAATTTAGTTCAAATGGATTCTATGTGAACCAATGGCAATGAGTCCCTTCGCAACGGCATGATTAAGAATGTTTCAGTGAAACACTTCATAAACGTGGGATTTTGTACGATGTGTAGTTGTATGATAAAATATTCTACCCTGTGCGACGTGTTTTGAAGTAAGCCGTGGCCCGTTCTAAAGGCTTTTTGATGCTCTCGGTGTCTGCGTTATGTTGAAAAACACCCTTTTATGCTGGGTAGACGATCTGTCCCTGACAGAAGCTATGATTAATATCCGGATATGATGTCGTTATGGCAGGCCAGAAACACATACACGGTTCGGATGAGGGTATTTTGGTAATGTGTGCATCGTACACGTCACACTGATGTGTGCATAAACCTTGCACAAAATGATCGTTTCTGCTTATCACAAGGCATCACAAGGCGGTACAGGAGGCAGCAACTATGATAAACGATTGCAGCGTCAGCGTGAAACCCTTTTTGTAAGATTGCCCTTTTTGTAGTGCGAAAACGAAAGCAGAAAATACCCATCTGGCAAGCAAAGGTAGAATGCAAATCATGATAGCATATGGTACGACCGTTCGTTTTAACCATCCAGCGGCCGGTGACTCATGAGTGTCGTCTGACATGGAACGCAACGTCATACAAAAACCACCCTCAAGTGCCATTATTATCTCTCCGATCGTATAAGAAGCGCATTTAAGAGTGGTTCAGGGTTTGTCGGATAATAATAAGAAATACAATCCAGTTACTTTACCCAATGCAACATATCAGTGGTAACGTTCTAAAAGTGCGTGTGACGATGATAAAAAACCGCTTGAAAATGGACACATTCAAAGCGTTTCTCTAGATGTCCTTATCATCGATCGACGAGAAGCAAGGAATCCCCATTTCCATCGCTGATACAATTTTGCGATTCAGCAGCTGGACAAGCATAATCGCGCGACTTCTTCAGTTATAATCTGCAGTCTCCTGTTCAAGCGATGAGTACGACATACCTGAGCAACCTCGGTAGGTCATTCCAACACTCGTGCAACTTCCTCTCAAGTTCTCCATTTTATTTGCACACTGATAAACCTATGTACACAGCATTAAACATAAAAAAAAATGAAGCGCAACATGCGTTAAAGTGGAAGTAGTGGCTGCGAATAAACATTGCTTGCTGGCATCATCGTCATACTTGACGTCATGCGAGTGATGTCATTCGTATGACCTTCGCGTTTTTCAGTTATGCTTTCCCTTGCCACGGCAGAAGCGAACGAATCGAACTGTCGCTCAAAAACGCGCTAGAACAGCGCGACAAAGGGGCCATGCACCCGGCGGATTAGCCGACGGTTGGTAGTGGTTGGTTATGAAATCATAAAGACACGTCCGATTAGCGTGATTTGAGTTTATAAAGAGGCGGCTACTTTCGGGACAAGCGTTGTAGGGTTTTGCTATTAGTTTCAACGACACATTCACAACCATGAACCTTGATCTTCGGACAACTTTAGGCAAAAAGTCGCAAGTACTAAAGCAGAACGTTCCTAATCCGACAGTAAAATGTACTAATTAATTGTCCCCGGGCTGCTGATGGAAAATATTTTCCAAACACGTAGGATCATCAGCAGAATCTTTAGACGCTTGCTGCTCGAGGGTGTGTGCGCTACGTGCTGAAATGGTACCGGTTAAATGGAAGAACAATTTAAGCACGAGTGCTGTGAGTGCCTCCAGCCCGGAAACGTAGGCAACATAATTCTCTAGCCACTCTCATTAATTATGCTTCACGAAATGAGATTACTTTGGAAAATTGAAGTCACCGAAACGCTAAGCGACAGGATGAAGCCGCTGAGATACAGCGCATCTCGCAGGTGGAATGACGTTTATTCGTGATGGACAGAATAATTAATTTCATTGATTACATTCAGCGTGGCACGGGTGGGCAGCTGGGCGGATGGAAGGTGTTTTTAGTTAAACCGACCCACGTCGATCGTTCTATCGGCTGTGTTTGTCATCGAAAAAATCGCCTCTGAGGCAACGGTGCTTGTGCGCTGTATGGACGGAGAAGTAGAACCGATCAAACATTAAATTTATTCGCAATAATTCAAGTGACTCGCGACAAGATACAGGACGAGCACGCACAAGGTACAAAAGACGCGACAAAGTATGGCATCAACCGTCAACTTCAAACGCCATTTGGTGGAATTTGTCGGAAGAAAAGCGCCACAAGAAAGACCATCAGTGGCGAGCACCAGAAGCGTCCCGGACGCGTGTTAGTTCGTGTCGCTGATGATTGGCTGTAGAGGGAAAAGGAGAATCCGGCCCCTTTATCAACTTTAGCCGGGACCAGTGTGTTGAATCCGTTGCAAAAGTCCCGATCGTTGCACGTGTTGCAGCCAACCACCTTCACCGATTTCCAGTCGGTTAGGTCACACATTGCCGCCGACTGGATGGTGCAACTCTTGATGGTGCCGGAGCGATTCCCGTGCGCGTTCGTCAGCTGCAGCTCGAAGCACGCAAACTCGCCAGCGCTGGGCACACGGGTGTACTGGGTTAAATTCGCCAGCCGCTGCAGATGGCCGTGCACTTGGTTGACGCGTTCGAGATTACACTCAACAAGCTCCTCGTGTGATCCGCACGTGTCCCAACCACAATGATGGCATCTTANCAGTCGGTTAGGTCACACATTGCCGCCGACTGGATGGTGCAACTCTTGATGGTGCCGGAGCGATTCCCGTGCGCGTTCGTCAGCTGCAGCTCGAAGCACGCAAACTCGCCAGCGCTGGGCACACGGGTGTACTGGGTTAAATTCGCCAGCCGCTGCAGATGGCCGTGCACTTGGTTGACGCGTTCGAGATTACACTCAACAAGCTCCTCGTGTGATCCGCACGTGTCCCAACCACAATGATGGCATCTTAGTGCATCCGCGCCTTGCAAATGGAGAAGAAATCGTCCCATCATTCCCAACGTTCAAGGTCGCTAAACAACAACAAACGCAACAAACCATGGTTTTGTGCTTCTAGCACAACCGATACGGTAACCAGCGTAACGACTGCTTTCAAGAAAAATCTATCACCGGAAAATGCCATCTTTGACATGTCGGCAAAAACACCGCTGTGCGACTGAGCTGCCGTACGGAATCTGAACACGGCTCAACTTGTCTGCAGCACGAAGAAAGAGCTCCAACGCTACGTGTCTTTTGGTGCGAAAAGCGACCGCAGACGACGGTCAAGGGTGTTGTCGGTCGCAACAATCTGCTTATGCAAGTAAAATTTATCAACAGCTTTTCTACGCCGTGCCTTTTGTTGAGCGCGAAGTGTCGATCGGGTATGGATTCGTGATCGTGTGAAGCACATATGCACCGGTTGGATGCCAGTAGCACGGTTACCACAGACCGAGTGGCTACATATTTTGGGAGAAGCTGAAAAGCAAAGCAACAAAGTTGCGGTTGGGGTTTCGGGGCAACCTGTTTTCAAAATATTGCTCACCCAAACCTCCACAGACTGGCTATAATCAAGATTAAAAAGTTAATAAAAAAAAGAAAGATGTGCAACATGTTAGCAATGTATGAAGTCGACCAACAAAAGCAAACAAAACACCACTCAAACAAACACGAGAAAACGAAAATTTTCCCCGTACTAACCAATTCTTTACTTTTCCATTTTGTTTTTCCCCTCTAATCCACAGGCTTCCTTTCATGGGATGTTGTCGATTGCCATGTCGACTTGGAGGAGGAACTGCATACCATCACGTTGCAGGCATTGGAAGGAGAGGAAGGCAAGCATGGTAAGTGGTGATGTGAATATATGCACAGTTTCCTTATCAAACAACGGTTCGCTGAAAGCATCCCTGACTAGATGTACAAAAAGTACTCCACCGAAGTTGAAATACCGAATATCAGCTTGATTCTTTTCCCTAACAAATAAATGTAGCGCCCTTCTTGCTAAATCTGGCCGCTTTTTAACGTGACCACAATTCACTATCGGCTACCTACCGTGGTGCGTTTACTGCTGCTTGATAGTGGCAAACATCAAGGTCAAATGTAAATTAAATGTTTCGAAGCAGATGTAATTCATTACCCGACCTGCCACTAGCACACGCGTTCGAATGGCGCAGCTGAGTAAATGGTAAAGCCTTGTTGGGGTACTTTCGTCGGCATGTCTCCACAAGGCCGGCTCCAAACCTAACGCCAAAGTTCCGCTGTGAGGCTTTCACCAACGTACGTTGGCGACCGTTTATGGTAATGAGTAACGACCGCTTGAGGAAGTTTACAGGATGAAGGCTCCCGGAATCCCTTCGGCACTACTTTTCCAACCCTGTCGTGTGGAAATTTGCCACCACAAATTAAATTTCATTGCCATCCATCAATTGGGTGGGAAATATTTAAAACTGTGCTGTTGGCGTTACATTGTTTAGGGACAACATGTCCAAACAAAGAAGTTTGAGACATCCAGAGCTGCCGCACCATGGAGAATAATTTAAATGTAAAGCGTCGAGGCTTGCACCTGTCGCTTGCTGTAACATAACAAACTTTGCAAAACATTGGATTTTGCTCAACCCAAAGCAAGCGCAATATTCTACAAAACTCAACATCCTCCGGCTGGCACAACAAGGATACACATTTTGAGCACACGAACGACGCGTTTCGACAACTTCTGGCGGTGTGGTTTGATATCCTTTTATTTTATTTTATTCTTTCGAAGTAAACCAGCGACTGCGGGAAATAATGCGACGACAAGATTGGGTTAAGACGCCGGTGTGCTGATGGGATGACCTTTCCAGACGTAAACAAAGGTCAAGCCCGATATCGTTTCGGAAGTGTACATTTTTCATGAAGGCCTCTCCTGAAGCGGCCTCACGTCGAGTATGAGATAAGTTTATCTCCTGTTTATTGTCCAGGGTGAAAAGCCAAATCGAATTTTCGCCGTGGCTCCACCCTTTTGCGTTTTTGAGCGGAAGAAAAAAATTAACTACGACCTTACGAAGGTCATGGTGGATGCATTAGTGGGAAACACATCGACACATGCAATAAAAACTAACTTTTTACTTTTGCCTCACGCGAACGCTTATATATTATTAATTGTTCAACGTTAAACGAACAGTAGCTCGACGATGCTGTGTGTTTTGTATTACACTTGTGAAATTAAATCGAATATTTTTAGTGCCGATCGTTACCTTCGGGGGAAAAAAGAATGACTCCTCTGTTACACCATACATATTGACAAAAGCGTTTTAGCCGCTGCATAACATGCGATTTTATGTGGTAATCCTTGCTAATCCTATTTTAGCTACCATCGCGGCCCAGCTTCCCAGTGTTGCAACCTGCATCAAAACGCAACGGTGTGGTAAGAAATCAGCGCTGGTTAAAAATCGATGACATGTGCACTAAAAATAGACCAATTGCAAGTGCAAACCACGTGCAGGTGCAGGTTGTAAAGCGTCAGCAGTGGCGCAACACCGCCTGCCATCAGCATCATCACCCTGTGCAAACGTTTGCCTTTATGTCGTTGCTCTGTGAGCTTGGAGCTTTTCCACTTACAGCAGCAAAATGGAAAATTTGGGGACACGAAGAGACGCCCGTGTGTGTGTGTGTGTGTGTACTCATTGAAATTCACAAGAAATGCAATTTAGTCCATCCCAATACCGACGTGCGCGAATGAAATACAACGTCCAACGCCATTGGGTTTGTTGCCGCGCTGCGGTGAAAGAATCGATCGGCCATAGAGGATTGTCCACGGCGCGACTAGTGATTGGTCGCGTCCAATGTATGAGCATGACAATGCCAGATTACAAGTTCGATTGCTTTCGATCGCTTGTGTTTTGGTTTTGTTTCCTTCATCGCTCCATTCCAACTGACAATTGCTTGTTTTCGGAGCAATGGAACGACTTGTATGGTTCGTTTATTTGTGCTGATTGGAAATGGTGCTGTGTGTACGTTTAGGAAACGTTACAAATTGCAGTTCCCTTCAAGATGGTTTCATCGGTGCAAGCGAGAGAAGAAAAAAAAAGCAGTAGAAGCGACTAATGTATTTACTATTTGAAAAGAATGTTATCAACCAAAGCTTCACTTGCATACATACGCAGCATCTGCTGCTCAAAAGACCAAGCGTAACGACGTTGGAGAGCAAAAGGTTTATTTTTGCATCGAATTACACCTACCCAACGGCAGCCCAAGGTGCGCATACATTGCCGCCGTACATGCGCTAAGAAACGGAATAAACCACAGCCTTGTGTGACAAAACCTGATACCTGTGTCTTTTGTTTATGTACATAAAAGGGGGGAGGAGGTGGGGGCGGTGGAGAGGCCCAGGGAGTCGTTAAGGTCTCGTTTTCATAGAGTGGAAATTGTGAATCGAGTTTTTCTTTTCTTTTCTTTCGCTGCTCCCTTCTGCCATGAATAGAGCTTGTAAAAGGGTCGAAAATGGAAATGCTCAGCACGGGGAGCATACTTTCTGCCCTGTGCTACACGCAAAAGTCAAGTTTCAATGCCCTGAAGGATGCACGCGGCTTAGAACGTGCGTCATTTGTATTCGATTGCAAACGTATACGCCCACCTTTATGTAGGTTGGGTGCCGAAAGCGAACAAAAGGGAATATTATTTTCACAACAGTAAAAGAACATGTTTCTTTATAATAGATACGACCCTTACGTGGAATAGCGAGCTGTTTACCAGAAGGAAAAATAATTTTTCAAATGAGTTACAACGATCACATTTAAACGAGTGCGAAGATCCCTACTGCTAAAGCTCCGTTCTGCTTGGCTTACTTACAAAAACCTCCAACACAATGGCAACAAATTGATTGATTTGAAAACTGATGATGGGAATTGAATAGATCAACCGAAGGGAGGGAGGATTATAATTTCATTCTGTGCATGAAACCGTAACCGAAATCTGTCCGAAATCTTACATCCATCCAGTGACAGGCACGTAAGCAAACGGGCGCGCACACGCACGCAGCCCGGCTGCGACAGTAATTCCATTAATCTGGAGGAACAGGAAACGTATCCCTGCCCATCGATTTCCTTCGCAACGAAACTAATTTATGTGCTGCTTAGCCTGCCGCACAAAGTATCGCACGCACGAAAAAAGCTCGTTGCAGCCTACCAAACCGATCCTGGTGACGACGGTAGCATTTGGGTGTGGTGGCCGACGACACATTTCCTTCCCAGACTGCCGCGAGCGTTCGCACACGATCGTCTGGTTGTGGGTAAGCTCGGAGCAAATGAATTGATTCGGTATCTCTCTATCGTTGCTCTTGTCGTTTATCAATGTCGGCTGGATAAGGAAGGTGCCGGTACAGTGCCGTGCACATACAGGGCGAAGAGGTGTCTTCGGTGGATGGGGACCACCTTTAGACCTTCGGGCGATAAATTATCGTACCCAGCCGTACGTGTATATACCAATGACACGGACCAACCGGGCCAACTACCGTGGCAAGTAGAAGCATAATCGCGCGATACACGTTGCATCGCGTCGAAAGCGTTTTGCGGGCGAGAACGAGACAGACAAATCAAACAACATTTCCCCCATTTTGGTGGGGGCGCACGATCGAGGGTGGGAGCTGTAATTTCCGGTTTCCTGCATTACGCTCCTGCTGCCCCGCGGGCCTAAAAGGTCTACAATTCTTCCTCCATTCCGCGACGGTAGATTTGCAATGCGAGAGAACCGTGAATGAGTGGGGAGTGGGGTGGATTTTTTTTTTCGTTGTTGTCCCACCCTTTAAGCCCATCCAGCACCACATCACGAGGCTGGCATTCTTGCGGGACAGAAAAGTATTTCCAGAAACTTTCACCACCGATATTGATTGAAATGGAAGGCAAAAGTTTACTCTGTTTCTCGCACCGGTGGAATCGTGCTTGATTGGCAATCGGTGGAATCGTATCGGAAGGGATAGCATGATGCGCGTTTGCCAAATTACTTCGCCCAAAGGAATGGTGCGCGGAAGGAAAGTTAGCCGGCTGCGAAAGATTGTGAAAGCTTCATCAGATTCTCACAGACAACACATGCTAACTTAATAATGCGTTGCTATTTCCACTCAAAACAGGCGAAGGTTAACAGAGCTGGAGAGCATTTTTAATGTCAATACATTTTACTCCATGGCATCCATGGCAGCATTTCCGTTTTTTTTTCTTCTTCTTCTGGTCCTTCCGTCGAGGGTTGAGGGCGGCGAGGTTTGATGGGTACTCTCATTAGGATAATACACTTTACTGAGCATAACCCACCCATGATGAACTAATCTACACAAAAATCACTTACGTATCCAAAGGGGCGTTTATTTATTAACAGAAAAAGATGATGCGCGGTACGTTGTACCTTTCCAGGTATGGCCGGTCTGAGTCTTCCTACCACGAAGCACCCTTAGAGGCGACGAAACAGAACAAATTCTTGCACGTTTACGTTTACTTATTCAGTGTGCAGTAATAAACGAGAAGCGAATAGTATCATTAAAGCATACATATCTGAAAGTATGCAAGCCAAACGAGCATATAGCATCATGTGATTATTCAAGTGGTTTGTTGGTTTGAATTGTTCTACATTACATTGATTGATAACATATATAAATAAGTCTGCATGTGCTTCAAGCAACGGATAGTGTTTTACCATAGCTTTACGCGTGCAGTCACTCTATATTGCGAGTATTGCGAACCGGACGAAGAAAAACATAAACGCGAAACATGTTGAAAGTACTTGCGGGTTTGGTCACAATGTGTTTCATTCTCACAGTGACGTCTGCGCAAAACGGCAATTCTACCACAACTTTAGCACCATCGACGATCACCCCAACTCCTTCCGCAACCACCACCACTGCTGCTGCGGTCTCTGAGGCAACGACAACTACTACTGTAAAATCTGAGGTAACGTCCGGTACCTCAAGTGTGGAGATAACGACACCAGCTGGTGCTCCAAGCATGGTGAAATCATCCGTACTGTCAGTATTAATAGCAGCATACGCTGCAGTGTCGATCTTCACTGACATGATTAAGTTTTAAGAAGTAAACAACAACCTAAGCAGTGCACATTGAACTTTGATAAGCAATGTGTTTGAGACGCTGTGTGTGTGAAGTGATTCATAGAGCTTTGGTGGTATAACATTTAAAAATTGAAAATAAAATTGTAGATCCTTCTTCATACCGCTAAATATTATTCCGTGTATAGCAAAATCACATTTAGCTTCTGTATCACTGCAAATTAGTAAACTGTGTAAAAGTGCGCGAAATGTACTGCAACAATAACACGTTAAAAGTACGTTCAATAATATCATTTTTCTTTCTACACCATCTTCAGCCGCTGTTCTGAAGAATTTCTGGAATGAAAATGTTAGGTAACTCTACCTCGTTTTGTTACGCAATATTTGGATCAAACAAACAGGATGTTTAAACTTGACATAATCGTATTCATCCATGTCTCTATTCACGTGGGCTGGATTTTTTATTATTATTATTTTGGGGTGGGTTTTTAAATGAATTTCACCGCAAACAGAGCACAGGAACGTGCTTAAGCGGTTCTTTCCGTGGCCCGGTTAGATTCTTGTTTAGTTTTTTTTTTTATGGCTGTACATTCAGTGATTTTGAACATCTTTCGCTGCCCATTTTCGTGGAGGGTTTCGCTTAACTAAAGCTACGTTGACAATGTCCGAAAACCGCTGCCACAGAACAAATAATTCAATCTGATTCGACAGTGGAACAGATGGCACGAATAGCAGAACAAGCCTATTAACTTAACTTCTGGCAACGTTGCTAGTGCTTTAGTCAATCCCATACTGTACAAGCTTATCGTGCAGCGGGAAATGTTTGATGTGTATGTTCAGTTACTTGACATAGACATCCCTGATGTCGTGTAATGCGAAAGAGGGATTTCTATTAAAGAGAGAGAGAGAGAGAGAGAGAGAGAGAAAGAGAGAGAGAGAGAAAGAGAGTGAGAGGGAGACAGTAAAAAAAGAACGGTTTGCAAGATAAGCGACCACATATATAGCTGTGTATCGTGTTTGTTAAAGATAGTTGATACCATAACTTGACGAACAAGCAGCATGCTCAAGCGAGTCGTTTTCGCATTGCTAATATTCTGCATCCAACAAGGTAGGAGTTTGTCATCAAATTAAGCGTACTGCTCACGATTGATATTACTGTTTCAGCACTATCCCTTTCCTGCTATAATTGCTCAAGCGACCTGAGCTTCGATGATTGTGACAAAACAGCTACGATAGAGGATTGTGACAAGGAGGAAGTACCGTTATCATGGATTCCACGGAACAAACCATTTGCGTGCGTCACTGGCAGTATCAGTGGTTCGAAGGAAAAACTCTTCGCTAAATCGTGCGCTCCCAATTTACCGGTGATAGGATTCTGTGGTTTGTTTAAGGTCTTAGAGCTTACCGGCGAAACCGTGGACGTTTGTCATGCTTGCACCGACGACCTGTGTAACGGTGGCAGTGGCGCTGGCACTGCACAGGCCGGATTGACAGCCACTTTTCTCTTATTGAGCGCTGGTTCCATATTTCGCACGTACAGTGTCCTAGTAGTTTAATGTCAAATAACAACCATTAAATGATTTCCAATTGATCCAATCCATTCCAATTGCAACAAACATTCGATAGGAATATCACAAACTACAAAATTTCTAAATTTAACATGAAATCTGTTCGATCTTAACACATTTCTTTGTTTTCGCGCCGCACCGAATATTTGTGTGAGAAAATCAATAACCAAACAATTGAAGATAAAATTTTGTGCCAACCACAATTGTTGGCGAAAGACAACCGTAGCTAGAATTGCAAACATCGTAATACGAAGTGATTGTGCAGACACACATTTTGCAAGGCATGCAAAAAAAGCTGACCGCGAGAAAAATAATGGCCAAAACATACTTCAATGTCATCGGTACCGGGTGCTGGACAATGGCGCTTTACAGCGCTTGTTTCAGTATAACAAAAAGCGCAACGATCGGCTGCTGGCTGTACAGCAATTGTATGGGTTTGTGCACAAAATGGGTTTCGGCTAAAGTGGTTAAAAATACATGAATATGCAAATTTTCTGCCTTGTGGTAGTGTGGCAAGGGAATTGGTTGGTGGGCTGGGGGGGTGGGGGGGGCGGATCGCAATGAAGTGGCTTATTCGTGGACTCCGAATACCACCGCCAGAATCACCGCGGGAAGACGCAAATGGGAAGGATAATGAAAGGACACATACATAAAATCTGTTACACTTCACTTTGACCTTCGCGCTAGTCACACCCGTTGCGCACACAGCTCGGTATAGCCCATTCCTTTTCCAGTTATCACACTAGCCCTCGTTCCTCCTACCGCACATACCCACAAGGTCAGCATAAGTGATCCTAAGGGTCACGACGTGCAACAAAACCCCATGCACAGGAACGACGTGATGAATGCTGCAGCCACATGAAGTAACACTTGGGGTACCAGCACTTTTCGCATCCCTCGAGGCATACTTCCACCATGTGCCGGGTTTCGCGTCAGCCCAGTAACACACGTTGCCAAGCGAACGGGTTTTGCTGCCTGGGACTTGAAGCACTGTAATACATTTCATAACTTTCCTTTCGATGATGTACTTGTGGTTGGAAGACACTATTTTTCGAACCATTAGAGATATGTGAAAGTTATCCAATATGGGCAGTTCTATGTTGCGCTTGGAAGTGGTTCACCTGTGTGTTTGAACGTTAGAATGCAACGCCGTGTTCGTCGTGACAGCATGTCGGTGTAGTAATATAAACAAATATGTGAAACACAAGCGCTACTGCTTAAGTTTAATGTCTTAAATAAAGCTTAGGTAAACTTATCGTACTGCGTTACGACACGACGAGAGCACATTCCACCACAGTAACCGATTGGTAAAAGTTTGGTCACCATAGCTTAATGTCGGCAGAAAGTTATTGAGAAGAAAGACAAGCAATACTCTCGATGCCCTCAGCACAGATTTTCCATTAATGGCTTCTAACTTAATATTCACCCGATGAAGGTGGGCCGATGTCGTGAAAGACAAATGGATTTCCATCCTACTGGAGTGTGCATGAGGTCGGGCTTTTGCAGATTATGTCTGAGAGTTTTCATCTGCGTGTAAGTGCGCGAATGTATGTGTGCCAAGCTTGTTTGTCTGACGTCAAAAAGATTGATTGGAGCGAAAGTTTCTTTTTTGTAGGAAAAGAAAAAAAATCTTCGCCGAAGAATCTATTTCTACGAACGGATTTGCGAACGTGGTTTTACGGGGGTTTCGCTCCTTTGCGAATAACGTGCTGTATTTCCGATGAAAATGTTACATGAAATTTTGAATTTTCCATTCGCAGGTGAACGATTGATTCAGTACGCCAGCGAAAACCTGGTTACTGAAATTCTGATTCATCCACAAGTCAACACCTTCATCCAATGTATCCGGAACTTGCTGAGTAGCTTCACTCGGCACCGTCACATCATCCATACGGGCTACACGTTCTCAGGAAACGGATCGTGGATATTACAGGTAAGGATGTTTGGTGAAATTATTTCCATATAAAACAATGAGACTGTCAACAACAACAGGTTATGGACATATTCCAAGAGGATTTCCCTGTAATGTTTTTGAGTAGTAATTTTATTGCCAGAGGGTAGAGGGTAGATTTTGATAATGAACATCATACGACCCTATTCTGACGACCGTGCTTTTCTGTATTTAGGATGGAACATTTTCAGTGATGGATTTCATGGAGGCATTCCAGGAGCACGAGGTACAGCGCGTACTTCGCGCCTATCCTGAAACGATCACTATGGATGTACATTGTGCTCCCGTAGGACAATGGCACACGATCCAGGAAAAGTCCTTCTCACGACTATGCCAGATTCGCTTGAATCCGGTGGACGTACTGAGCTCGGGCAGTGAAAATTTGAACGGCTTTGTCGGTAAGTAGTTGACGATATGATATTACAATATTATCCCAATGCTCACTGCATGTTCTCGTTCCTTCTGTACAGCCTATTTATCGTCGATGATCATACCGACGGAAATTTCAGAGCTGTTGGAAAGCTCTGACGTTGTTGGAAACATCCGATTCAGCCATCCAACCTTGTACGTCTTCCCAGGAGGTCAGGGAGATGCTGCTCTTTTCGGAATCAATGGATTCAACATGTTAGGTATTTACACAACCACCATGTGATATCGTTAATTTATAGATCTGCTATGAACAATCACTACATATACATTTGTTTCTCCTTTTCTGTAGTTGATGGAGGCTTCAGCCGTAAATCTTGCTTCTGGGATTTTGTCCGTCATCTAGATCGTCTAGATGCGGTACTGATGACACGCATCAATAATACCAACATCAAAGGCATTTCATCCGTGGTGGAGCGCAAGAGCGAAGCGCACGTCTATCCTCAGATAGGACACTTTTTCTGCAACATTCCCGAGCGCAAAGGATTACCGAGCCCAGACGGAGACAAGGACCGAGATCCGCTGTTGGTGGACATACTGCAGGAGGGTCACCAAATAGTAACGAACCTGAAGTCGTTGAACTTGAAGGCACAAAACTGTTACCGCGATGTGGAACCGATCAATCTATATCATAAGGTTGGCCACGGAACGCTCGACATGTACGTCATCAGTCCGGCACGAGACTCTCGCGAGGTGAAGGATTTTCTCGCTCGATGGGCCGCAGCTGATCAGCGGCTGTTTACGAAAGAGACAAAGGGCGGCAAAGACTTTGCCTTTCCTCTACAAAATCTCATCTCTATTTGTGCACTGCTTGTGTGGACACCGGCCAACCCGGAAGACAATATTACACGTATCCTTTTCCCGGGTTCGGCACCCGAGTATAAGATACTCGAAGGGTTGGAAAAGATGAAGAATGTCGAGTTTATGCGGCAGCCAGTATGCCCAGTCAAATCAATCACTGCACATCTTTCCACACCAGTGTTAGTTACGAAGAAGTCCCTCAAATCGGCCTCGACTGATCGGATTATATCGGAAGCTTTACATCCGCCCAAGCCAAAGGATAACAAACTCATCGACAACAAGATGAGAATGATGGCTGCCGATAATAAACTTGCTGCGGACGGAATGGATAGCTCAGCGGACGAGATCAAGATGGAGAAACAGCTATCGAAGCCGCCAGGTTCTACCACCGTTGCTTCGGCCAAAATGGAAAGCAAACCGAAAGCTATTCGTTCCGGCAAATCAATGGCCATGTCCGAGAAGAAGCTAGACAACAAAAAGTTGGAGCAACAACAGCAGCAGGACGAAAAGAAGGATTCCATCTCGGATGTTAGCTCCGACAAGGAGGATGTCATGTCAACGGACAAATCAAAGCCACTGGCAGTCGATAGTGAAAAGAGTCTCGACGAAGCGCCAGATGCACAAGAGAAAAAAGAAGAAGTAGATTCAGCGAAACCCGACCTTGATGCGAAAGAGAAGAAAAATGACGATGCTGCTTCTCCTGCCGGAGCCGACACTGGGGGCATCGTGACAAAAGCCACCCGGAAGCCTCCTACATCACGCACAGTTACATCATCGACGACAAGATCAAAGATTGACACAGCGAGCAAAGCTACCAAACCGTCTGCAGACCGAAAACCCGCAGTAAAGAAACAAACCGAAGCGAATAAATCCTCACCAACTACTCCGAAGAAAACAAGCTCAATCGAATCTAAACTAACTAACGGAAGTGCCACTAAACCAGAACAAGGAGAAGATAGCAAAAAAGCCGTTGGCAAGACAACTGCTTCCAGAACAGGTATGCTAGGCACAAAACCAGGCAAATCTAGTCCGAAAGCAACACCGGCAAAGAGTGCCAAGGATGAAAACAATCGCAAAGTTCTCGAGGCGAGACAGCGCCCGACAATGGCAGCTAAGCGTGAGGCTCGAAAAGAACTCGATAAGAAAGACGCTGCTCCATCGAAACAAACTGAGCGCAAGCCTATCTCTCGTCGACCGAAGGGCACCGTCACAACATCGTCCAGCGCTGCGACAGCCGGTGGTAGTCCTGTGAAGGCTAAGAAGGTGTTGAAATCCGAAAAGGACGCCGTCATCAGAAAGGCTAAACTAGACAAAAACGGTACAACCGATTCAAGTCTCGTTTCGACGCCTAGTGCAGATGAAGGAGGCGTTCCAGTGTCCAAACGTCCAGCAGGTGTCGCTGCTACCGACATCGTTCCCGGCGATAGTGATACACTGGAGGCGATCAAGAAACAGCAGCAGCTAGCTGAGCTGAAGGAAGAGCAAGAAGCAGTTCGTGAGATTGAAGCCGTATTTAATCGCGATTCTGCTGCTCAAAAGGCTCTCAAACACCGAGAACTGGCATTGACTGAAGAGCATCGTGAGGTGCAGGACAGTGCCACCGAGCCAGAGGAAGAAGAGGAATATCTCATCATCGAAAAAGAAGAACAGTACACTGAGGACTCGATCAATGAACCGGAAAGCAGTGCCACTAAGGAGGAAGAAATTCAGAAGCACCAGCGCGATTCCCAGGAATCCGAGAAACGTAAGCGTGACAGCTTGGAGGAAGAGAAAGAGGAGAAGGTGGATGCCATTAAGATTGTTGGTCAGACGGCGGCTGCAGCGGAGATCTTTGAAAGCGAAAAGGCCGATGATAACCAACCTCAGCAAGAGGACGGAGCAGTGCAAGCAAGTGCTCCGGCAGAAGAGGAACTGGACGACCAGGAGAGGGAAAGCCAGGAAAAACTTTCACCCAAACACAAGCAAGAGCTCGAGGAGGAAGTGCAGGACATTATCGCTTCGGCCAAGGAAATCGCCAAGTCCAAGATGGAAACCTCTATGGATGGTTTGAAGACGGAGGAAATCTCGTCGATCAGTCCGGATGAAAAGATGAGCAGTACCAAAAAGACCAGCGATACTCGTGACGAGGAGCAGGAACTGCCGATCGGCCATCCGAAGGATCACATCGATCCACCACATCACGAGAGCCACCATGAGGAGCGTGTATCAGCAACCGTCGAATCTGGGGCAACCACGACAGCTCCAACACTTCCAGAAGACGAGCGCATACCGCTAGACGAGATTAAGGAAGACCTTGTAATCGAGGAGAAACACGTCAAGGAAGAAACGAAGGAAATCGAAGTGACTTCCGCAGTGGCGGATGCTGCTGCTGCAGCAGCAGCTCCAACCGAACAACCAACCGGACCTGTTGCATCCGCCGAAATAGTAGCCGCAGCGGCCGCTCCGTTGCAAACCGTTTACGAACCGCTGGAACGACCTACTCCGGCAAAGATGCAATTCAGTGCACAGCAAGCGCACATGCGAGACGTGGTAAAGACACCGGATGAAGTAGCGGACCTACCCGTGCACGAAGAGGCCGATCTTGAGGAGGATTATGGCGAAGATAAGGATAAAGACAGTAAAGAGGACGAGGATAAGGATCGTGATACGAAAGAAAAGCCAGAGGAAGAACCCGTCGTCGCAGTCTCTACGACAACGGTACCATCCACAATGGCAGGGATAGAGACTGATGCTAAGCAACTTGAGAAGACTGATGATGAAAGGCATGTAGTGGATAAGTCAGTTGAAAGTGATAAACCATGTGATACGGCGAACAAGGCAACTGAAGTGAAGGAAGTGTTCGAAAAAGTTGAACGAGACACCCGGCTGGACAAGCCACCAAAATCAGACGCACAAGAAACGGAAGAGCACCATGCTTCGCACGCAATACTCATGGACGATGCTATCTTAAGAGATTTGGAGTCTCAAATTATCCCTGTGAGTGATAAACCCGACACAGCAGTAAAAGTACAACAACAACATCAGGTGAAAAAAGAAAGTGAGACACTGGCCGAGGAAACGGTTTTGCATGATGGTGAGGATGACGGTGATGATGAGGTCGGAAAAGAACCAGTGGAAGAAGAGCTGATTGTCGCGCAAAAAGTAGTACCTAAAGTTCCGCAACCACCGCAAACTGTTACATCAGTATTAGACGAGATCTGGCAATCGCCCTCGAAGGTTGAGGAGAAACTGGACGAATTAAAACATCTAATCGATGATAAGACGAAAGACACCGTGTCAGACTTAGTAGCCATCAAGGACACCATGGTAAAAAGCGTCGCAGAACAGAAGGAAGATATTATCGGCGCCGTTGTTGACGAAGTCAAGGACATTGATCGCAAGGTCAAGGATATGATTCAGGTCGCTGGCAAGGAGGTGGAACTAATGGCTGTGCAAGCAGCTGGTGAAATTGTGAAAGATTTTACTGACAAAACCAATACCGTGCTTGATAATTTGCAAGCAACGACCAAGCAAGTGGATGACGACTTAAAGGCAACCGCTGCAACACTGGACACTAAAATGGATTCGGTTGTACAGGAAGTTTCACAGGTTACTACCACAGTTGATGAAACCCTGGATTCAATCGCGGCCGAAAAGAGTGAGCTGGAAAAACTAGCAAAAAATCTCAAGCAAGATGTGGTTAGTCAGCTGGATAGTACAAAACAGCAGCTCGAGGAGGACATCGCGAAGGAGATAGAGAAGGTTCAAGACAAAGCAAAGACAGGCATCAGTTCTTTCTTCGGAAGTATTTCAGAGGGCATCAAGAGTGGAATTGAAAAAATGGCGGATAAAGTCGAACATAAAATCAAAGACAAAACCGACGAAGTTGAAGTGAAACTGCAACAAGTCACCGAAAAGATCGACAGTCTCCAAACGGAACGCAAATCGGAATCTGCCACTGTGAATCAACAGGAATCAGCGCAATCCTACGATCGCTTTGGTGGACCTTACGAACGAAGCTTTACCCAGGAGTTGCGTGAAACTCATATTACCACGGTTGATTCTCCGGTTTCTGATGGAGATAAGCTGAGTATGGAGCTAAAATCTATGGTCAACATTCCGCATGACATCGACGAAGATAAAGAGCTTGAAGAGCTGGAGGCCAATAAAAACTTAGGTACATTTGTCATCGAAGACATTAAGTACAGTGCTTTTGAGGATGCGAATCTACGTGAGATTAAAGAGGAAGAGGAAGAAGACCGTATCTCACCACCACAAGGAGCATCGGAGAAGCTAGGCCCGTCTGTAGGCGTAATGCCGCCCAGGGCCCGAACTCCCGAAGATGTAGCTAAAATAGTAGCTAATGTGGCGGAAGTGCTGAAGTCCGACAAGGATTTGGAAGAAATCATCCCAGGTTTCGATCCTCAAGAGCTGGAGCGTAAGCTTTCACAAGGAGCTGCCCGTGAAGAGGATGTAGGCACTGTTCAACGAATGCTCGTCACTGCCAGCAGTGAGGATGGAGGTGAAGAAACGGTTATCTGTGCCGATGGCACTATTACTTTTTCGAAGTCTGCTACTCCGGAACCGATGCAGGGCTCAGGTACAACCACCCCTGAAATTAAGGTGCAAGAAGAAAACGAGGAAGAAGAGGACGATGATGACAAATCAGCCGAGGGTCACGGTCATAACCTTTCGAAAGATGCTACGGAAATAAAGCGAACATTGGACGAAAAAAGTAGCCCGCCATCATCGGGCAAATCCTCACCCGATCTCAAAACATCTCCCACCTCGATAGAAGAAAAAGATAAACACGAACTACCAGAGAAGGTGGTACAGGTAGAAGCTGCCAGGTCCAAATCTCAAGAAGAAACTATTGGTATGTTGGGTGACATTCGTAAGGAATCTTTAGTAGATCACCAAACAGACGATCAAATTGATGATACAAGACGAGAATCAGCTATCAGTACGTTCAGCGAACGAGACTACACAAAAGATGAAAGTTCGATCGTTGATGAACGTGACTCGTCTCGTGCGCATTCAATCTCGAGCCACATTAGCGATCTTAAAGAAGACCCCTCGGACCTCAAATCAGTTGCAGACTTTTTGAAAGAAGCCGACAGAGAGCACGATCAGGTATTTGTTAACACGGATGACAAGACCAAAGAGCTTTCCAGCCCCGAATCAATTACAAGCCAAAAGACAGTTTCAGAGAAAGAGCCTCCAAGCTCTCATGTTCTTAAAGGAACATCTGCAGCCAAAATAAGTGAAACTAGCAAACTAATGGATCATGAGGATGTGGTGCAACCGGTTACGCAAACTACCGCACAAGATCTTAATACAAAACAATCAACCGAAGCGGAAGCATTTTCCCGTCCAGATTCTCCCGACAGTGCAGGAGATGCGTCTCCACAATCTGCATCATTACCACAAGATAATGAAAAGACAGATGATGAACTAAATATTCCCACACGACAAAAGCTAAAAGAATCTGCATCACTGGACCTCGCCGAAGAACAACACGAAACAGCTGAATTTTCTCGACCAGCATCGCCAGACAGCGCTGAGGAAATTTCTCGGCCTGCATCTGCAACCGAGCACGATCAATTCCGACCAGCTTCAGCTTCTAGTGGACCTGCCGATAAGTCTTCTTCAGAAAAATCCGTTGATCTGAAGGCAGAAACGAAGGAAGATTCGCGACCTGCTTCTGCTGCTAGTGGATCTGCCGATAAGGCTCCTTCAGAAAAATCCGTTGATCTGAAGGCAGAAACGAAGGAAGATTCGCGACCTGCATCTGCTGCCGGACCTGCCGATAAGGCTCCTTCAGAAAAATCTGTTGATCTGAAGGCAGAAACGAAGGAAAATTCGCGACCTGCATCTGCTGCTAGCGGACCTACCGATAAGGCTCCTTCTGAGAAGTCTGTCGATCTGAAGACAGATGCCAACGAGGAGTCGCGACCTGCATCGGCTGCTAGTGGACCCGCTGATAAGGCTTCTTCAGAAAAATCCGTTGATCTGAAGACAGAAACGAAGGAAGATTCGCGACCTGCATCTGCTGCTAGCGGACCTGCCGATAAGGCTCCTTCTGAAAAATCCGTTGATCTGAAGGCAGAAACGAAAGAAGATTCGCGACCTGCTTCTGCTGCTAGTGGATCTGCCGATAAGGCTCTTTCAGAAAAATCCGTTGATCTGAAGGCAGAAACGAAGGAAGATTCGCGACCTGCATCTGCTGCTAGTGGACCTGCCGATAAGGCTCCTTCTGAGAAGTCCGTCGATCTGAAAGCAGAGACCAAGGAAGATTCGCGACCTGCTTCTGCTGCTAGTGGACCTGCCGATAAGTCTCCTTCAGAAAAATCCGTTGATCTGAAGGCAGAAACGAAGGAAGATTCGCGACCTGCTTCTGCTGCTAGTGGACCTGCCGAAAAGGCTTCTTCTGAGAAGTCTGTTGATCTGAAGGCTGAGCTCGCAGGAGATTCGCGACCTGCTTCTGCTGCTAGTGAACCTGCCGATAAGGCTCCTTCTGAGAAGTCTGTTGATCTGAAAGCTGATGCCAAGGAGGAGTCGCGACCTGCATCTGCTGCTAGCGGACATGCCGATAAGTCTCCTTCAGAGAAATCTGTCGATCTGAAGGCTGAGACCAAGGCAGATTCGCGACCTGCATCTGCTGCTAGTGGACCTGCCGATAAGGCTCCTTCTGAGAAGTCTGTCGATCTGAAAGCAGAGACCAAGGAAGATTCGCGACCTGCTTCTGCTGCTAGTGGACCTGCAGATAAGGCTCCTTCAGAAAAATCCGTTGATCTGAAGGCAGAAACGAATGAAGATTCGCGACCTGCATCTGCTGCTAGTGAACCTGCCGATAAGGCTCCTTCTGAGAAATCTGTTGATGCTAAAGCTGATGCCAAGGAGGAGTCTCGACCAGCATCGGCTGCTAGTGGACCCGCTGATAAGGCTCCTTCAGAAAAATCCGTTGATCTAAAGGCAGAGACCAAGGAAGATTCGCGACCTGCATCTGCTGCTAGCGGACATGCCGATAAGTCTCCTTCAGAGAAATCTGTCGATCTGAAGGCTGAGACCAAGGAAGATTCGCGACCTGCTTCTGCTGCTAGTGGACCTGCCGATAAGGCTCCTTCTGAGAAGTCTGTCGATCTGAAGGTAGAAACGAAGGAAGATTCGCGACCTGCTTCTGCTGCTAGTGGACCTGCCGATAAGGCTCCTTCTGAGAAGTCTGTCGATCTGAAGGCTGAGACCAAGGAAGATTCGCGACCTTCTTCTGCTGCTAGTGGACCCGCCGATAAGGCTCCTTCAGAAAAATCCGTTGATCTGAAGGCAGAAACGAAGGAAGATTCGCGACCTGCATCTGCTGCTAGTGGACCTGCCGATAAGGCTTCATCTGAGAAGTCTGTCGATCTGAAGGCTGAGATCAAGGAAGATTCGCGACCTGCATCTGCTGCTAGCGGACTTGCCGATAAGGCTCCTTCAGAAAAATCTGTTTCTCTAAAGGCAGAAACGAAGGAAGATTCGCGACCTGCATCTGCTGCTAGTGGACCTGCAGATAAGGATCGTTCGGAAAAATCCGTTGATCTGAAGGCAGAAATGAAGGAAGATTCGCGACCTACATCTGCTGCTAGTGGTCCCGCCGATAAGGCTTCTTCTGAGAAATCTGTCGATCTGAAGATAGAAGCCAAGGAGGAGTCTCGACCAGCATCGGCTGCTAGTGGACCTGCCGATAAGGATTCTTCAGAAAAATCCGTTGATCTAAAGGCAGAAACGAAGGAAGACTCGCGACCTGCATCTGCTGCTAGTGGACCTGCCGATAAGGCTCCTTCTGAGAAGTCCGTCGATCTGAAGACAGATGCCAACGAGGAGTCGCGACCTGCATCGGCTGCTAGTGGACCCGCTGATAAGTCTTCTTCAGAAAAATCCGTTGATCTGAAGACAGAAACGAAGGAAGATTCGCGACCTGCATCTGCTGCTAGTGGACCTGCCGATAAGGCTTCTTCTGAGAAGTCTGTCGATCTGAAGGCTGATACCAAGGAAGATTCGCGACCTGCTTCTGCTGCTAGTGGACCTGCCGATAAGGCTCCTTCTGAGAAGTCTGTTGATCTGAAAGCTGATGCCAAGGAGGAGTCGCGACCAGCATCAGGTGCTAGTGGACCTGCAGATAAGGCTCCTTCAGAAAAATCCGTTGATCTAAAGGCAGAGATGAATGAAGATTCGCGACCTGCATCTGCTGCAAGTGAACCTGCCGATAAGGCTCCTTCTGAGAAATCTGTTGATCCTAAAGCTGATGCCAAGGAGGAGTCTCGACCAGCATCGGCTGCTAGTGGACCCGCTGATAAGGCTCCTTCAGAAAAATCCGTTGATCTGAAGGCAGAAATGAAGGAAGATTCGCGTCCTGCTTCTGCTGCTAGTGGACCTGCCGATAAGTCTCCTTCAGAAAAGTCGGGTGATCTGAAGGCAGAAACGAAGGAAGATTCGCGTCCTGCTTCTGCTGCTAGCGGACCTGCCGATAAGGCTCCTTCTGAGAAGTCTGTCGATTTGAAGGCAGAGAACAAGGAGGTTTCGCGTCCTGCATCTGCTGCTAGTGGACCTGCCGATAAGGCTCCTTCTGAGAAGTCCGTCGATCTGAAAGCAGAGACCAAGGAAGATTCGCGACCTGCTTCTGCTGCTAGTGGACACGCCGATAAGGCTCCTTCTGAAAAATCCGTTGATCTGAAGGCTGATGCCAAGGAAGATTCGCGTCCTGCTTCTGCTGCTAGTGGACCTATCGATAAGGCTCCTTCTGAGAAGTCTGTCGATCTGAAGGTAGAAACGAAGGAAGATTCGCGACCTGCTTCTGCTGCTAGTGAACTCGCCGATAAAGCTCCTTCTGAGAAGTCTGTCGATCTGAAGGCTGAGACCAAGGAAGATTCGCGACCTGCTTCTGCTGCTAGTGGACCTGCCGATAAGGCTCCTTCAGAAAAATCTGTTGATCTAAAGGCAGAAACGAAGGAAGATTCGCGACCTGCATCTGCTGCTAGTGGACCTGCCGATAAGGCTCCTTCTGAGAAGTCTGTCGATCTGAAGGCAGAAACCAAGGAAGATTCGCGTCCTGCTTCTGCTGATAGTGGACACGCCGATAAGGCTCCTTCTGAAAAATCCGTTGATCTGAAGGCAGAAACGAAGGAAGATTTGCGACCTGCTTCTGTTGCTAGTGGACGTGCCGATAAGGCTCCTTTTGATAAGTCTGTCGATTTGAAGGCTGAGACCAAGGCAGATTCGCGACCTGCATCGGCTGCTAGTGGACCTGCCGATAAGGCTCCTTCTGAGAAGTCCGTTGATCTGAAAGCTGATGCCAAGGAGGAGTCGCGACCAGCATCGGCCGCTAGTGGACCTGCAAATAAGGCTCCTTCAGAAAAATCCGTTGATCTAAAGGCAGAGACCAAGGAAGATTCGCGACCTGCTTCTGCTGCTAGTGGACCTGCAGATAAGGTTCCTTCTGAGAAGTCTGTCGATCTGAAGGCTGAGCTCGCAGGAGATTCGCGACCAGCTTCAGCTGCTAGTGGGATAGCATTGATTTCAAAGGAACCATCGCGGCCTGATTCAGTTGCATCAAACAAATCGTTTTCATTGGATTCTAACACGGTACTTGAAACGTCATCCGTTACATCATTTGCTAAATTTGAAGAATCCCTGTCTCGTAGAGAATCATCGACCAGAAAAGAAGAACAAGATGCTACTGTGAGTGATGGCGAAGAAGACAATTTCGAATCAAAAGTTTGTATCAAAGAAACTCGCTCGAAATCCATGTCAGCTGTAGTCACATCTTCTGGGCAACGTTCAGGATTTGAAGGCGGTACGTTAGGAGTACTTGAAGAATCAATTATTGCTTCTCGTGACGATTTGGATATGATACGCAGCCCTCGGGATAGTGTCACTAAACTTGACCCTCCTTTCATTCCAAAACAATCAGAAAGCATGGTAACCAAGTCCTTCAAGCCACTGTTTGGCGACGAACCACAATTCCCTGGGGAGAAAGATGATGCACATTCGCACGATACTACTACCATGTTTCCGAAGTGTGGTTTAGACAGCACCGAAAGTCCTGATCATGGTGCATCAATCGTCAAAGGCATGGATCAGCTCCTAAAAGATACAGTTACCTCAATGAAGGAAATTGAAAAGATGACCTCCACAGTCATTTCCTCTACGAGAACAGACGAATCGACGACCGAAAGTAAGTCAACAGTAGCATCAATGTCGGGAGCGTTCCCAATGACAGGTGACAGTGGTAAATCATCTCCCTATCTTGGCGAAAAATCTCAAGAATCCAGCGCAAAATCCGTTAGTCCTTTACAGGACAAAGATTCCCTTGAGGAAAGCACGACTTCACTAAACACGTTCATCGAAAAGGATAGCTTGTCAGAAAAGGCTACTAGTCAACAGCAACAAGTATCCATTCGAATGAGCACAGCTGGTGAGTCTTCTATCACAAGTTCTTCGATCACATCTGAGAAGGTCACAGAAGAATTGCTCTTCGCGGGTAGCAAAACACCACCAACAGCTCCAATCAGCCCGAACATTGCGGCAAAGGATAGCATAAATATAACTCAATCTCATTATGAATCTTCGGTACTATCTGGTTCGACTTCTGTTGCATCGGCGACAACCACTTTGGCGACTTCTGCTATGACGACAACTATCCCGACCGCGCCAAAGGACGATGCATCTGGTATTTCAACACCTAAAGAGTCTGTACCATCTGGCAAGTCGAGCCCGGGACTAATGTCCGTGCACACGCAAGGTAGTACGGACAGTGCTTCCAAATCGATCAACTTGGGCCACAGCAGTTCAGGTATTGAGACATCAGATTCATCGCCAAAGCCAACATCGCCCTTTCCGAAGGTGGTCGTCGACACGCTGAAACTTGCGGACGAAGCAAAGACCACCTCCGGCATGAGCACACCGGACATGACGCGTTCCTCAACGCCAGACATGGGTGACTCACAGATTGAGCGTATCGCCGCAACTACAGCTAGTGCAGAAACGGGTGACTCTCAGACAACTTGCACCACTACAACGACGACGACAAAGACCACGACGTACATCATTAAAGATGGGCAGAAAATCGAGATGGACACCAACGTGCAAAGTGATACAGTAAGCAAAACTGAAACACAACAACTGAATGCATCTACAGTCGCGCCCACTGGATTAACATCCTGTACTACGACTTATGTAATTAAGGATGGACAAAAGGTCGAAGTGGACAGCAGTAACCGTAGTGATGTGTCAGATCACACCTCGGAAGCAATCGCCGCGACAAAAGTATCTGCTCCCACTCAACTTACGCTGGCTGGAACTGAAGAGCGCAGTTTTACCGAAGACTACGATGAAAAAGATGTTCTATCTCCGCGATCAGATATATCGTCCGGCCAGGCGTCGCGCATTGTTGCCGGATGGCACGATGAGGATGTACCCGGTTCACCCATGAGCGTGACTTCACAAGCTCCGTTGTCGCCCAGCACTAAGTACACGTACGATTATGACCTACAGCATTCCAGTTCGGGTGTGAGCAAGAAGTCCGATATCGAAATCGATCAAGATAGCCAGGATGACATTGTACCGCCGCAGTATGGAAGTGAGGAGGCGAAAACGGCAATTCCTATTACTTCCAGTTACAAACCAGATCCGATGAGCACTTCATTCTACGGACAGCTGCCAGAAGTTCCGTCGAGTATGCCAATGTCCTCGGGCACTACACGTTCGATTCCGATTCCGATCACCGCAACAACGAAAGGCTTTTCCAAACCATACGTCGAATATGCGTCCAGCGGAGACAGCAGTGTCGATTCCACTCACAAACCATCCATGACCGGCGATCGTAAATACCTGGACGAGGCGGACTTAGACTTTGAAAAAGCATTCAGCAGCGCCAGCAGCACTAAGATGGATGACTTAATGACCACTTCAATGCATTTCTCGAGTGAGAAAGAATTTATGGCAGCAACAACCACGGTCGCTAGTGTGGCCCAAGCGCAAAAAATGGAAATGGATTTCACATCCACAGGACTTCCATCGTCAGTGACAACTACCCTAACGGGGGCACAGCCGAGTGCAGCTGTCGCACAGTCCCAACCGTCACAAACGCCGCAAACGCAAGCGCAATCACAATCAAGTCTATCACAATCAATCCAGCCAACTGCACAGTCAACGAGCTCGTCTTCGGCTGAAGCAAAGAATGTGCTTGATTCATGGGGAAAGCCATTGGGACTTCCATCGCCGGCTCCGATGACAGCCGACGATAACAAAACGACTCCGAAGAAGGAACGTCGCATGCTGATGAGTAAAACGAAGCTGAACAACGAGAAGAACCTTCGTAAGCGAGCCGAGTCACCTACAAAAGCGAAAAAGTCCACCAGTCCCGTCTATGTAGACCTGTCATACGTGCCACACCACGGAAACTCGTACTACGCAAACGTGGAATTTTTCAAGCGAGTTCGAGCACGATACTACGTATTCTCCGGTACCGAACCGAGTCGGGAAGTGTACAACGCCCTACTGGAGGCCAAACAAACATGGGAAGATAAAGAATTAGGTACGTATTTGTTAGTCCATTTTTACGTCCGCACAAGAAAAGCCCGATAATGGTTGGTATAATATTCCAATTTACAGAGGTAACTATCATTCCAACGTATGACACCGATGTACTTGGCTACTGGGTTTCGGAGAACGAAGAACTCCTGGCCAAATATCACATCGATCTATCTCCAAGTGCGGCACGGTGTACAATCAATCTGCAGGATCACGAAACGTCCTGCTCCGCATACCGGCTCGAGTTCTAGGCATAGGGAATGATGATTGCATTCAACGGTCACATTAAGGACGAGCATGTGGACGCCCATGAAATGCAACACCATTTCGTCAGTAATAGTTTCTAAATGGAATTCCCTTTCTCATTCGAGAGAATGAGTTAAGTGAACCAGAGTGAGTAGACATACCTGATTCTGTTCGTTGTACCGCAAAGCGCTACTAATTGATTGATAATAATCTTTCAATTGATAGTTGTACGTATCTAGTCCTAGAGAGTGCATCCTGGAAATGCAGCAGCGTTAAGTTATATTAGACGTTTTCCTCAAATTGAATGGTATTAATTGAAATATTAAAAAAAGCCAAGGTTCGTTGGGAAAGCGCGCGAGGGGAATAGGGTTCCTTGAACAGGAAAAGTGTTGGAAAAGAAGAGCAGGGAAATAAAATAATTTAAACGAAGAGCTTACTTTGTAGAACAGACCCCTTGACACTGGCCGCACACGGTGACATATTTGTTGAGCTTCCGCTAGAAGACTCTAAGTTTAGGCAAGCAAACATAGAGTGCTGGGCACGAACGTGATGAACGGCGTGGCAGCCTACCTGATTTTCGATTCTCCCTTATGTCGTAGAAGCAGCTTTCTCACTCATGTAGCGTTCCAACGGCGAGAGGCAATACTTTCTTCCTTACTAGTCTAGGCGTCGATGCAGTGCTATCGCGAACCGAGATACAGTGAAAGGGCACATTATAGAGCCCTGTAGCTAGTTGTGATACTGTTTATTAGTTTACTGAACAAACCACACACCGTATAATAAGTTGAAGTGTCATAAACTGAACAGCAACCATCCCCATATATGTTGGGTTATGTGTGGTGCTTTGGACATTGGAGCACACTGCATCGGAGACCCTCCCATTCGTAGGCTGGCAACTCATCCGAACGGCGAACATGCGGCAACGGTCTAGCGTTTCTTCTATCACAGAACAGCAACATCGGCGGACATAGAATGGAGAGAAATACGCACAACTTCCGTCTAAAGTCTACACCCATACCGATGATAATTGCATGCCATTAAAGATTGGATCGTTCTGCGACAGGTTTAATCAGACATATGCAATCGTTAACGTACGTACAACACGTAAAGCCGTCAAGCAATCGTTAATTGCGCCAATTTCAGCACGTCCTATAGTGGGCAATTAATAACGGGTCAGTTAATCAGGGAGCATGCACAGAAGCGATCAGATCGTTTGGTTTGTCAAAGTTCTGCTGTTGGATTTAGTCAAACAAAGGATGCGAGGATGCAAAAAGAAGGAAATGGTCATGTTTTTGGAGACAGTGTTGAAACAAACTTTTATACACCAGCTTACAAAACAAACAACCTCCTGCAATAGACGAATTCGCGTCGATCGCCTAAAACCGAGCAAAGCAGTCCACCCATTAACGAAGGATAAACTGTGTTTAGGTAGGTAGATTACGTAGGATGAATCTTATGAGAACGGAATGAAGATGACGGTCGTTCACATGTAAGACGTCCATTATAGACTGGAGAACCATACAAGGCCAGTACCATTTTCTCCCTTTCCCACGATGTTGACACAACAGCCGCCACAAACAGAGTGCAAGCAAATGCGAACCGAACGAGACTACATGCCGCGCTAATCGGAGAAGTTGCCAACGCTACGAAGAGGGTTGGGGAAGTAATGCAAACAAATATCAAAGTTGCGCACCACTAATAAACGAAGAGCTTTGGATGCGGACAGGAGAGTCTATTTACTAAACCACTATATTGTTGATCGTACACGTCTAACTCTCGTGGCACAAACATAAACTTACGAAACACTCCTTACGCTAGGTGCACTGTGCGCAGTGCAGGACTGTACATGGGGCGGGGGCCAGTAGGGTGGGCGAGGGACATGATGGTTATATTTTTCTACATCCCCTCTCTCGCACGGAACGATTGACATTGTGACACACCTTACAACACACAAGATATGCTAACCGGGAACGCTGGCCCTAGGAATGCAGTAAAATGGTTACTATTTAAAATCAACATTTTCATAATGCAATTCATCATCAAAATAATGATCACCGATCACAGCTTCACTAAATGAATGATGGATTATAAAATCACGCGGATGAAAACTCTATTTATCTAAATATAGTCAGAAAACAGACAATTTAAGAGAACAAACAAACAAAATGTACCATGTTACTACATTTAATCTTCCTTAGAGCAAAAAAGAATATTAATGCATCAAGCAGGGCAGACAGAACACTGCAGAAGAAGAAGAAGAAAAAATGTTGTTGAGCCCGACCGACCGGTCGAGGCAGTGAGAGAGTTGAATAAATCGTAAATCAAATTTTTCCTATATTCCAGCGAAAAGCTCCCCAAACACACTCTCTAAAAGCATACATCCCAATTGTTCATGGAACGAACGTGTTATCCACTGAAAGAAACTTTCAGCTATAGTTATTACCAAANCAAAACAAACAACCTCCTGCAATAGACGAATTCGCGTCGATCGCCTAAAACCGAGCAAAGCAGTCCACCCATTAACGAAGGATAAACTGTGTTTAGGTAGGTAGATTACGTAGGATGAATCTTATGAGAACGGAATGAAGATGACGGTCGTTCACATGTAAGACGTCCATTATAGACTGGAGAACCATACAAGGCCAGTACCATTTTCTCCCTTTCCCACGATGTTGACACAACAGCCGCCACAAACAGAGTGCAAGCAAATGCGAACCGAACGAGACTACATGCCGCGCTAATCGGAGAAGTTGCCAACGCTACGAAGAGGGTTGGGGAAGTAATGCAAACAAATATCAAAGTTGCGCACCACTAATAAACGAAGAGCTTTGGATGCGGACAGGAGAGTCTATTTACTAAACCACTATATTGTTGATCGTACACGTCTAACTCTCGTGGCACAAACATAAACTTACGAAACACTCCTTACGCTAGGTGCACTGTGCGCAGTGCAGGACTGTACATGGGGTGGGGGCCAGTAGGGTGGGCGAGGGACATGATGGTTATATTTTTCTACATCCCCTCTCTCGCACGGAACGATTGACATTGTGACACACCTTGCAACAAACAAGATATGCTAACCGGGAACGCTGGCCCCAGGAATGCAGTAAAATGGTTACTATTTAAAATCAACATTTTCATAATGCAATTCATCATCAAAATAATGATCACCGATCACAGCTTCACTAAATGAATGATTGATTATAAAATCACGCGGATGAAAACTCTATTTATCTAAATATAGTCAGAAAACAGACAATTTAAGAGAACAAACAAACAAAATGTACCATGTTACTACATTTAATCTTCCTTAGAGCAAAAAAGAATATTAATGAATCAAGCAGGGCAGGCAGAACACTCCAGAAGAAGAAGAAAAAAAATGTTGTTGAGCCCGACCGACCGGTCGAGGCAGTGAGAGAGTTGAATAAATCGTAAATCAAATTTTTCCTATATTCCAGCGAAAAGCTCCCCAAACACACTCTCTAAAAGCATACATCCCAATTGTTCATGGAACGAACGTGTTATCCACTGAAAGAAACTTTCAGCTATAGTTATTACCAAACCAAACAAACAAACAAACAATTAGGGTAAATGCGTTGCAAAGGACAAAGATATTTGGAATGCAAACTTAAAAAGAACAAACATGCATCTGATGCATTATTCCCGCGCGGAAACAAACAAAAGTGTAACAAGTATATAACGTCACACGAGTTGATAGTTGATGTAAGCCCATGAAACAGTTCAAATGAAGCAACTTACGAACAGCAAAACATTCAACATAAGAGCAAGAGAAAATTGCGAAAGGCTGCGCCACAAAAGGCTATGGAAGGTTTACGAATGTTCAACGTAATAATAATGTGCGTATTTATTTATTAGCACCCAAACGGCAACGCTTCAGCAAATGCGATCGATTTGTGTTACAAGAACGGTGTTAATTAATGAATAAAAGTAACTACTCTCTAACGATGTTTAGTTTCGATGGCTGTTTAGTAAAACAAAAAAAAACAAACAAACACACACATAACAGAGCAGCATTATATGCATCTAGCAAAGGAGAAAACAAACGAGACGCAAACAAACGATCACCACTCATCCAAAACACGATCCACAAATGAAACACAACTGAACGATATTTTACAATGCAAGGAAGGTACTGCTTTAAAGCCAAAACACAAAACGGACATGTAATGTAACGGACAGCCTGTTGGAAACGATAGTGAAAGCAAAACTTAGACAGAACAGCGTCCCAAGGGTGAGAGATTCGTGCAAAATTTGTCGATTTTTATATGCAAATTTTAAGCTTTTACATTAGCCAAAATGACACACACATTAAAGTACATGTTCAACCCGCGTTATAGGAACGGCTAAAACCTCTCTCAGTAAAAGAAATGCTTGTGATTTCTGACTCCGGCCACGGAACGGCGGCATGGGACGAACATTTACTATTTGCCAATAGCATTGCATGGATATTAGGATAGGTTGTTAGAATCAAAGTCTGCTTATGGTAAAGTGAACGAGAGGACGGGAACAGAAGGCAAAATGCTGTTTGGGGCGGGAAACCACCACAGAGGGCAAGCTGATGTGGCCAATCAAAATGGAAAGTGCTTTGCAGCTTTTTCGGATAGATGGTTTTGTGCTTTGTGTGTGTGTTGTGTGTGTGTGTGTGTGTGTGAAATATGTACTTATTTGCGACATTGTTTATTCACCTTTTATCAATACAATCCGAGCAACCGTGGCAACACCGCGAGAAGGTAGTGAATGTTTTCCTGATTTGCCTTAGCTTGCGCCGACGAGCCATTTGACCATTTGAGCATTCTTATTACCGTTAGTATTAGGGCATTTGTCTGTTGGGTTTTGTGATTTGCTTACGGAGGTGAGTTTTGCGATATGCTTGTATGTTTTTGGGTGCTATGTACCGGAAATGCCTTCTAGGAAGAATAGAACTTGTGGATGCAAGGGAAGGATGCAAGGAAGCCTGTGTTTCCTGTGCGACAAGACAAGTAAGGTTTACCCCGAATTACGAACAAAGATGGGCTGTGCGACTATGTTGCGACGCGTTTAACCAGGTTAGAAGAAGTAAGGCAAACATAAAGACGAATGAGGTTTATGACGACGAACATACGTGTAACGAACTGATGAAACTGTCACGAAATTAAAATACCTTGAGGGCCTAGGATAAAGTTCAGTTGTACCTTAAGCACACCGTTTGCTTCCGTAATGGAACAAACTGTACCGATTGTGTTTTGCTTTAAGATTTCTCATAATCATACCGGTTCTCCACGTTTGCCATTACTGTTCCGTAATAGGTAGATTTCGACATTTAGTTTACGATAATTACGTTCACGTGCAAACGTGTTGAACGCTAGAGCTTGCCACTTTTGTTAGCTTAGCCATTCATCCTATACCATATCCTACTTTCAAAATGATATTAAACACAAGGCNTTAAGCACACCGTTTGCTTCCGTAATGGAACAAACTGTACCGATTGTGTTTTGCTTTAAGATTTCTCATAATCATACCGGTTCTCCACGTTTGCCATTACTGTTCCGTAATAGGTAGATTTCGACATTTAGTTTACGATAATTACGTTCACGTGCAAACGTGTTGAACGCTAGAGCTTGCCACTTTTGTTAGCTTAGCCATTCATCCTATACCATATCCTACTTTCAAAATGATATTAAACACAAGGCGAGGCGTATCAAAGGGAATAGCTTTGGATATTTCAAATGAAAAACAGCAGAAATGGATTGGACAAGGGAGTACACATGAGAAGTTGGAAATGAAACGGGACATGAGAGTTTGGAATTGAACCGCACTGAACGAAAAAGGAAATTAAATGAATCTACATTCTACACAATAAACAAACACATGCACACATTCTGATACTATAATATATGATTATCATTAACACATGAGGTCACATTTGTTGAGATCTCTCGTAGCAAAACAACAACAAACAAACAAAAAAAAACTATACTTTTAGCTTCATCTAGTCAGTTAATTGAATGTTTCATCAGTTTTGAAAAGTAAACAAAGGAACTAATAACAAACAACAGGCAAACGTAATGCTAGGTACTTATATACAGACACAACTAATACGGCCGTTACATCAAGCAAACACAACCAATTCGATTGGCAAAACAAGTGATCAGTGCAGTATAAAATGATAATAAAGGTGGACACAAATCTCATTTCGACCGTACCCGTACTTCCTGTTTTTGGCACATATTTTTAATAACAAAAGAAAAAACCATTCCTAAGGACAGAAGCATTGCCGGCAACTTCAGGACGGATAGGAAAAGCTTTTAAATTATTATCTATAATGATGAAAATTACAAACGTACGGGATAACAGAAAACGTAAGACGTTTCTATGATGCTTCTGCCACATAAAACAGAAAATCATCCAATGTATGCAAACGCACTGTGCAACAATGCGCAACAAAATCATCTACCAATTTACGGGAAACCATTCGTCAGCAAGACGTCCAAACCTTCTATGTAAAACCTTTATATATGCAGCGTACCGACATGATGTATCTTTACACCCGTCAAAACAAAATCATCTACAATTGCGGAAACGAAAACGACACAGAAATTGTGACAAGCATAAGCAGAAGAATTACCACACTATTAAAACAATTTAACGATACAAAGAAAAACAAAAACAAAGAGACAAAACAAACAAAACTATTAACCTATTATTATGATGTATGGTGAAATCAATAAAAATGAATAAAATTCAATAAAAATGATAAAAACAAAACTACTACTGATACTGCTGCCCTGTGATATTATCATTCGCGGAAAACAAATCACCACTGCGCCATCGATGTTTTGGTATTGAAATTATCTATCCAATATTCGTTTACTCATTCCCAACCGGTTTTCGTTACAAGTCAACGTCCATCCTCTTGGGCGCGCGGAGGATTACGTACGAGTTTAATGAATCAAATGATTATTGCTAGTCTATGCACGGTCATGTTTGCATCTCTCGTTGATGAGCCGGTACCATACATAGAGCACTCCCGATCAACAGTTCGATGCACATTTTGCAAACAGTGACCATGTCTTTCTTTCACTATCGAACGTTGGTCGCCACTGGTCCGTGAACGAGTTCCCCATATCTATCTGAAAGAAATAATGCGCACGATAATAGTGGCAATGGCGCGCTGGTCTTATGCTCGCAGCGCGGTGAACTGATGAAACACATCCAGTATGTGCGGGTCGAGATCGGACGTAAACAACAAACTTTCCAATGTACTGCTGTATTTTTGCACTTGTTCGTGGTGCTAAACGCAACAACAAAACAAAACAAAAAATACACACACATTGTATTGTATGAAGAGAGTCAAGAAAGAGCGAGACGAAAAAGAGTCGTTAATACAATGGAATCACCAGTTAACATCACATTATCGTTAGTTTTTGATAGTTAGCAAAAGCTATTACTTACCATCATAAACACTTGCTGTAACCGGCCAACGGTCCAACGATACCAATCGGTATCATACTCCCGCCCATCTGTGTCACACTTTACAAGATGTTCGGACAGAATCATAATGAAGCGTTGGAAGATGATCAGAAACAGACGCTTCTGATCCACGTACGCCGCCTCCAACTTTTCCTCCATCCGTTCCACCTGCTCTTCTGTAGGCTTTTCACCCGATCCTTCCGTGTTTTTGCGATGTTTCTGAGGATTCGGCGAAGCCTCATCCTCCGATTCGCTGGATGAGGATTCTACTGTACGGGCTAACTTTTCCTTTGCTTCATTCATTTCACGACCTGGGGGGGAAAAAAAACAATATTTGCAACAGATTGCAGTCCAGTGAGTTAGGTTTGGCACCATTGCAAGCCATTCTGCCAAATGCGGCCCAAATACTCACTCAGCTTGGTGACGTGTTGGTTCATCTTCTTAATCGTTAAGTGTAAAATTTCCCATAAATACATTTTTGTGAATTCGCCCACCATTTCCTTCGAGAAGACCCAGGTGGCAACAGCAGAACACTCGACAATCTGCACTTTGAGCAGCTTGTCCACGATAACGACCATCATCTGCTGATGATCAGCCCACAATTCGAACATGTTGTGCAGAATGCAGATCTGAGCTTCTTCCGTCTCGGCCAGAGCCTGGAATGAAATATGCCAAAGGGGAGTGTAAATTAATTTAAATCTGTAGCAGCACAGCGAAAGAAACGCTTACCTTAAAGACGGTGTGAAACTTGGAAATAGCTGCAAAGCTGTGAGAGAAACTCTTCGAACCCAAGTTCAGCAGTGTCTGAACGAACACATCGATTTTCAGTGGATTGAATGGCTCCTCGGCCATCTCCATGTCTGACGCATCCCTCGAATTCGGCAAATCGTTCAACTCGTTCAGGACGTCCTCGGCGTTACATTTCTGCCGAATGGCAACCACCAGCTTGTGAGCCGTTGCCGTTCCCGGTAAGGATGCTGGCAAAGATAGAAGAACAAATGGGACAGATGCGATTAATAACAATGCTTGTACGGTAAGCACCAGAAGCTTATCGATTCCCAACACAAAACAATGTATGAAATTTACAATTCTATTGAAATCGACACGCAAGCAACATCAACACCTGCCAATATCCCTCCTACAATCGGTTGCAGCTAATAAAAAATGAATTAAACACGGTTTGAAAGCTCCGCCCATCTCGCATGAAAGAAACAACCACCCCGACAGCATTATGCGCATTCCGAACGGTGGTTAAACATCACTTTTACTACACACAGTTCGATTCGAAATTCCAGCACGATGCACAAAACGCTAGCGCCAAAGTCAGCAGCAACATAATCGCTCTCGCGCGTTTCCCCGAGGGTGTTCTCTCTTTTGCGCCCTAGGAGGGGGAGAATGATCTGTCGATGCACGCAAGCAAATGCTTTTCTTTTCATTGCATCTGCCGCACTGCACAGGATCGCTCTACCATCCACCCACCCCGGTTTGGGTATGATCTGTCTATCACTCCACACGTCTGCTGCTGACCAACTGAGTGGAACTGCACACAAGGTGCATCGCATTGCACCGGATGCCGACCAACGGGCGGGTAAAAACTCTCGATTAAGGAGTTTCGCCACTTTCTTTCAAAAAAGTCAGCTTGCTGGCGCGGGTGCACGGTGAAAATTATCGACAACGTTAAGTCGCCGCACGGACCCACAAACATGTTCATAACGCACAAGTACACATATCTCGCTAGAGAGGGATGGATTGTGCCCGTGAAGGGTCCGGTTTGAGTGCGACAGCCAAAGATCTCTTTTAAGCTTCAATCGCCTGTGTTCGTGGGTAGCCTAGCGGATGTTTTTGTGCTCGGACGCAAAATTGTTTATGAGAAATTAATGTAATTAATGGTATATCATGGCAGATTAGCCGTGAGCCTGTGATTGGAAGAATGTGAAAAGCCGCATCTGGAACGATCGTTCGTAGATCATTCCATGGTAACGGACGACCTTGAGGTTGTTGGCTGCACATAATGAACATAGCCATGCGCACATACAGCGAACGGATTTGTTTTTGTTATATCAAACCATAAACATTAATGGTCTTTTAACTACAACATAAAAATAGCTAACCGTGCAGCGTCAAAGCAATTACGAACATTACATTATTTTCGCTACATCACAAAGCCATTTCCTGGCAAAATGGTTTGTTTCACCTCGTACCGGGAACTATTGCAGCACCACCGGAATCAATTGCAATTGATACAATACCCTCTGAAGGGTAGAAAATGAAAATACGAAAGTTACGCAACAGTAGAACCTTCTCTTCCTTTCGTGTGACGCAATGTGTTATGCATACTTTGAGCAGTTCGATTAATAATAAGCAATTATTCCCAACTTTCCTTCCTTCTAGTCTTTCTAACCGCAGTCGAAAGGCAGTCAGTTTTGCCGGCAAGGAAGGAACCGATGCACTAGATTCATGTTGTAATAAAGGGAAAACTACTCGCAACTAAGACTGCAATTAGTAACTGTGTATATTGAAATAATTGCCAATATTTGCTTACATAAAAGTCCACAATTTTCGATCCTTTCATCATATCTCGACTCTATATTGCTTAAAACATTGTTTGTACTGACAGCGGGTCCCAGAGTGTGATTCGAAATGTTCTGTTTGCTGTGTGAAATAAACAAATGAACTTGCAATCAATGCACAGTTCATGTTGATTATTATCATTTCATCTTGGTGCTCTGTGTTAAACATGAGTTCAGCTCCACTTATGCGCACTAAGCAAAGACCACTGAAATAAGACAGCACCCACACTCGGTGTGTCTCCAATGACGAGCTAAAACATATTTCTAAGGTTTTATGAGCGTCATGCACATCACCAGCGTTTGCATTGTTTTGGCGCAATCTTTGCCTACGGATCAGGTCGAACTTTGCACCGCCCAAGACGGCCCCCGACCCAGCAAATCCATTGTGTTTCGTTAAGTGGCAAATTTGTATTCAAATGTTACCATTTTTTTTTTCTTTTTCATTCATACTACCGAAATCGTTTACCTTGATCTGTCACTAGAATCATGGCGTCGGAGGGTGCTTTCAACGAACTGAGAAACAATTGAACCTTTCCGTGGGATCCGTGTTTCCGGGAAGTGAGAATAGCACCAAAAATGGTTGCATTTATCGTTTCAAATCACAGAACGGAACCAAAACTGAAGGCAATTAATCCTATACAACAATGCGCTGCGTTTACATTCGATAAATTCCATCCATGCCAGCGCACACCATGAATTCTTCGCCTTCGAGTGCGAAGATGTAAAAGATGTAACATTCTCCATCGCCATGTAGATTGAGATGTAAAAATTTTCCATCGAAACTGCACACTCAGGATGAACTTTCACTCGTAAAAGTTAGCTTACCACCAACCAAAGCATGGATTTTCTTTGCCATGCTGCACAGGTTTTGCAACCGATTTTTCTTTCGATGGAAATCTTTTACGTTTCAATTATGACAAACTGGAACTCTATTCCCATCGAAGTCATACGTAATCACAGATGCATTCGTCCAAAAAAAAAAAAAAAAGGCATTCCGTTGCCATTTCCAACATAATTAAATTCTCGTTTTTAGGTTCACCGTAACCCACTTATGCAACCGTCAAACTGCCAAAGAAGACGTTCCTAACACCATTGGAATGCCGAGGGCCGTTTTTTGCATCCCGTGCTAAGCGATGGGCTTACATTTCCATTCGCAACATACTGCAATCCCGACGACAGACCCACTCTAACCGTTGGGCAAAAAAGAAATTAATTTATGCAGAAAAAAGATTACATCTGCACACACTTATCCCTCGGCAGTACGAGAACTCGTACATCACAGTTCGGCAAACGGCAACTAAACCCCCAGTGTGGCGGCGCTCAAGACACAATTAGAGTGACACACTTTTGTGGCTTCCAGTAAGCGCACACGACGGAAGTGGGAAGCAAAACACTTTACTTGCGACATTTCCAACCCATTAAGGCACGCTGAAAGAGCGCCCAACGATGAGCATAACATTTCCAGCAACATTAATTGTTACCCACGACAGATCGGATCATCTTCGCGCCTGTCTCTTGGGCGATGCAAATACGGCGGTGCGCGACTGTTAAGTGAGACAAAAAAAAATACTTAGCCTCCGTGTGCTGGAAGCACCAAAAGTCACAGCCGTTGGTAGTGGGCGTTCAATCGGCAATTTTGATGTTTAGAAGGCGTCGGCCAACTAGAAAAAAAAACAACTACTAGCCCTTACTAGGTGGTGAGAAAACACATCAATCGTAAGCAACAAAAAAAAATGATAGAAAATGGAAATTAACGAACGAAACTCTGCATACCGACCGACCGACCGACCGAACGCAGAAACGAACGCCCAGTGTTGAGTTTTCGCGCAAGAGAAGGGGTTTGGAAAATGCAAACGCTTCTGCACGACTCGATGACGACGGTGGTGTCGGTTTGGAAAGGTAGGGAGAGATCCTCCACCCGATCGTGCATCGGCGTGTGGGGCAGTGGCAGTGGCCAGTTTTAATATGATTTTGAAAATATTACCCTTTTCAGTTGGTGAAAAACGCTCGCTCGAAACGGTCTACATTTGCGGCTACAGCGAAAGAGTGTTGTTAACAGTCAGATATCACCGATCGATCGATCGATTAGCGCTAGTGGATGAAACGCATCGTCCTAGTTAAGGTGTCGTTTTACTTGATAGGGATACCAAGATGTACGGTGAATAGTGTGCACTGTTCATCCCCTAACTGTGGGGAATTGTTTCCCTCGAAGTGAAGAACACTTACGCAACTCGCTTCAGCGCAAAAACAAAACTAGCAGGCTCACATGTGTTACGATCGATTTGTGTGAAGATCTATACAAAAAAAGTTGCGTTATTCGTGAGGATCTCGAACGCATCTGCCAAAGCAGCGGCAATAGACAGAGCCGAACTTGCGGGCTTTTGTATCCGTTTTCATTTTCAAATACGCCCAAGGTGCAGTGCGCGAATAGTGTTGTATGTGCTAATAGTGTGTAAATGTTCTGCGCGCTTACGGCTTTCGTTCTGCAGCTGTACAAGACGAAAATCCAACGAACGATCCATCACTGTCAGCGGCCAATCACGTTCCGCCATGGATTACATCGGACGTACAATGAACATTTGTTTAATTCTTTTCATGGTAAGACTAAAGACAGCACACGGGGGAGTTGTTAACTGATCTTACGACACACACACACACACACACACCACACATATCCCTTGGCTCAGCTTAAGGCATTTCTACGACTAAACGCTACCAAACGGCAAGATTCTGGTGTCGACACGACAGAAAAAGCCGCGAGGTTTGACGACAACCGTAGTGCTTTGCATACATTAAGCACCTCGTTAAGCACAAACGGTAGTGAACTGTGGGAAAACATCGTTTCTTTTAGCTAAATTCATATCATGACAGAGATACTAGATTCAATTGGATTATTGCATGCGACACAAACGTGCATAATTATTTAAACTATGCTGAAGTTTTTTTTTTATCAAACAACATTTGATTTCTTCTTAATCTTAAACTGCTAAATGAATTAATCGCGCTCACACAACTAATTCCACTGTATTCTGCCAAAGTCGTTAATAATTTCACTTTCATAACCAAACTAACAAATGGCTATTACAACGACTTTGAAAAATCTTGCCGATTAGAATCTTCCTTTTGGAAACCGATCAAACGATTCTAAAGTCACCGATTTTCCACGCCACACTAAACAATGCCCTACCCCAAATGATGGGGTGGCACAAATTAGTTTCGNCAGGCAGAGAAAGAGAGAGAGAGAGAGAGAGAGAGAGAGAGACCAGAGCCCTTGACACTAGTCGCTGTCATGAGTTTGTGAAGCATTCGTTTGTTTAAGGTGCACCACACTCAACCCACCCTTATGCCGCTGCATAATCGTAATTTATTCATCAACATTAACGCTCTGTTGATGATTGCCGGCGAACCATCGGTACCGTCGTTCGGTACCCACCAGGCATGCTGGGTCAAAACTGCCAAGCTGTCTTTTTTGTGGTTCGTTTAATTACGAACGAAATGTAACCTCATTGAGTGCGGCTGCATGAGAACTTTCGGAACGCTCGGCAGAACGTCCCGAGTGCCTGAGGTTTACTGACGACTATTGTCCAAAGCTGTACAAGCGCCCATTGCGTGCGTATGATGGTCGATCGCGAGAACGGGAAGCGCTCAAGGCTGCATATCGTAGTGAAGATACAGACGATAACGCCGAAACGAAGGATTGTGATCTTGAAAACTATCGGATCGTTCGTAACGACCGTCTATAAATGGCCAATAAATCGTACCTAATTCTACCTTCGTTTTAATGTGTTCTTCTGATGGTCGATGAAATTAATATGTCTCTTTCATCCGTCTAGATATTCATTACCGGCAACCATTGCCAGTACTTCAACAACCGTGATATCATTCTAACGCCCCACCATCTGAAGACGTACCCGGGCAAGGTTCTCTACTATCGACCGCGTGAACAGGTTCCGTCAGACGAAAAGCCCAATACCACCGGTGACGGTGGCAGCGCGGTGCCCTGGGAGGAAGTGTTAAAAGAAACCGTTTTTCTGGCGCTGAATGATAACAAGACGAGGTAAGTCAATGTGAAGGAAAATCCCCCTTTTAAATAGTAGGGTGGAATTGAAATCGGTTACCAATATGGTGAATAGTTTAGTTTGGTGCTCTTGGAAGAATGTAGTTTCTCTCAGTAGTAATGATTCACCCACACGAAAGCATGCCGTGGGTGAAAAGAATAACACCAGGCAACGGTTGTAATTGGCGCCGAAAGGAAAAGTGCGCCTGAAAAGAAAAGTCTTGCGCCGCGAACCAGTGAAGTGCGAAGTAGTACCGCGTCGTAGCCGTTCCACGAGACTGGCCGCCGCACACGAGACAGACAAGGCCACAACGTGCTAAGGCACCGCAGGTGATATTGGTGTATGTTTATGCAAAACAGAAGCTTTCCTTACAACGGCGGTTGTGTGGAGTTTCTTTCGCAGCTACTGGAACGCACATCGTCCAGGCGTTTCCATTGAGCGAAGCGGTAGTAATGGTATAGCTTAAGTGAGCATGAAATTGCCGATTCAATGCCGGCAGGCCGAAAACACGAACGATAATCTCGATCGGCGGTGTGCGGGTCTTTCCGCATCAAGAAGAAAGATCATTCCTAAATTGAACGTAATGACAGTAGGAAATGGTAAACAAACAAGCCACGTGTACGCTAACGACTAGGAAGTGAAACAAACCGAAAGCCGACCAAACCGATCGCACACCACTCGTCTCTTCCTGCTTTTAATTCGTTTGATCTTTGTTTCCTTCTGTCTTCCCAACAACGCACGCTAGCCTTCAACAACAATCTTCTGGAAGCACTGAACATGCACCGCTCCTAGCGAACCGACTGCAAAAGGTGATCTACAACGCACCGTACATCGGGGTGATCGATCTGAGCGTTCCACGTTTCGGTGACATCGTCGAGTTGGCTCACGGGCGCCTTGAGCAGGAGGGCGATGAATCGTACTTTCTCGTCCAGCAGCAGGAGGGCAAGCTGGACGAGTCCCGTCGCAACGTGACCGCCCTGTGGAAGGTGGAGCGCATTCGGCATCGTGACGATCTGCGGGGACATCGCTACGAGCTGAAGTTTACGATCGCGCCGTCCAAGGTAGCAGCGGCCCACGGAGAACCGAACAAACCGGCACCGGCACTGGAAGGTGAACGCGAGGCACAGGAAGCACAGACGACCAGCAATCGAACCTACATCATTCGCGATGAGGACTACCCGAAATATTTCGCACCAATGATCATTTCGCCGAACGCCATCCCAATGCATCGGAAAAACGATCAAATGTTTGATCGAACCTTTTTCGATATGGTACAATCGCAGGCACATGCGCAGACGCACCAGTTTGCATCGTTTGCACCGGCCACTCGCTTCTACCGACCTGCGGTAGTTCCGCAGCCACAGCAAACCATCACCCTGGGTCAGTATCTGATGCAGTCGCTATTGTCTGGCGGCGAAGCGCCAAAGTATCACCATCATCACCATCATTATGTACCCGGCAAGATGGCCAGCCCGGCATACTACGGAGGGCTAGCGGCAGCGACCAGCAATCGCATCAAGTTCCCCGATACGTTCACCGGTTCGAGCCACTCGGTTCCCAAGTTCTACCAGCACATTCACTTCCAGCGACCCTCGATTGCGCCACTAGCGCCAACGGCCCTGCCCGGCAGTTATCTGTTCCACCACACGAAGGACTCGCATGCGCCGGCGCCGAGCAACATCCATCAGGACTACACCAAGCTGGTCGATCTTCGTGGTGCCACAACGCCAACGGCACACGATTCGGTCGAGACGAAACCAACCAAAGCGAATAATGCCGCGCCGCAGAAACCCCTAACGTCCACCCAGAACCACATCCAGCTGCAAGCACTGAAGACGTCACCTAAGCCACAACAGTTTCCCACCCAGCAGCAGCAGCAACAATTCCACCAGCAGGTAGCAACGATTGCGACTGGCGTGGCCCAGCAGCAACAAACTGGACCACCGTCGGCACAAAACTCGCTTCCTCAGCAATTTTCACCTCAGCACCAGCAGCAGCAGCAGCAGCAGCAACTACCACTGCAACCGCAACAGCAGCACGTTATCTATCGGCAACAGGTATCGCCTCAACAGCAGCAACCACAGCAGCAGCAACCCATCCTGATTCATCCTCATGCTCATCCGCAAGTGGGCGCCGGAGGGCCGCCCGGGTTCTTCCCTCCCTCGCATCTCATACAATCGATTCCCTTCTACAATCCCCAAGGCCAGATGGTGGTAAACCACATACCGGTCATGTCCAATCACCACATGTTCCAGATGTCCCCGCCGCAACCGATCGCCATACCGGTGCACGTGCAGTTGATCCCTCCCATGGCGCCGCAGAGCCACCTTTACGGTTCTCAGCAGCCACAGCAGCAACCGCTTCATCCGCATCAGCCGGATGGTGTTCAAGCCATCCCGGTGCGTATCATGCAACCCATCCCGAATCCCGTCCACTTGTACTCGCCCGTCAATCCCTTCCTTCCTCCGCTGCAGCCCCAGCAGCAACCGTTCCACCATCATCACCATCACAACCAGCATCACCCGATTGTCACCGTTACACCCAAAACTACTTCCTCCACCACCAATTACCAGCACCATCAGCATCATCCCCATCCGGCGTACGGTCATCATGGTGCAAACCATTCGCTGGTCACTCCCCCTGCTGGCCAGCAAACGCTTGCCTCTCCCCCGTCCCCGAACCATCCACACCATTCGCACAGCTCTCATTCGTTTAATGCCATTCCCACTGTTTTCAAGTTCACCAGTTCTAACGCGATCCCACACCCACAGAAGACGACCGTCGGCGGAGGCGCCCCAACGTCTCCATTGTCGCCGACTGCTGCCTCCCAGCACCATCGCTACAACACCCCGAACGTGCAGCTGAGCGGGCCATCCATCAGTCCAACGCCAGCGCACCGTCACCGGTTCTCGACGGCCGGCGCTGGTGGAAAATCACCGTCTGCGTCACCGTCCCCCCCTTCGTCGATTGCCACCGCTAGCTCACCGTCGCCGACTTCCGCCACACGGCCCAGTGCCCGCTATACGTCGGCAGTCGGTCAGGTGAGCGGGCCTACGGTCAGCTCGACCGCGGCCAACCATCGCTACGCACCCCTACCAACGGTCCCGGCTTCGCCCGCTGGTCTACGGGAGAAATTCACCGCCCCGGCTTTCCAACCGGCCGCCAGCGAGTCCAAGCAGACGCCCCGCAAGCTGGAACCGCCGACGTCCAACGCTAACGCCGGTGTCGCCGATACCGTCGGCAGCCCATCTAATGCCGTTTCACCCAAATATGAATCATTTGGTGTCGAGAACGCCGTCACGCCGTCAACGCCCGCCGAATCCTTGCTATCGCCCACGTCCACCGCCAGCAGCTTGTCACACAGCCCACACTCGCCCACCGCTTCACCCGCTTCCCGCACAACGCTCGCCGGAGGCGCTTTCAGTTACAGCAACTTCATCGATGCATCCGGCGCCGTCAGTGTTACCGCCAAGTTAGCCTCCGAGCAGACATCATCATCTTCGCCCCATCATCGTACCGGCAGCAGCAGCTCAACGGTACCTCTGTCGATTGTGTCCTCTTCCGCAGCAGGCTCGCCGTCCTCGACCACGCCCATTTCCATCACCACCCAGGCCACCTACGTACCGCCGCCCAAATCATACATCCAGCAGCTAGGTCCCACGATCGGTGTCAAGTATCCGCCCGCCTTCAAGAGCATGCCCTCGGTAACGATCCTTCCGCCGCAAATTGAAACTCCGATCTCTTCCACGCTCAAGACGTACCAGTATCTCAACCACCACGACACGTATGACTTCATTCCGTCGCGCGTCGTTGAGTTGGCACACGTTAAGAAGATGAATGGGCAAAAGCACGCCAAGCGCAACAAGGCACAGAAGGGACAAAAGATGGCCCAGAAGCCGAACGGTCCTATGACGGGACCGGTCGGAGCAGGAATGGGAGGACCTGCTGGAAGCCATCACCATCACGTCACGGTTACGAGCAACAAACCATTGCGCTTCTACCCCGGAGATGGGCCCGAATATGCCACTCATCGTCCCGAAGCTCAGCTCAGCGTGCAACTGCCTCCACCGGAAAAGGACTACACTATGACCTACTACGGTACGCCCAAGCACAACCAAAAAGTGCAACGACCTAAGAACTTCGTTACCCCGCTTCATTCCTATCAAGGCTCCTCCACTACGCCGATCCCGCCGATTGCAGTGACCGTACCCTCTTCGTCGGCTCCAGCCCTAGCGTCCTCTGCCTCATCGCCGGCTCCTGCATCTAGCGCTAGCACCGTCGCACCAACCACTCACCAAGCCACGGCTCAAGCTACTCAGGTAAGAAACGTTACCGTTTCGACGTTCCGCTCGGCGACCGCCTCCAGCACGGCCCATTACTACAAGAACCGGAATGAAAAGTCGGACGATCTTACTACGATGACGATCACCACGATGCGACCGCGCATGATACTCAAAACGATCTACCGACAGTTCCCGGGATCGTTCGTATCGACCTCCACATCCACGGAAAAGCCGGTCCAGAAATGGGTACCGAAGAGACCGCGGACGAGCAGCAAGTCGACGAGCGGTGAGTACTCCACATCCACGCTTCCGTCGTCCTCGTTGCCGGTGAGTGGCGAACAGGCGGTCGCATCGTCCGAACGCGCGATCGATGTGGTTACGAAAACTCCTGTCGTGGTGCCCGTAGTAACCGCGGTACGCTCCAACCTTGATCAGCAGATGCAACGCGTACGCGCTTCGCGAGGTCGCAGTCGTTACACGTACCGTAGAATACCGTCCGGAAACCCACCACCGATACCAACCGGTCAGCAGCAACAGGTCAGCAGCAGCATGAGAACGAGCCGCATGCGAAACAGTAACTTTAGCACGTCCACCACAACCATTAAGCCCATCCCCGGTGTAACGTCTTCCGTGTTCGACAGCAATCGCATCGATGGTCGATCTTTCGAGCAGCAGGAACGCAAGGCCGAAGATGCTGTTATGGCGGCATCCGCCAAAAACGCGTCGAATGAAAAAATTAAACGTGACACGAGCGAAGCGGTAGAAGAGAACGAACATACCGATCGTGACGTGGCAGTGGCAGAACAGCTCGTTGCAAAGCAGGCCGAGAACAAGCAGGACGCTCTGGAAGTGACCGAGCCGGAAAAGGAATTCGTGATGGTGAAGGCTAACATTTCACCGCCAATTGCCACAAACCAATCGAACATGGTGTTTTTCGAGGCCAGTGACGCCGGTACGCTCGACGCTAGCGACGCTAACAGCAGCCCTGTCGAGGCTGGCCGCTCAACTGGATCGGCTTTCGATGATCTCACGATGTCCATCATCAACCACGCGAAAGCGATTGTAAATCAGACTGACAAACCCACGGATGCGGCACAGGACGAGGAGCTGAGAGTTACGGATGGAACGATCGCACCAGTGTTAGGTGGCAAATCGATCGAAAGCAACGAGATCGCCCATAAGGACGTGCTCGAGCCGGAAACGACCGTCGAAGTGACGACCACTGTCGGTAGCACCAGCTCCACAGTGACGGAAAGCACCGTTAGTGAAACGTTGGGCACCACCACAATCGAGGATGGAGCTCACGATGGTGATGAGGAAGCCAGCCAAACGACAGTGGCGATCGATGTCGTTTAACTGCCTTAGTCATGCAATGGGCACACACTGACAATTATGCCACGAAAACCATGCAGATAGGCACACACCTTCAATTCTCTCAACTGAACCTTCACACCAGCTGCACGTTCAACCAAATCGTACGAATTGATCTGCATGTAGCTTTTTAAGCCTCCGCTCCCACGCTACGGCCGTTTTTGGGAGAAATTAAATTATTCTAACTTTAATTATTATTTATCTATACTGTGACAAGACAGCAACAGGAATCCCAACCAGAACCAGAAGGCGTACGTAGTACGCATGGGGCTGGGGTAGGAACGAACGAACGGACATCATCCATACAGAGAACGTATGGTAGAGCAGGAAAAGAGTGAATATAAAGCGAAGCCAAAAATACAACCAACGAACCCAAACGATCCAACCAAACGAACGGAACCCACTGACACGAACGGTGCTGGATGCAGAGAAGAACTCATTGCTTCCATTTGCCGTTCGAATAGTAGAATGCAATTTTGTTATTTTGTTTTTGTCAAAATAAAGATAATTTATAGTGTAACATATTATAACCCTGGAGTTGCGTTTGTCTACTCACCTGCACCTTCCATCGAGTACTTGTAGTGCGGCATGGGCGGTTTGGGGATGAGCTTCGCATACCCTTCCGGCATCATTTCCTTGAACCGATCATGGTACGAGAAACTACAAAGGGATTGAGAGGAATTAGTGTTTACAGAACTGCAGCACCGAAGCACAAGCGCGTTCAACTTACCGCAAGCACTTGAGCAACACCTCCTGAATGAACTTCGGACGTGGATGCTCATTTTCCAGCAGCAGACAACTGTCCCAATCGTCCCACGACCAACGGAACTGGAAGTTGCTCAGATGGTACGAAAACCAGTTCACAAACCGATCGAAGCACGACGTATTCATCGAGTCAATGCGCATGAACAGAATCTCCGTCGCTTGTGCAAGCACTTGTGGCATCTTGGACGGCTGCTGCTTACACAGCTCGATCAGTATCGATCCGTAACATATCTCGAGGTAGCGCGGAGTCGGCATGTGAAACAGTTCGGCAAAGATCACTTCCACGATGCAATACTCCAGTGGGATTTTGTCTTTGTACGGAAGGAGCAGCAAATGGATTGCACAATCCTTGCGCTCCCAGCGATGCATTTCAATGATCGAGTGCAGATGTTCCTCGATTAGGAACCGTTCGATCGAGTGCGCTCCGGGCAGAATCGGACCGGGTGGGCAATCGGTGTAATCGAACATACGGTACACAACCCATGGCATCGGATACTCGAACGAATCCTGGTGCGGCGGTGGATGAATCACGGGGATGCTGTGTTGCAGCGCCTCACACAGCACCGAATCGAATGCCAAGTACGGCCGCGGAATGTGCTTCTCGGTCCAATTGTCCTGCCGCAGCTTCCGGATCTGGGCCCACAGACAGTCGAGATATTCTTCCTGTGGATGGGGCGCATCTACGGACCACACACGCAGCGCATTGTGATGTTTCTTGGTGCGCTTGTTGAGGAAAACTTCGATGCGGACCAGCAAATTTTCCAGTGCCGATTCCTTCTTCTCGTACAGCTCCCGACCCACCCAAGGTAAGGTGGAGAGCACCGCAAAAACGTACCAATCCCGGCGAACCTGCGGCACATTGTCCTCGTTGGCCGCATCGACCATGCTGTCCAGCAGCTGGAGCAGTGAATTCGTGAATATCACGTGGCAATTCACCAGATCTGCCAGGAAGCGTAGCGCGTACCGGGCCGCATCCCACTGGCACTGCTTTAAGCTGTCCTTGAATGTTTTCACCATGTACTCCACAAACTCGCCGCCGAAGTTATAGTTTTTGGCATTCATAAGCCCCACCATGGTGGAGTATATGGTGCACTTTTCGGGCATTTTGATCGGACAGTCCGACAGGATGCGCAGAATCTTGCTCCGAAAGTTGCCCAGATCTGACTCCAGTACCGACACCAACCCTTCCAGATTCGATTCCAGGGAGGAGGAACTGTTTTCGCCGACTCGCAGGATCAGCGTTTCTAAGCGTTCTTCCATCTCCTGGTTTTCCGACACCCTGCGGCGTTTCTTGTTGCGCTCTACGGAGAAAACACATTTTGTATAGACATTTAATTGTCGGTCTACTTTTGCCAGATGTACCGCCGACGAGGCTGTTTTTGTAGGTTAGCAGCCACCAACCAAACAAGCCCGCTGTTTCATACCTCCATAAAAGTCTCCGTCATCTTCGTACGCACGTCTTCGATTCATCGTGTTTACGGCTAGATGTTTGTTTTGGATAAGTGAATGCGTAAAACTGTTGCACCTAACTCAACCAAACTTATTATCATAAAACAAACACACCGCAGAAGAAAATGTACGACTTTCGTTGCACCGAGCGTACGAAAATTGGACGCAAGAAATGAAGCAAAAAAAACTTCGCACACGCCAAGTCGCGGTGCGTCATTAATGTCAAACGACCGTCTGAGTTTACATCTCCGATGCGAATACTTCCCACATTATGGTCAAGGTTTGTACGAAAAAAATGGAAAGGTGTTCCTTGGCTTTATTTAAAACGATTATTTTGCAATGGTGGCTGTTTCACATATCATGCCTCTAGTCTTAATAAATTACATTTTGTTTGTTAAAGCTAACGAATCGATAAAATTATGCGTTGATCTAGAGAACATGAACATTTACTCATTGCTCATTATTCTCATTCATCTTGGTACCGCCTTCTGCTGTCAAACGACAAAAAACATCAACAAACAAACTTGCCCTCCAGGATATTCAAGCTTTTCGCAACTTCGATTCAGTATTTACCATTCGTCCTCACAAACCGATTCTGCTGCAATGTTCACGGTAGTTCCTTCGAGATTTGCTGGATTGAAAATCGAAGACGATGACGATGGATTTCGGAAACCGAAGCAAAAATCAAAATCAGTTACCAACACCAAACCCAAAACGGCATCAGTAAAAAACACCACTCCACAACAAACTTCTCAGCAGCAAACGAAGAAACCTAAACCAGTGAGTTGTCTTTTGTCTCAAGGCGCAACTTTTGTGTCTAATAATATAAAAATAAATCCCTTTTTTCAGAAACCCCCAAAAGCCAAACCTTCAAATGAAACGCTACAAAAGGAACAGTGGTCCGAATGGCAGCAAAAGGATACGGAACTGGTGGAGAAATCGTACGTGAATGATCTCGAGCAAGCGCTTTTGCTGTCGAAACTGGATTTCGAAGCAAACAAATCAAAGTACAACCAGCTGGAAAAGGAATCCAAACAGTCTGCGGCGAAAGATAAAAAACCAGCATTGTCCTTACAAGAATTTCAGGACAAAGTGAGTAAGGAGTTGAATGAACGGCAACAGCAGAAAAAGCGTCAGCAGGAGGAAGCAGAATACAACCGAAACTACACGTTCTTCGAACAAATCGATCTCGAAACCAAACAAATACTCAACAAAGAGCAGCTAAAAATGCTGTTAAAGCAAAACAGTTCCATGTCTGCAAAGGCCAAAGAGTCTCCCAAAAAGGATGTTTCGCCGTCGGCAGAACCAACGCTCAGCGAACTCGATCTGCTTAAGGTGGAAAATTTGAATCTGAAGCAAGAAATCACGATTCTACGTGATCGATACAAAAAGGTGCTCACAATGCTCAAAAACGGAGAAATGAAAGAGAAAACGGAACTGATGATCGAAATCGAGAAGTTACGGAAAGTGCAAGAAGACATGACGGCAGAAATGACCGCCCTGTATGGACAGCTGGAGCAAGCCAAGTCTAAAACGAACCAGGAAGCTAAGGCAAAGGAGCGACCCACCAATCGTTAATTGGCGCAATTGGTTCGAGGGTGCAAAGTAAGGCTAAGAATTCATAATTTAAGTCAGTATTCCATTCCATTACCATGAAGATCTCCGCTAAAGAATTACAATTGTAGAAGTAAGGATTGAATTTAATATTCTTGCAACAAACCGTTCTCAGGATTCGTTCGGTTGAATGAAATAATTTCTCGAATTGTGTTGTTATACAACTTCTTGCAATCACTGTAAGGAACACGTATAATAAAGCACTACTAAACAGATGAAACATATTGCGTTCCATATTCAATACGAAAGCTTTAAAAGCGAGAGGACATATTAAACCGGAAAATCTTGAATGTAGCGTTCGATTTCTCCATTGGTAGCAGCTGCTAGCATCAGTTTTCAAGGCAAAAAGTATGAATAGTCCGTGCTATATTCGCTTTCTACACCTGTCCTTCTATCTTCCTAATCTTCCGAACAAACATGTGGTGAGTTGTCTATTTACGTTTCGAGCGAGTTCCTTTCACGCAAACCGTCGCATTTGCCGCGATATTCCTTTATTACCCATATGGGATCTGTCCCAATTCATGTTTATTTTTCCAACGAGCAGCTCAAATCCGACCGCAGAATACACACACCGCATGGGTTTGGTGAGAATCAAAGCAGATTTTCCGTTGCGGAAAGAACGATAAAAAATACCACAAGGAAGATGATAAACTCTAAATACCCGCGAACAGCCAGAACTTCTTTTCCAACTCCGAACAACAAAAAGAAAAGAAGACAAAATCCACTCACACACACACACATGCACACGCACTCCATTCCGAGCTGTGGAAAATGAGTGAAAATCTGTTGCTAGGCTTTAGATGAGAGGGGATTATTTCAATTCATATGCCGAGCATATAGAGCTGATGGAACTGCTGCAACGAAGCTGTCCGTCCCTTCACTCCCTATTTCGGCACCACTCCACCCTTCCTTGGGTGGGGTTGTGGGAAGTTGTCTCAACAATTGAAAACAGATGAAACCCGTAAGCTGCTTCAAACCGGCAGGAGGAAGAGAATGGGGGAGAAGAATGAGGGAGGGAGATTTTTTTTGCCGCGCCCGTATTCCTTCCGGCTCGGGTTTGTTGTCGGCGGGCACGGAAAAACCTGTAACGCGTGTGTACCGGTTTCCAAGCGGATTCAAACGACGAAACACGTGGTGGAAGTAAAGGAGACGATGCGGTTCGTGGAAATCAGAAATTGTTTACCGTGCATTGCAACATGGGATGGAAATAAAGGATATAAAGGATATTGGGAGTTTTATTTTTCTTTCCTTTTTTTGTTTGTTTGTTGTTTTGCTCCTCTTCTTGCGGGATGGAATGTGGGATCTCCCCGCGCATAAAAAAAAACACACACACACACACACAGATGCTAGGTGCTGGTGGAGCTTATTTTACGTACTCTTTTATCCCGATTCTATTCCATTAGCGATGCGTTTGTTTGATTTAATCCTTCATATGGAAATTTACGTGTGAGCCGGATAGTGTGAGAAGCTGCGATCTAACTGTGGCGCTAAAAAAAAAAAAA